>OZ038315.1:32929787-32957287 GCA_964035775.1 Osedax frankpressi
GGGAGAGGGAGAGGGAGAGGGAGAGAGAGAGAGAGAGAGAGAGAGAGAGAGAGAGAGAGAGAGAGAGAGAGAGAGAGAGAGAGAGAGAGAGAGAGAGAGAGAGAGAGAGAGAGAGAGAGAGAGAGATACAGATCTACTCCGCGAGTTTATTCGCATTATTGAATAATCAACTTTCCACCATTAATGATAACAATTGTTATATCAAATATAAAGTGAATAAGTACGAGTAGTATTCGAAGTAAAATAAGCTTAACAAAAATACATATATTAATATTGTCAGGTTGTAAGTTTTAGTTCTTACAATAAAGATTAATTTTAAAATATGCATAAATAATTAGTTCATTAGACATCTAATCAGAACTTAAAGAATACTTTATCATAATTAATATCCATATTCATGTGTTTGTAAAAAAAATAATGAAACAATGCATCATTCGTTTGTAAAATAGTTTTCTTGGTTAATAAGAGTCATTATATATGTTTTAACTATATCGATAGTAGAATATTGGTATATATATACAAATATAGATATTTATCAATACTTTCATAATTTTTTTTTAGAAAACCATATTACCATATCACTAGGAAACGTGATATTTATATAAATTATTTTAATTACGATAGAAAATACAATATGTCATCTATTTAGTAGTTACCCTATCAACTTCGTGTGCACATATTGCGTATAACTATAATTACCCCTATGTTCAATGTATGTTGTATGTTCAATATCTCTTATAAAAGTTATTAGTGTAAAATATATAATATAATTTAGATCTATGATTCTAATGAATTTCATAGTTACTAATGAACATTTACTGAATTTTGTATCTGAACTCTAAATGAACTATACAAATAAATGAAATAGATATAGTTTGAATATACTATATATACGTAATTTGATTAAGTTAATTATTGATTAGTTAATATGCTATTACATACATTCTCTTAGATATGTAATCTATAATAAATTATGAATAATTTATTCATGTAAATAGAGCAGAAAATATTTAATTTAGAAATATATAACAAATAACAAAATATATAACTATTCCAAATATTAATTTCAAATTTATTGTTGCTAAATAAATGTTTATATAATATAATACTAATTATTAATCGCTAATTATGATCTATTTTATAATAGAAATTAAAATTGTAATAAATTATTAGCTATTCAATTATTTGAATATATATTATTAATTATATAATATTATAACGTTTACAGTCGATCTTAATTAAATGTACATAGTTTAATTTTATTCATTTAAATTGTTATCTATTTAACTCATTTATACTTTAGGATATTTTATTTTAGAGCTTTAATGAATTAAAAATATAGATTAGAAAATGTTACCAATATCTCTATTTCAAGTTAGTAATTTAATTATATTTTATGTAAAATATTATTCATACATAACTGATATACATGCGCTCTATCAATTTAATAGTTATGAATATGTGTTAATATTTTTATAAATTTTAGAAAAGATTGAGAAACCTTACTGAGATAACTATTCGTAATATTAATTTCACACATGAATCCACAAACGCTCAAGATTCTCTAGTCTACTTCACCTTATCGACACATAATGGTAAAATTTGTTGCATGTCCGTAATTCAAATAAAATACTAATTATATAATTATAGTTGAATTGTAAAGTATCTAATTTTTATGAAATACTTTCTCACAGATATTGTTTATCGAAGTGAAGTAAATGATTATTCAGTAGTTAGTGTTGAAGTTGATAATCACAATCAAAATATGAAACACAATGGAGATTATTATTTGTATCAATTGAATATTAATGTATTGAATATTTCAGAAATCTGTATGGCAGATACTTAACAATAGAAAGTTTGCAGATCTCTCCAATATATGTTAGATTTGAAGTATAACCAATATTACAATATTGATTTTATATTATTAATATCATTAATTTATAGATTATTTGCTACTAACACATTATTATTTTGTAAAATTTAATAAACAATAGAATTTATATCTAGATTAGATAATGTAATATTGATTTAATTTAAATCTAAAATTTATGCTCAAGTTAGATAATCTAATATTGATTTAATCTCAAAGGTTATTCTCAAAGGTTCATCGTGGGATATCAAATTCCCTATTTACTTGATATATATTTTAATACAAATTTCACAGTTTTTGAATAACATTGTAATAATGTGTTAATTTGATTGTGATTTCATAATAATTTTTAGATTAATATTGAAATGAAGAACTGATTAAAAATGTATTAATGAACCAGAATCTCGGAAATAATATATAGTTTTATGCTGTTTATAAGCAAATATAAATATAATAATATTCATTATCTGTAAAAAATATCTTATTTAATATATTAAGGATATAAACATGGATCTTGAATTTACTATTAATTAACAATAAAACATGCAGATTTGTATTATAATTGTATAGATTTGTAAAATTGTCTGATATATATTTATTTTTATTTTATTAATTTTTACTATTTGATGCAATATTGCAACATTTAATTTCAATGAATTTTTTTAAAATGTATTTATGTTTCTATTTATGGAATTTTCTAAAAAATTAGGTAATTTTATTTTGAATAATTCTATATATCTTATTAAGATACTGTCTTTTTAGTCGTTTCTCTGACTGTTTTTGCGAAGTCGCGAATTGATACTAGTTTTGTGATGCAATTTACTCGAGATGTTGATTTCTCTGAATTGGTTTTCATTGGGGATGAGGTTAGTCTGAGTTATGGCGAAATAATTTATTATTTTCCAAAGACCTAATATTTAATTTAATGATATTTATCACCATTACACATATAAAAACTCCTATTTTGGCTCTCTCCGCTAACTCATACTACCCTTACCCTTAGGCCCAGTGTAACCGACTAACTCATAACCCTTACCCTTAGGCCCAGTGTAACCGACTAACTTATAGTGACAACACGTTTTTATTCCACCTGCGTTCCGGCTACTATGTTTTACCTTCTGAAATCGTTGGTTTACGCTTACCTCGGCTATTTATTTATGTGCCCGAGATTACATTGTTAGCCCTATATGTACACTATAATATGACTTTATTAATTATTAATATCTATTTTCACAACACATATGTAAAATGAGATTGCTATATCAGTTATAAAGAGAATATGGTATACCTTACTATATTTCAATATGATGATATAAGATTAATATAATAACTGCCTATCTTATACAGATTTTTATGAATCTCTGTACTTACTGTACTTACACTAATATCGCAATTACAATTTAGATGTTGAGCATGTTAATAGTTGCTATGTTATTTTGTACATATAGGTGGTATTGAAAAGGAATGGTCATGTACTCCTTTCTCATGTACCTCTACAATAATGATATTTATTTAATATAATATTCCTTGTTTTCAATAAAAAATGTTTAAATTTGTTAAAATACAGTTATTATATTATAATGTATTTTTGTAATGAAATATAATATTTTATTTCCTTATTACTATCATTGGATATGTTTATTATCATTACTCTATTTTACGTTCGATTCCAGGGTATCATTTATGAGGTATACTCCCAGGTACTATTGGTCTTAGTAAACTTAGCACTTACAATCTTTTTAAACTGGCCACTACCCATTTCTCTAGTTATCGGAGCGTCGATTTGCATTTGAATTGAACTCTCTGATCATGAGGCAGTCGTACAAGGTCGAACTTCTTCAAAGGTCGGTTGCACTAGAATCCTTCTTCAAAGGTCGGTTGCACTAGAATCCTTCTTCAAAGGTCGGTTGCACTAGAATCCTTCTTCAAAGGTCGGTTGCACTAGAATCCTTCTTAAAAGGTCGGTTGCACTAGAATCCTTCTTCAAAGGTCGGTTGCACTAGAATCCTTCTTCAAAGGTCGGTTGCACTAGAATCCTTCTGCTATTTGTGGCATTTTAGTGATTTGCTATATTTTAGTTGCTCGTCTGGGTTTGATTCGATTTTTTAACACCTGTATAAATAGAGTACTAGCGATACGATAACTACTCAAGGAATTGTTAAATTGATGTACATAGCATTAAGAAAGTAGTAATCGATAACAAATTGAACTATAATGGTTATTAATTAATAATATCCTTCAAATGTAAAAACCTCACTTCAAGTATCAATATTTATATAAAGTATAGTAATATTTAGTATTGTAATATTTTACAAGTGGGTCGTGATTTCATATTTCCATTGTTTGCACAAATTAATCATAGGATTCAGATCGTGAAGAATGCTTTGAAAGATTCACAGAAATCGCTGAGTCATCTCTCAGGAGACATTGACTGCGAAACTGTGAAATGTAGTCACTCCAGACTAAAGGTTGAGATTTGTATTCGAGGAGAGTATCTATTACCTTCAGTTGAGTAAGTAACCGCATTCAGTTTGCATTACATTCGGATCTGTATAGTATCCGTTGTAGGTATGTACCCGTACTTATTATATGTAGAGGTAATGTCTTCTATATTATTATTAATATATTATATCTATTTTATAATGTATATTATTTATATTATTTTACTTTTTCACTATTTTTTATTCTTTCTTTATTACATACTGGTAATATATTATGTTTGTTCAATACACTATTAATTCATACACAAAATAAGTAAATTAATTCATACACTTAATAATTAAATGGCTATACATAAATATTGTTATATAGTTATATATTTATATAGTTGTATAGTTGTATAGTTATATATAAATATAATTATATCGTTATATAGTTATATATTATATATAAATATAATTATAGAGTTATATATAAATATAATTATATAATTATATAGTTATATAGTTATATATAAATATAATTATATAGTTATACAGTTTTGTTGTTAATAATCTACGTTTACATAGATGTTTTCATTGTTTAAATACAAAATGTTTATTATATATACTATGATTACAGTATTTTTTAATGGTGAGATGGTATTGTTGACATTATGTTCTCGTTATTTAACTTATTAATATAATATTTACATAATTAATAAAATTATGTAAATTGATAAATCCAAACACTGTGTTGATTAAAATAATGTGAATCGTCTAATTATTCGACAGCAAAGTCAGATGGAATCATTGGCGTGCAAGATTGGTCTTTTGACCAATGAGATCGCAAAACGTAAAGTAGCCATAGTACTGGATCAACACGCTGCCAATCAAATAGAACACAGCAATACCACTATTGGCTAGTTTTTAATGTTTTGTTTATTTTGTAATCAGTTATGTTTATAATTAGATTAAATATCAGTTAACAAAACTTAAAGACTTCGTAATTTGTCAGTTATATATTAAATTATCGATATTCTTTTTCTTTATTGTTTTTATTTATTGCAATAATATTAATAAAGTCTTATGTAAGGAATTCCTTCTATTTTGCAAGTTAATTTAATGGTTGATGTATAACATATAACATATAACTTAACGTAGTGATTTTACAGTCAATTATTTAGTTAGCAAAAAGAAAACATTGAAAATTGATAAATCTAAAATACAGAAATTGTCGGATGATTATTTTAAAACCTGGTTTGTTATCTTTATATGTGAAAATATGTTCTTATCTAGACTATATTTTAAATGCATTTATAAATGGTTATATATAATTTTACTAAATTTCTTTTTGTGACTAAGATTTCCATGAGATAAGATCTCCGTTAAGATCTCAAGTGTAAAGTTTATAGAACAGTTACGTAATTTCCGCTTCGGTAATCCGATTGCATTTTCAATTGCCCTAACGCTATAAAGCATTCCGATTGGTCGACGCACGCAGGGACTCGTTGCTTCAGACCAACGGCCGGTTGCTCATTCGTCGTAAACAACTGATCTCCGAATTGCGGTACTTCTATCCAATCGACGAATCCGGCTCCGCAAACTCATCTTCATCGCCGGCGAATAAAATGCTGTCGATTCTACATCTACCTTTACCAAGACCGGAAACAATGTCCGGTAATTTGATGTTACGTGTTACTAGTTATTCTGTAATATTATTATTTAATAACTCTACTTTTAATTGCTTTCTCATTAGTTACGAAATCTTTATCGATTCCATGTTCTTAATTTCCTTTTAATTAGTTTTAAATTCCCAGATTTCTTTCTTTTCTCTTCTTATAAACATCCAAGCACCGCTTATCTACGTAAAAACCTACAACCCCTACCGACACCTATTTTCCATATTCTTTCTTTAGTAAAGTAATATTTTACAGAACTATCTATTGTGTATTTTCACCTATACATACATTCATTGTACACTCATTCATAATGCATACAATACTTTAACATGCATCACCCATTATCATAACTTATAAGCCCTTTAAAGCCCACCCTCTAGTTTACACTTTACACCCCCCCTCTATTATCATCACATTAACAAGTTTAAACCCCACCAAACCCATTCTTACCCCATTAAGACTCACCCCCACATTATCATAACTTTAAACCCCACCACCATATATTGCCCTAGGTTCTGAGGAGGCTATGTTCTGCGTTGCCATTGGTTACGTCTGCCATCTGGTGGCTATGATTGCTAGATTTCTAGATGTTCCGTTGCGTTACTCTGTTTGCTCGGCTGGCTCCAGATCTCATATCACTGACGAAGCTTTCGACAAACTCAATGATAATGAACGTACGTTAGTACTACATCTACATATGTCCTTCCTTCTACATATGTCCTTAGTACTACATCTACATATGTCCTTCCTTCTACATATGTCCTTAGTACTACATCGACATATGTCCTTCCTTCTACATATGTCCTTAATACTACATCTACATATGTCCTTCCTTCTACATATGTCCTTAATACTACATCTACATATGTCCTTCCTTCTACATATGTCCTTAATACTACATCTACATATGTCCTTCCTTCTACATATGTCCTTAATACTACATCTACATATGTCCTTCCTTCTACATATGTCCTTAATACTACATCTACATATGTCCTTCCTTCTATGTATGTCCTTAGTATTCCATGAACATATTACTACTACATTTGTCCTTAGTACTACATCTACATATATCCTTCCTACTACATATGTCATAGGTAATACATCTACATATGTCCTTCCTACTACATATGTCATAAGTAATACATCTACATATGTCCTTCCTACTATATATGTCATAAGTAATACATCTACATATATCATTCATACTACATATGTCCTTAGTAATCCATGTACATATTACTACTACATATTTCCTTAGTATTACATCTACATATATCCTTCCTACTACATATGGCATAAGTAATACATCTACATATGTCTTTCCTTTTACATATGTCCTTAGTACTACATCTACATATGTCCTTCCTTCTATGTATGTCCTTAGTAATCCATGTACATATGTCCTTAGTACTACATCTACATATGGCCTTCCTACTACATATGTCCTTCCTACTACATATGTCCTTCCTACTACATATGTCATACATCTACATATGTCTTTCCTTCTACATATGTCCTTAGTACTACATCTACATATGTCCTTCCTTCTAGGTATGTCCTTAGTAATACATGTACATATTTCCTTAGTATTACATCTACATATATCATTCCTACTACATATGTCATAAATAATACATCTACATATGTCTTTCCTTCTATGTATATTCTAAGTAATCCATCTATCCACCTATCCGCACCTATCCTCTTAATAATTATTCTTTATCTTATGTCAAAGGTCACAGCCGACATCTATCAGAGGATTCCAAAGCTAATTTCTATCGTACCTCGTATTAATCATATCACCACTCATTTCCTCGTAGCTCTCCTTTAGTCCTACAAATACCATTGAGTATTTATTTAGCATGTGCATTGAAATGCCATTTAAATATGAGTAATTCTTAAAAATACTATTTATAATATTAAATTGACCTATGGCCTATATTTACTAAGATACAACTACTAAGTATGTCCTCCTACTCATGAATCATATGGTATTGCTTAATGTAATTAACTAATATAGATCTAATCATTTATATATTATATATAATATATTAATAGTTAATTATTTAAAGTTAATTCATAGTTTTCTTTAACAAGAAATATTTAATATTAGAATTTTTAAATTTTGACATAAAGTATCACAATATTAAAAGTGTAAGCTAGCTTTTCAATTTCTAGATTTCCTCTCTATTGCAAAGGGAAAGAAAAGATTCAGTATGAATACGCAGTTTATTTGTTAGACAAGAACATAGCTCAGGTTTTGTAGTCGGTGTTCAATATTTTAAAAACTAACACTAACACTTAGAAGGTGTAATATGCTGCACTAATCATTCTGAGATAATCTGTTATATAATATTCATAAATTTACGATTATGTA
Source organism: Osedax frankpressi (assembly GCA_964035775.1). Taxonomy (NCBI): domain Eukaryota; kingdom Metazoa; phylum Annelida; class Polychaeta; order Sabellida; family Siboglinidae; genus Osedax; species Osedax frankpressi. Next base: position 32,938,140 of record OZ038315.1, read on the forward strand.
ATTTTTAACTGCGAAGATATCCTCCAGGTCATTTTAGTTTCTTTGTAATATAATAAAAGTTAAAATATATTTTATTTGCATTACATATTTATTATGTATTTCGTATTTAATTGTTGTATATAATAATTTATTTGTAAATCATTATATAATTTTCAGTTTAAATATCTTAGATACTAATGTATCTATAACGGATATAATATATATAGCAGATATTATATTACAGTTTTCAATAGTTTCATAACTATTGAAAATACCTGGAATCAAACCTAACTACATGTTACCTTGATTTGCTCCTTTACAGATCAGGTATTACGTTGGATTGGGAACTGGTGATTTAAGAAAAACCTTACAAAACATTCAACACTTATTGTTATCTAAATTAACGGATTATAGGTTAGATATTAGATATTAATAATCTTTTTTAAACTAATATTATTAAAATAAGTTAAATATTATTATAATACATTTTATTTTTTAAATCAAATAATTAATAAAATAATAATTGAAAATTATAAATTATTTTCAAATTTAAGTCTTACTACTTATCCAACGCAATTTAGCATTAACCGAGATATAAGGACATTAAAGGACATAGCCTACAGATCATCGAGCGACGACGATTACCGCATAAAGCCGGATAGAACTATGTGACTATAGTGCCACCTAGTAGTAAAGTATTAAACCGTTACAATGATGTAGTCCTATATTGTATGCAAAATATGTCATACCTAATGTAAAGTAATTGATCGTTTTGCTATTTAGGAAATAATTACACTTCACCACATGCATTTACCAATCACATATTGTTTTCATTAATTATTATCAATATACTATCTTTGTTTTAAATATTCTATTTTTTTAATAAAATGTAATCATTATTCTTCATTATTTTGTTATCTCCAAACATATGTTTACTAGTGAAAGGTTAATCTAGTATAGTTATAATATATATGAAGATAAAGTCTAAATAAATATAATGTCATTAAATAATTGGGTGGAAATTAGTTATCTATACATGCAAAATAATATTAAGTTCTATGTAAAATATATTCGATAGGAAAACTGATTTATATTTAACTAATGAAATGCACAAATTACATTTTATAATAATTATTTATTCAAACTTATTGAAGAGAAATATGTATATGCTTTAATTCTCATATTACTAACAAAAAAATTAGCAAGTTTAGCTTTCTATTATATAATAACTTAATTTCGGTGATTATTTTTATAATTTACGATCTAACATCGATTTATAACATACATATTCTAAACTATTACAAACTGGGCTATATTTCAATTAACTATAAAGGACTTGAATTGGGAACAAATTAGAAGTTAACTGAATTTTATTTTCCTTTCACAGATTAATTAAGTTATATTATAACTGTAATTACTTTATATATAAAGTTAATTATAATTCAATATAAATTCAGAATCTAAAACGTTACAAATTTATAAAGAAATAGGAAATTATACATTCAAAAAATTTCTAAAAGTTTGGATATACCTGAAACTTTATGTTAATATAGATTAATGTAACTTAATAGTAGTGGATTGAAGTATAACATGATTATACGACGTACAAATAATTCTACTTAATTTAATAGTCTGTCCAAGAGAAAATGAAGAAATAGAGTTTAGTTTATAAACGGGTGCAGAGATTAAGATGTACCTACTCTACTTCTTATATATGAAGAGGGTAACTGAATACTTACAAATAGTTGCGATGACTCAGAATAATCTCATAGAGTTCAAAAGTTACTTCATTGCTCAGAAGATGCTACATACATTTGCAAAACGGCGATCTTTTCTTACCTAATTTATAATGATTAGCTTCGCGTAATTACTTCCTACAAAGAACAAATAACTTTTTCGATGAAGTAACCTCATTACTTCCTTTTAATATAATAAATATGTAACCTCTCCAGATGTAATGCAATAACAATATTCCTTCCATCAATATAGTATATATCATTTACAGTTCTATAGAAATCACTCTGTTACCCATCCTTGAAACAGTACCGCTACATTAAACTATTTCCATTAAGAAATACCTTATTACATACCGTCTCTAATACAGTACGTTCAAATGACTCTCCCTTAAAACAATACCACTACATCACATTCCCTTCTTCAATAAAGTAATACGAAACTACCATTTATATCTCAATGGATTTCACATTTAACACTTTCCCTCATAAAATTATTCTCTCAATACATTGCCTTCCTAAATATAACACCTCGCACCTTTGAATCTACAATTATAATTTTAAATAAAATTCTAATATAAACTTAAATATGAAATATTAACCATAAATAATATACAACTTATTAATTTAAAATAAACGAATTTAAATTATTTCTTTACTTTAATATTTCATTGTAAATTACTCTAAAATAATACGTTATTAGGATCATTTTATGATATGAAATTTATTTGTTATCATAATTCAATTTCATCGAAATTTTGGTTCGTTTGTCCCGCGATCTCGCACTGTCGAAGACTTTTTGTGGATTCTCTTACATAATCAGTGACTTGGTAGTTTTCGGAACTAACTGATCCATTAGATGGTTTCCATTTTTCGGTTGACTCTGTTGCCTGATATAACAAATGTATTTACAATAGATTGATAATATATTGATAAACGTACATTTAACAATTGTAATATATATATATATATATATATATTTATATAAATATTATCAAATTATAAAGTATTATTACATAAATATACATATATATATATATATATATATATATATATATATATATATATAATAATTATTTAAAAAATATTATAAATCAAAATTAACTATATTATATAATATAATATAATTTATATAATAAATGTAGAATATAGGTTACTTTTTAATCTTACTCTGGTAATTTGGGTATATACTATATTTTTTATTTAAATAAATATTTAAGATGATTGGAAAAGTATAACAAATTATATTGAATGAATAATATATTTGTATTTTTAGATATCGAAATTTGATTGTTAAATACATATATAATACATATAATACATATATAGGTATTTGGTAGATATATATATATATATATATATATATATATATATATATATGTGTGTGTATGTGTGTGTATGTGTGTGTATATGTGTGTATGTGTGTGTATATGTGTGTGTGTGTGTGCGTATGTGTGTGTATGTGTGTATGTGTATGTGTATACCTGTCAGAATGAGTGAAACATCACTTACTAGATTAGAAATAAACTCTTACTAACTTTTGAGAAACCACCATTAACTTTCAGTTCATAGACTCCAAATAATACTATTGGAAGTAGGGAAAACCCCATCAGCAACCACCTTGTCACTATAATTCCATCTCCATCGCTCGCCAATATCTCGTCAATACTATTTGATAGTTCCGCTGCTCCGCCGATATACTTGAACCCAGTTAACTTGACGGCAATGGAGAACTGAAAGCATTTAATAGAATACTTGGAGAATTGTATGAAGTATTGATTGTATTTACTCACAGTAAAATACTAAAATATTATAAGAGCCAAGTGAATCAAAAATAAGCATAAAACTTGAATAATCGCTATTAATAATCTAATTCATTTGTTATCGAAATTCTTTTACAATAAAACTCCTCTATCGAGGGTAACCTCGATTAACAGAGGTGTAATTAGAATCCACATGATATGCCAATAAAAACTAGGCTTATGTCCTGTCATCAATTCTATATCGGAAGTAAGTTTTTCTGTGTCTAAAAAATAAGTTTAAAAATTATTAAATTAATAACATATGAGTTTGAAATGGTACATTGAGAAATACGTCACTACGTATACATTACCGTAAGTCCACGAAAAGGCAAGCAAATGTACCAATGAAATAATTAAAATTGCATAGGTTATTCCGAATTCCTCCAGTAATATGTAAACGTAAAGTCCAGCCTTTCAATTAATTTCATTTGGTTTAGATTACAATAGTAATACGATATTAAAACTTTACTGGTACCTAGCAGAAACTTTTATAAAGAAGTCATGTAATTAAGTTGGATAACTATTATATATATTTAGTACACAATCTATCTAGATTATAGTATTATGTTGATAGGCATACCTTGGTACACATGGATAATGCTAGTATGACTACAGATGCGCAAATGGCCAATGTTGCATAGATTCTAGCCTTACTTAAAGTACTGATCCAATCAAGTAAAGTAGTCGACATAGTTTCTATCGTGAGTACCTAAACATATATATATAAAATTTCAAATAAGTTTTAATTTAAAAAAAATTATAATTCGTAAATAAGTTTACTTATTCTACGAACCAACCAGACCATTCAGCAATAATATAATTAATAAGACAAAGAATACCGTTATCCAAACAATAGGTTGATTCGTTAATGATAATAATTCAGGAACTGCTACAAATATCAAATCTGTTCCTATATTGTTATTGAAATACTAATTTATATTTATATTTGAAGTTGGAAATTAGTTATTTATAGATATATTTCCTGTAACGAACCATAAGAAAGATATGAATCAATAGTTAGACCATTCGAATATTTAAAATGACCAAATAAGCTGCCAATTATTAATAAGGATATCGCATTGAAAGCAATATTCAACATCATAATTGTTGTGCAATTTCTGTAGTTTATATATATATATAAGAATATGTGATTGAAAATATGTGATTTGAAAATAACGATCTTATTAATAAATATATATATATATATATATATATATATATATATATATATGAAGTACGTATACGTATTATATGATCTTAATGGGAGTAATTTGACTAGTCAATTTTATAATAATAAATTATATTTTAGATATATTTGCGTATATTTTAATTATAAGTAAAACCTTAGATATTAGCTACGAACTCCTCTAAAGTCAGTAAATGGATATATTTAGAATGTATAACTTATTTAAATTAAACTAGGTAAGCTTTTTAAATAACTTAAATATGAATTTTATATCACGATGAATATTCGCCAACTCACAGTTTATCGGTCACAACATAAACGCTTAATATCTATACACGAACACTAGTATATTATCATAGCAAAAAAACTACGAACTTGGCGATGCTTCCGGAGAAAGGGGCGTAACTAGCGATCGTATGGAACGCCCCCAGTGGAATTCCGAAAGAGTAGATTATGAATTCGCATGCGGAACTCCAAGTCTAAGTTATGAAACGTCCGTAATGTATTAATATATGTCCTAAATATAAACAATAGTCTATTTACGAAATAAATCTAATTTCGCTATGTATTAATATTCAGGTGAAAGCAAGTTATATTAATAAATATGTATATATAAATATCTTTTTAATAAGACATGGATTAATCACTTACTAAAAATTATAGCTTAACAATTCATTCGCCAATGGTGAATAAGATTAGAAAATTAAAATTTATATTTTACCTCGTATAACAACATAAATGATTCTAATAAATGGACTATTGCAATATAATCAATCCGACAAGAACGTCGGATTGCCGAGATTCTAAATATAGATATACGGTTTCGCCAGAACGAACACTGCGGAGTGTTCTAAGAATTGAAACCAAGGCATTACTTGTTAATTGTTTACTGATAAATATTTATTTCGCGATATTACATATCAATAAATGTAGTTAAACATTGTCCTATTGTCATAACATTACAAGACATTTTCTAAAATAAATAACTCCTTGTGATCTCATGAAATATATAGATCAATAAAAATCTAAAACTATAAAAGTTAAAAACGTAGAACAAAAAAAAAACAAAATATAATATATTACAATGATAAAATTAAAATGTTAGAAAAAACGTTAGCAATATATGTTATGTATAAAGTATAACATTTTTATAATAATATAAAATTTATAACAATAAAGTTTTAAAAAAATTTGAAAATTTTATTTTTTTAATTTTAAACAATTTTAAACAATTTATTATCTCCGAATAGAAAATAAGAAAAAAACATATTTAATAAATTTAATTGTTATAAATAATTATAAGATATAATTTATTTAATTGTTGGAAATTTAAAATGAACATTAAATATATATATATATATATATATATATATTAGTATTTTTATATTTCTATTGATTAGATATATCTGTAAATTCCGTATTACCTTCAAATTCATTAACTCTTCCCACCTAGGGTTCAATACGTAAGCTATTCCTGACCAAGCCTCTTCTAGCGAACAATTTCGCACGCATAAAACAATCATAAGAATCGCGGACAAAGGAAAAGATAACATCACTATCTGTTGTATTACAATATATACACACAAATATATATATATATATATACATATATATATATATATATATATATATATATATATATATATATATATATATATTAAAATATATAATTATTAGGTTAATTAAATAATCGCATTTGAATTATATTAAAACATCAAATAAGTTTACACCTTATAACAAATCAAATATAATACGATCTGGTTTTATAGAATAACCATTCTGAAAGCATATCGTGATTTTACCAACATCGCAAATACAATTGACATAAATAGGGTCAAATAAAGAGAGGTTTTCATGTTCATATCTACAATTCCATCAGTTATTCCAGACGATTTTTTAAGTATTTCATTTCTGCGAAATCAGCGAATTATACATATTATTATCACTAATATTACCCTAAGTAAGTCAAATACAGTTATAAGTATATTACATAATATAAATTAATTTGAATTTTGTTTCAATATAATAATTCTAAATTCAGTAGAATCCTTGCATCAAATGAATAGCGCAGTTATTTTGTGAATGTTTAAATTTAAAATTGATTATATACTATATATTATATACTACATAAACTAGATTACTTATATAATGTAAAGTTTCATTAAATTATTCTAAATAATACAACTGCCAGAATTTGAGATATGCAGATTCCACTCGACATTCTTGAAATGAATTATTTTGTATTTTGTTTAGCGGCAAATAAAAGCATTCTGGTATTATAGGTATTATGTATTAAATATGTTATTATTTATTTGTCATTATATATATATATATATATATATATTATGTACTATTTGATCATTTATATTAATATTATAGTAATTGTGCTATCTACATAGAATACATTATTCAGACAAGATTTGTATATTACCACTAATCGATATATTTATTATAATTATTACAATTTAAATAATAAATATATAAAATATGAAATAATACGTTTGCAAAATATAATAACTCCTCCCAGTAGTATATTTATAGTTTATTTATATTATATTTCTAGTATATGTATAGTATATATCTGTATACATGCATATATATTGTATAAAGAATATAATAATATTCATATATGCTGATTTACCTACCGGAGAATGTATAATTACTCGATGTTCTGTTCCAGCAGTCGGTATAGACTGACGAGTCGGATTTCCATTGTTCGCAAGTATTGTTAGGCAGAAGCTGGGCGGAGAGTATTTCGTGGAGGTACACGAGGGCGTATGCGGCGGTGGCAGAGGAGTGTACGCATTTCCACATGCACAATAGCATAGAGCTCCAGCCGACACCTGGGGCGTGCGGATACCGGGTTTTACGGTAGTGGGAGTAGGGAGCGATTTGGTGGTGGCGATAGTGGTGGTGGTGCCGAAAAGGGCGTTAGAAATGAAGTTTTTGGGATATCCAAATGCGATATACGCGATTCTATTCTATTTAGTGTTAATCAGGGTGATTATTAATTAAATCGTTTAGCAGGATATATTAATAATATCATATACTAATATAACTCTTAAAAATTCTGTGAACAAAAACGAATTGTTAATAATCTCAAAGCGTATGGAATACGCTACCATACCAATACGAATACGAACACATACCAATTAGTCTCTTTCAATCTCTAATTTTCGGGAAATATGAGATGAATCTACCGGGTGAAAAGTCGTTAATAGGTAAATAACCTCTATAGAGTGGTACCGCGTTCCAAAGACACAGGTAACCTCTGGACGAGTACTTAGCCATTGCTACTTGAATGTACATCAGCGGAAGTCCGGCTAATACCATGACAACAGCATATACCGCTAGGAATGCCACTGTAGTGGCAGTATGTACTGATATGAGTAGCGGACAGGTTTATGTCGGGGGTAATTTAGTATCTTAGTTCCTAAATAATTTCATACAATGTTGACAATATATTGGAGATTATATTGCAATGTTATTATTATATAATAACGCATTAATATTGTTAAAGTATTTTATAACATAATGATTAAATCAGCGAGATAACAGACACGTTCATATTTTATAACATTATTAATTGATAGAATTAAAAGCAAATATTTATATTATAATAATTCAAATCGTAATTTATATATATCTAAAAATATATTTAAAAATATATCTAAAAATATATTGTAAATGAATTCTAATTTATGATCTAGATAATGTTATGTACCTTAATATTTTAATATCTTATTTATAATTATTATTATAATATACTATTATTAGAATATACTATTATTAGAATATACTATTATTATAATATAATATTATTATAATATAATATTATTAGAATATAATATTATTAGAATATACTATTATTAGAATATAATATTATTATAATATACTATTATTAGAATATACTCTTATTTGAATATACTATTATTAGAATATACTATTATTAGAATATACTATTATTAGAATATACTATTATTTGAATATACTATTATTATAATATACTATTATTAGAATATACTATTATTAGAATATACTATTATTAGAATATACTATTATTAGAATATACTATTATTAAAATATACTTTTATTAGAATATACAATTATTAGAATATTCTATTGTTAGAATATAATATTATTAGAATATAATATTATTAGAATATACTATTATTAGAATATACTATTATTAGAATATAATATTATTAGAATATAATATTATTAGAATATACTATTATTAGAATATTCTATTATTAGAATAAACTATTATTAGAATATAATATTATTAGAATATACTATTATTAGAATATACTATTATTAGAATATACTATAATTAGAATATACTATAATTAGAATATACTATTATTAGAATATACTATTATTATAATATACTATTATTAGAATATACTATTATTAGAATATACTATTATTATAATATACTATTATTAGAATATACAATTATTAGAATATATTATAATTAGTATATACTATTATTAGAATACACTATATTAGAATATACTATCATTAGAATATACTATTATTAGAATTTGCTATTATTAGAATATACTATTATTAGAATATACTATTATTAGAATATACTATTATTAGAATATACTATTATTAGAATATACTATTATTAGAATATACTATCATTAGAATATACTATCATTAGAATATACTATTATTAGAATATACTATTATTAGAATATACTATTATTAGAATATACTATTATTAGAATATACTATTATTAGAATATACTATTATTAGAATATACTATTATTAGAATATACTATTATTAGAATATACTATTATTAAAATATACTATTATTAGAATATACTATTATTAGAATATACTATTATTAGAATATACTATTATTAGAATATACTATTATTAGAATATACTATTATTAGAATATACTATTATTAGAATATACTATTATTAGAATATACTATTATTAGAATATACTATTATTAGAATATACTATTATTAGAATATACTATTATTAGAATATACTATTATTAGAATATACTATTATTAGAATATACTATTATTAGAATATACTATTATTAGAATATACTATTATTAGAATATACTATTATTAGAATATACTATTATTAGAATATACTATTATTAGAATATACTATTATTAGAATATACTATTATTAGAATATACTATTATTAGAATATACTATTATTAGAATATACTATTATTAGAATATACTATTATTAGAATATGCTATTATTAGAATATACTACTATTAGAATATACTACTATTAGCATATACTATTATTAGAATATACTATTATTAGAATATACTATTATTAGAATATACTATTATTAGAATATACTATTATTAGAATATACTATTATTAGAATATACTATTAATAGAATATACTATTATTAGAATATACTATTATTAGAATATACTATTATTAGAATATACTATTATTAGAATATACTATTATTAGAATATACTATCATAGTTATGAACTCTGAGTTATTAGCATTTGAAATCTACAAAAGAGCCTAGCATTTGAAATATACAAAAGAGCCAAGCATTATATAAGCAACCAGAGAACAATGCTAACCTCCACCGTGCTGTTTAACTAGTCGCGCGAAATCCCAGAAGTGTAGGTCTCCTAGGCCCACGGTTACCATGGCAATCGTGAATTGGACTGTTGACCACGACGAATAGTTCCAGCGAAATCTGACCTCACCTTCTGAAGAACTCGGTTCCGATCGGCCTTCTATGTTAGCATCCACTGAAAACGATTGTCTGCTCGTCGACATCTTGATATCCGTAGTGGCGATAAAAAGAGATAATGTAGAAAGAGGATGAACAATGCAATGCGAAGTCAATGAAGGGAATAAGAGGTCGGGAGAGGAGAAAATCGAGGAAGAGTGAGAGGTTTAGTGGACGAGGAGGGAAGGAGGGGAGGAGAAGTTTACGGAAAAGTGGTGTGAGGTTGAGTGTAAAAAGGAGATGAACAAAGATAAACTCAGGAAGGTGTAGGATAAAAGTTTGTGGGAGAGTATTATTTGTCTTATTTGATACTATCCGAGAAGAGCATTGGTTTACCAACATACAATCTACATATAGAAATAATTCGGTTGATTAACAGTTTTCAGTTTAGATTTATTAGACATGAAACACACGATATTTGAACTAAAGTCGTTAGTGAACTGACGTAAGCCACTGATTTACTTACGCCGTTATAACGTAGTTTGTAGTTTTTCAGAGATCACAATGGATCCGATTCATGGCCAAATATCATAGACAATGGCCATTGTTACTGTTACTATTAGTGTCAGTGGAAGACGATATTATACTCTGTATTACGTCACTTTATTTACGTCATTATTAAATATTAATGCTTATACTAATAAAGATCAATACGGTATTTTAGATTAGTTTATTGAAATACGATTTATATTTTCTTGGAGTTTTCCTGTACCGTTGCATCGGCAATACTCGATTCTATATGATTACATAATACTCGTATTCAATTAGGTCATATTATAACAATTTATATATATATATAAATAAATATATATATATTTATAAAATATCATAGAGAAATTCAATATACATAAATACTAATTTTAAAATGTTTACAATACATTTAGGAAACTTATAAACATCCGTATTAATATAATAATATAATATAAGTTATAATGTCTAAATTGCGGAGAAATGCTTCTATAACAATAGTGAATAGACCACATTTAGAAATGTTCAACTCGGTGGTTAAGTAATCATAATTTTAAATCTATAGATAGATTTATGTATCTATTAATGTTTTACTTTACATATGTACATTATGTAACATTATGTATATCAAATGTATATTAAATATATATAATAATTAACATGTTAATTAATAATCTAATTGATACATGAATTGCTATATTTATTGAACTAATTATAGATATGTCAGACCTTGAATATCGATAGAATTGTATTCGCTTGAATATACGTACAATATATATGCGGCCATTAGTACAAATACAATCGTAGGTACGTATCCGATTTTCTCTATTATCGTAGTATGGTTAATTATTTCATGCGAGTAATATGACATTTTATATTACTATTATATTAATTACCGCGAGTTTGGTTGAAGTTCAGGGAATCGTTGAAGTTTTGATGTCCTTCCTAGAGAAATAATAAACATATAATAAGGATATATATATAAATATTATATACATACGCATAAACACATACATACACAAATATATATATTTATTATATAGAATATATATACATGTATTTGTATTTGTTTGTGTTTATGTATATCATTTCAAACATAATAACGCAATTGATACGAAGAATAAGGTAAATGAAAACATCATTACTAATCATTTATAATATTTATATTAAAAAAATGTCTTAGATATTTAATTTATTCAAATTTCATTATTGAATTAGGCGATGAATACATAAAAAATTGAGGTATTAATCTTAAATATGTCGAATACAATTCCTTATCATCAATTTGAGCTATAATTACTGGATTATTTGCAATTTTTATTTTAACTACATTTACTTTTAGATATACACCATCCAGTCTTAAAAGTACATACTTTTCAAAATTTATAAGTGAAAAAGTTAAAAATTTTAGATTTTTAATAGGTTACCAATGTAAAATTGTTAATGTTACTTTTTAAAATTTATTAAAAAGATCTAAATTTCTTAGAAAATCAGTACTCAACACATATAAATACAAAATAAATAAGTTTAATATATACATTTAAGTAATATCTATATATACTATATATTTAAATAAATGATATTTAATTAATATAATAATTTAATAAATATATAATAATATATGAATTATATATATATATATATATATATATATATATATATATTTCAATACAAAGTAATTGTGATTTTGTGTACAAGTAATAATTTTTAAAAGTTAATTTATAGTAAGATACTATTTAGTAATAATATATATATATATATATATATATATATATATATATATATATTAAAATATAATATTTAATACAAATTAAAATTATATTATAATCAATTTACAGTAAAAAAAATGTACAAAAAAAGTATTTATTAAAAGTATAAATAGTATATGATAATTATTACAAATTAAATAACAACTATAAAATATTAACATAAGTATGAATAAGTATTAAATAATATAATAAAAGATTTGTTAAAGTATTTTTGTAAAATGGTTTACATTGCTGAATATACTTTATGTCATTTTAAGTGGTCAATAATTCCGTATTATATTTTATAATTATCTTTGTTAATAATTGTAAAAATTTAATATTTGTTAATTTATATCATATTCCAAAATGTGATATCCTTTATTTAGAAAATTACACATAAATAACATTTCTCTAATTATGAGAGTGATATATACGGTATATGTTTTAATGTAAACAATTTATAGAAATTGTAATGTGTTTATTTCACCATTATCTTAAAATTTAAATAATTAATAAATGTATAACCAATAGTAGCATATATAAATGTATATACAAATTATAATAAACAAACCATTTTACTTATATCAAGAGGAATTGCTAAATAAAATTATAATATTTCGTAAGCTTATAATTATGCCTTAATTATGTTATCTATTAGGATGTTACTAATCATTAAATAATGTAATATCGATAGTTACTACGATATTTCAATACAATATTATCAGTAATACATTAATATCAAGTATAAACATCTCATTATCGTATAGTATATATATTTCAAATAATATTATGATATAAAACTATTGATAATATAATATATGTTGAATAATATTCAATAGTAACCATTTATGAGTTTCCTTCTATTAGCTCTTATATTAAATGGTAAATTGATCTAATCGTCAAATAAAATAAATTTTAGTTCGTTATTTATTATTTTAATAATATAAATAAATAGTAGAATAATTAATAATCTGCAAGACGATATGTATATCTAATATCAATACCCAATTACTTTAATTTAATCATATTATATATTTATATTTATGGAATGATATTTAATAGGTGTATAAAACTAGTCATCAATATATATATATATATATATTTCATATATATATATATATATATATATATATATCTGAATTTATATATAATTTATTTTATTAATTTCTTTTAATAATTAAATTAATTTTTAATTATATATCATATTAATTACCCTTCTAGTTTTATTTTCTGTAAGTTAGTTATAATTCTTAATTTTTCATATTAAATTAATATAAAAATAATAATAATATATATATATATATATATATATATATATAATAGATTTATTATATTATTTATACAATACATACTCTCTATTATAATACTGCCATTAATATCTGTTTTATGAAAATAATTATTAATTAATATTTATCAGGAGTATACATTATAGATCATTTGCAATAATATAAAAACATATGATTTAATATTAAAAAAGATGTATATCTTTATATAATTTCTATTTAGACTACACTTTAACGTTACATTTGATAATAACCACTGCTAATATGAATGCAACCATTAGTCTGAAGCCAAACAAACTAATAAATCGTAATAATCACAAGTAACACCCATTATTAAATATATCTAGAATTATTCTAGAAGAATTTGTATTCAGATATATAATTACATTATTTGTTTATTTTAATATTTTAAAGTGATAGGCATATATAAGGTTTTATATATTATATATATATATATATATAAACTAGAATGCTAATGTATTCTGATAAGGTCAATTATACATAACATAATAGACAATAGGTTAGTGGAAAACTGTAAAAATAATATTAATTAAGATTTTATTTGATTCTATTATTAAATATGCATTTATAAAGCATACTTTACAATTCTTAAAATTACAAAAATTAAATATTTTCACATTTTTTAATGTAATTTAAAACATATATTTTATTTATTTTTCAAATTTTTGAATTTCCTATGACTTTGTTGCATATTATGTAATTAAACTATATATTATAACTATATAACAAATGTTGAAGGTTAATTATTCTTTAATATTAATTGATAATTTATATTAATTAATTATTATATTTTATATAAAATTAAATGGTGTTCTAATTTTTACAGTTAATTTATTTATTCAACTAAAACTATATATATTAAACTGTAATTAATGTATTTATATCAATATATATATATATATATATATATATATATATATATATTAAAATTTTAAAATATTATTTAAAAGTGACACTAACCAAAGTTATAATCAATATCCATATCCACCTACATAATATTCATTATAAAATTATATATATTTATAATTATAATTATTCAAAGAATACTGAATTTCGGTAATTATAGATTTATACTAAAAATATATAACAAATATAACTATATAAAAATGTATCCAGAATGCAGTTGAATAAACTAATATATATTATATATAGGATCACCACTGTTTCTCCGAGATGATTTTCTTTTTTGGGTACCACGTATTTAGCTATATGATATTATATGATATTATATATATATATATATATATATATATATATATATATATAATATAAAACATTATGTATATATAAGTGTATGTGAATATTATTGTTATTTATTTATAACGCATATACCCAGTATCTGAGGGATACCGGGGACTTTGTATAATATATATATATATATATATATATATATATATATATGAGTTCATTGTATATACACAATATATATATATATATATATATATATGTAATGTAATATTGTAACGGTACCTCCTGCTCCGTGGTTGTATAAGTAGCGGAGTCCGTTTCCGATTAATACAACATAAGTTACCAAACTGACCTGTTCAATTTCATTTCGGATGTAAATATATTTTATAAAAAGTTATCAGGATATATGAAACGGTAATACTAATAGACAAACCCAAAATATAAATTTAAATCCATTTTTGTATCTTACTACTCTCTGTGTCTATTAAATATATATATATATATATATATATATATATATATATATATATATGTATACATATATGTATATAAATATCTGTTAAAGGTTAAGTTATACAATGTATACAATCGAATATTCCCGTCAATAGGATGAGAACATTCAGACTAGTATATGTGTATACATTATACAACATAATATTAATATATTTAATAATATGTATTTACTAAAATAACTGTGGTTAAAATTAAACTTAAAACAATTAAATAATCACTTATTTAAATGTAATTTAATCAAATATATTCATAACTATAATTCAAATTAAATATATTATTTTATAATTATTATTTCCCTAAATATATCTATAGTAGTAAAATGAACTTTAATCTTGGTTTACAACTACATATTTTATTAACAAATAAGATTGAGTTAATAAAAACAAACTATAATTATACATGCCAGTAATATATATATATATATATATATATATATACACACACAACCAGATATTTATAACACTATTATTATGTATACCATAATGTGTAACCGTGGACTTAAATGAGATTAGACTGATTACTGTGGATAACTTTTTAGATATTTCGAAATATGCAATTAGAATTTAATAATATAGATTTAATAGTATTATAATAATGAATAATTTCTATATAATTTCCATCTATTACGTGGTTTAGTTGTAGTTATATTTTGTACAGATTTTTTTTATGTATTAGATCCATTATTTATTATATAATAGAACTAACTCAAAGGAATATAAACGATTAATAACTGTAACGTTATTTCATATACATTTATTGATTATGGCCCATCATTAAATATCCGATAAAATATTTGCTTATGTAATAACATGTTGTTCATTACAAAGTTTTGAACATATGTTCAACACTTTTTTTAAAATATGTTTACTAAATAAATAAATTAACCTATTTTACCATAACCGAATCGAGCTCTTTAAATGTCATTCCCAGTCTCAGTAGTATAGTTGTATTGAATTTAAATTAGTTTATCTTTATCTTACAGTATTTATTTATCATGCACTACTATTTTCACACATGTTGGACACATTGTATCAGAACTTCGAATAAAGTATCTGATAAATAAGATTTTCTTCAAGTCATTTTCACGCAGAATAGAAAATGGAACAACCAAACTAGAAAGTTGAATCGTCATTGAGTTAAGGAAAGATTACTACTTCGATCGATAGTTTCATTATATGTATTGTGTATTTAATAAACCAGATGATGTAACTATTATTTAAAAAAATAAACATAATATATTTTCACATTTATTATATAACATAAACAAGCTAATATTGAATAGGTGGTGTCCTGGTTATGATTATTGTAGTTTATCATGTTAGTGTATCTAATATGATTACCCTTCCGTAAACTATATACACGAATACATATAATAACTTATTAATATTAATGCTCGTAATTATTTTATCTAATGTAGAAATATGAACTTGTTCATCTTTTAGATTAATTCGTAATGATTTGATGATGTAATAATTATATATATATATTTGGGTTAATTAGTTAAATATTTTATAATATTTATTTATTAATATTAAAATGTAAAATATAATAAAAAGTAAATAACCTCTTTTAACTTAAAATCCTTAATTTATTTATTATTATAATTAATCAGGAAAAATGTTGTAAATCCATAGTAAATATAAAATGTAAGTATGTTGATAATTATAATATAATGCATATATAATATATACTATTTAAAAATAAGTATTATATAATCTATTTTATTAACAATAATATATATCAATTATACCATGTTTTTTATCTATATTATTTGGAATTATAAAAGTTATAATACAATACTTTATAAGGTAAATGTTTGTAATTATAATATTTATATATATATATAAACCTTTTTATTTGCCAACCACTATAAAATATTAATTAGAATGAGAAAATAATATATATTTATCAATTTATATTTAATAATATTTCAATGGTTATACCACCTATATATATATATATATATATATATAAATAAATACTGAACATGATATTTCCTATTAATTATTTGTAAAGTATTTCATGGTCATATTAATTATAAATACTTTTCAAAATAAACTATAATAATCTCGTATATTTTTTAAAAAAAGGTGATTTAATCATTTCAAGTTTAAATCGTTGACATGTCCATGATAAAAATAGAATCATTTCTACAATATTTCCACTTGTGTAAATATTTTATTTTAATAATGGAATGTAAAGACTATAAATCATTAAGTCTGGATTCGATTATTAAATCGCACGGTAAATAATCTTAAATAATAGATTTTATTTATTAAAATAACTATAAAAAATAAATAATACATTGGGTTTTTAGCATACAGTATTTTAATTTTAAAATATATTCCAATTGTAATTATTAATACAAATTATTTGTAAATACAAATTAAATGTAAAAATTAAAAATTATATTGAAGAATTAGAATATAGTTTCATTATTTTAGTTACAAAAATCTACAAATATTTCAATGTAAAAATGACTATCATAAACATCCGGAGTACCTCAAGTAACCTTGCCAACAGTAGTACAATTTAAAGTAATTGCATTTGGTTTATTGTAAAAATATTTGCATTTTAAGCAATATTACTAGATATTCCAAGAAATATAATATCATACACAATAATGAAATAATTGCATTAATTTTAATTTGATTTACTCTTTGTTTAGAAAATTGTTTAAATTAAATACCAAAGAAATTATAATCATATTATTTATATCCGTAGGCTTTATACTATAAACATATTTATATTATAATTTATAATTGTTTTAATAGTATTGGAATTACAATATTTAAAGTAAACTACAACTAAATAAATTAGCAATAAATCTACTAATTATGTTATTTAATATTTAATGAATATATCAATATGACCAATTAATAGAATATTAATTTTAATTATTTATATTTAGATATAAATTTTGCGCCGTAGTAGAAGCTAAAAAATGTTTTTATTGCATAATTAAATATTATATAACAATCACATAATAACCATACGGATAATATAGAAAAATAATATTAATTAACTCTATTACTCGCAGCAAAATTCTTGAATCTTCTTAAATTCTATTTTCAGAAATAATATTGTTATGAAAATGATCATTTTTATTTAAATCATGTTGTTTTATTTATATTATTAATTTATATAGTACCTTCTCTTTCTTAACTATAGCACTATATGTGGTTGTATACATTTCGTAGCATTATTATTATTATTATTATTATTATTATTATTATTATTATTATTTTTATTATTAATATTATTATTAGTATTAGTAGTAGTAGTAGTAGTAATAGTAGTAGTAGTAGTAGTAGTAGTAGTAGTAGTAGTAGTAGTAGTAGTAGTAGTAGTAGTAGTAGTAGTAGTAGTAGTAGTAGTAGTAGTAGTAGTAGTAGTAGTAGTAGTAGTAGTAGTAGTAGTAGTAGTAGTAGTAGTAGTAGTAGTAGTAGTAGTAGTAGTAGTAGTAGTAGTAGTAGTAGT
>OZ038315.1:32959787-32967016 GCA_964035775.1 Osedax frankpressi
ACATTGTATTTAAATATATGTGCTTTAGTAATTTATTAAATTTAAATTTCTTATTAATATAATTTTTCAATTATATTTTGTATTCTTAAATATCACAGAATTATTGTACATGTAAATAATAGAATATGATTTAATTAACAATATATATTATGTATTCTTATACATTATATTATGAATATATAATAAGAATTTAGTAATATATTATATTTAGATAAATAATCCAAATAAAAAACTAAGCCTAACCTACTTATTGTAAAAATTACATGAACTATACAAGTTTTGAATATCATAATTCATAATATGTAGATGATATATTTAATAATACAGGATGGAAATACTCAATATATATGTAAATAACATTATTTACACAGTTATTAAGTTATAAATTAGTTTTAATTTAGAATTACAAAGATTTTTAATGATTAAAAATAATTATTAATGGAGTACGAAAAATAGTACGAAAAATATAAAGAAATATATATATATATATATAAATATTATGATTGTTCTATGAAATCGGTATAACATATGTCATTTATTAATTATTAAAATAAATTAATAAAATAATATATTAATAAATATTTAAATATGTATTTAAAATCTATTAGTTAATTTGTAGTATAGTATAGTATAAAATATATATATATATATATATGATTTTTATTTTTACTATACACATTATATTATACAACAAATTTTATAAAATATTTAATTTAAAATTTTTTATAATATATAGATGATATTGGCGAAATGAGATATATTCTAAAATATGATACCAATATAACGCCTAATTATATATATTGATATTATATATAAATAATAATAATATATATTTAATTATATTATAAATAATTAAAATGAAGAAGATATATCTAATTAAAAATTTAAAATATACCTAACTAATTATGTAAAATTAATATTTATATACTATTACTTTAATATAATATAGTATTATAATGTTTATTAATAATACGATAATAAAGTATACATGATATAGTATTATAATTTATATAATTTATATAAATTATTGTAAATAATAGTAATTTAATATATAAAATATTGTAATCTATTACATGTATATTATATATGATATTATATAACATAACATTATATTATATATATATATAAATATATAAATATAATATATATATATATATATATATATATTTATATATATATATATATATATTTAACAATAATTAACTATAAATTACATACAATATATTATATATTATACCATTAAGTGACATAAAACTAAACATTTCTCTAGAATTGAGGTCAATTTAGATATTTTGTTCATTGCGCATCCTGTATCAAAAATAAATCCAATTATATACATTACTATAGTAATGTGTATAGTAATATATATAGTATATAGTATATAGTATATAGTATATAGTACTATAGTAATATATATACAAGTATATTACAATAAGTATAACACGTATATTGCTAAAGATATTCTTATATATTGATATAGTTATTTTGAATCATTTATAAAACGTAACCGACCGCTACAATATTTATATGACGGGTATTGCCTGGGCAATGATTCTAGCCTCCCATCCGTGTTTTCAAATTTAAATTCGTTTATGTAATCGGCACAACCACGAAATATTTGCATCTAAATTAGAAATAAATGTATTATTGTTGGTTAATATATAATACATTATAACACCATAATAATAAATAGATAACCTTATTTTTCAATTTGATCATATAAGAAAAGCATTGCGTTTCGCAAGATACAATGTCGAAAGGATTAAATATCAAACCTGAACAAATAATAAAAACGAAAACTTGAATATTACTTATTAGATTATTTAATTTAATATATATATAATACATATAATTTATAATTTAAACCATATATTCATAAAATAATAATTAATGATATACAAATATATTTAATTGTTTATTTTTTACCAATTTCGCAATCAGTTTCATTATTTTCATTATCCCGAATACCAATACAGGATAAACAAATATTTGGTTGACTAGAAATGGTTTATTAAACCAAATATAACTATTTTTATTATCAAGTGTGTATATTATGAATGTTTATATATTATTTGTACAAATATAAGATATATATATATATATATATATATATATATATATATTATTAATTTGTACATATTATTAGTGGTTATATAGTATTATCATGTGTGTATATTATTAACGATTATGTATTTTTTTGTGTATTAAATTAATATTTTAAGATATAAATAATATATTATTATACACACATTTGTATATATTCTTACTATATATATATATATATATATATATATATATATAGTGTGTATATCTTATTAATGTGTATAAATTATTAGTATGTATATATTGCAAGTTATTGTAAGAACAATACTTTAAAATATATAATACATACTTTGAATATTCTTTAAGTTCTTTAATTTCATTTTTAGATACTTATTGAAAAAACATTATATTAATTAGTAGTTTGTATATAAAAAACATAACTGTATCGCTGATAAATTAGATTTATCGATAACTCATATTTTGATAATATGCTTTGTATTGATTTTAATAAATCTATAAATCTAATTGGAATAATATTTTTTATATTTTATTTTAACCCATATATATTTATATATATTAATAGTATTTATTATGACTATAAAAATAATTAGATTGTTGATTAATCTATAAATAAATGGTATTAACTATCTATCAATTTATATTCTTATAGTTTAATCTAACAATTTTTGAAATGATCTTTAATAAATATATTTTTCTTATTACACATTTCATACAGAGTCGGGCTGCAAAAATAATAATCCCATCTACCTTTGGTAAAGATTCTCATAAATAGTCGATATATTATAATTTGGAAATAAATAATAATTAGTTAAATATAATATTGATAGGATACATACTTATCTGATATGTACACGACGATATATTATAATTTATGTAATGAAACCATCGAGATTGATGTCACCTCCGCCTCCAGTCAACACGTATCCATTGTTTATAGTTAGACAGCCTCTTTGGAAGGTCACCTGAAGTAATTGATTAGTACCATCAATACATTTCATATAATACAATACACATTTGAAATGGAGGTCGAATTCTATTTCATCATTAATATTGCAATCTAACAGCATTTTCTAGATTTAAATGCAGCAAATTAAAGCATTTCCCAAAACAGAGTTCCATTTCAAGGAAACCACCTGCAATCAATGATAACATCATATATATATATATATATATATATATATATATATATATATATATATATATATATATATATATATATATGCTATGCATATAAATAATAATAATCATATATATATACTATTATTGTATTTAATTATATTAATAATAGTTATAATTATATTAATAATAACTCAAATGAATTTAAAAAAACCGCCTTATCTTTGAAGTAAAATGAAGAAATTTCACCATTATGGAATACAAGATACAAATATAATTAATAATAATGTAATTGTTTATGATTTATAAAATATTCAATTAATATTGTATTATTGTTCTATTATTTTGAAATATATGTAATTCCATATGATATTATATGTTTTATATTGAAACATATTTTCTTTAAATATATATTTATATATTATTATAACTAATATTATATAAATATCTTAGTATAAGCTAGTATTATATCAAGAAGAGTAAATGTTATATTTAACGGTATATAATGGTATGTGTTGATATTATGTTCCTGGAATATATTATATAATAATAATATAATACAATTTATCAAAATAATTTTTTTATATTCTATAATACATATTTTATACATGTAACCTATCAGTATTTATTTGCCTATATTAAGTTATTGTATATCAGTATTACCGATGTAATATTCAAATATTTATTTAGTTCTAACATTGGGATATTAAAATAGATCGATTTTCAAATATAATGACTCCATATTAAAAAATAATCGTTGCCAATGCGAGTAAGTACTAAAGATAATACAATTTATATTATTTTATAATATATGATATATTATAATTATCCATTTCTAACAATATATACATATTCAAATAGGTAATATAATACTCTTTCCAGTCATATAATAATTAAATCACCATATTATGAATAATAGACTCCTTTAATATAAAATTTAAAAAAATATGAATTTACCAAATATAAATTCTTTTATAATTATTCGTATCTCATATAGTTCATATATATATCAACAATATTTAATATATATATAATATATTTATATATCTAATATATATATACATATAATATATATATAATATATATACTATATATAATATGTATAATATATCTAATGTATATAATGTATAGTATACATTGTATACTATATAATACATATAATTTATATAATATATCTATGATATCAAATATATCTGATATATAATATATATATATAAACATCTAATATAATAAGAAAGACTATAAATATATTTTTGTTATATAAGTTTAAATATAATATGATTATTTATTTTCTTTATGTAGAACATTTTATGTTATTAACTCTTCATGGAATTATAATTATATGTTAAAACATTTATATATGTAGGTATACATCGATATTAATTTTGAATTAATAATTATATTCATATTTACTTATTAGTTACCATGTAAACATATATATAAGTCTTAATATAAGCATAATTTGTAAATGAGTGTCTATCGGTTACCAGTATATTACTTCAATAGACTTTTTAGATATATATTTATTTACAGAATGTTTAATAATGTACAATTTACATTATTAAACATTCTAGATGTTCATTGTACTTCAACAATATAGATATCTACAGAATAGCATACTTATAACCAATAAATACCTGAACGAATACAATCATTCTGTATATCTCTATTTCGCAATACAGTTTTACATTTTCTGCATACCGGGACAAATCTTTCAACTGGTAATGTGATTATATAAGGTCAATGGTGTATGGTAAGGCCGTTAAGTTATCACAACTAGACAGGGAAGACATATACGTACATGACGTGAATAAAGAAACCTAATCGAAGATGCAAAAGTGTTTTTAAAAATTTAATTATTATGATTATTTTTGTAATAAAATATTACAAATCATAATCACTTCGTTATGATGCAATATTTAATATTAGTACCAACATTTGTTATGAATGAATTCGTTATAGATATGATGATCATTGCACCCATTTCCGCTACAAACTAGCATACATTTGACCGAATAAGCCTCTTCTAGAATAAGGAAATTTCAGTAATGTTATCACAGTAAAGCTGAATAAATAATGATATTATATAATATTGTTATATTAATTGTTACATTAACAGTATGCATCATATCATTATAATTCATTGAGTAAAGAAAACACATATTCTAATTTTACAATATGTTTCGCAGATTCGTTTAAGAAAACCTCCATTTAACAATGTTATCTATTTCTAGTACATACCATTCAATTTCCAGTTACACTTAGAATGCGTGGCGATTCCATATGGGCTGCATCCCCTCACCACCTTCAACTATTATAGCATTGCATTAGTAGGTAATAATCATAAATGTTAGAGGTTATGTGATAAATAGGTGTAACAATAGAGAATAACAGTGGTAGGGTAATATACCTAGTATTTAAATAGTACCGGATACCTACATTGATGAAAATAATACTCAATGGCACTAGTAATTATACTTTTTTTTATTCGCAATATGATATGGTAATAATTATAATTTATAATTATAGTATTTATTGTTATTTTATATAGTGTTTTATATATTAAGTATAGTATTTCAGACTACATGAAAAACAATTGTCACATTATAAGATAAAAGTTAATTGAAATATATTACTATCAACAAATTTCATGAAATAGCTTCGGTCATTTCTAAATTTAAAAATGTTCTGATTTAACAAAAGCTGTAAATGTATTCAACTCTTCTATATGGTATGGTACTTTTAGTCTATCCAAATAAAGAAAGCACTAATCTACTTCTAGGCAATATACAGATTATACAATATACAGATAGTATCTAAAACAATAAATAGTAAAATATCAAATTATAGTTAACATAATTATAATTATGTTAAATTTAATTTAATATTTTAACATAATTATCATGATTAAGAATGGGGTTTTTTCGTAAAGGAAATACATTAATATATATGTTAAATAATTACAATATTAAACCATGAAAACTAATACAAAATTGTAAGGCAATTGACTATATATGTACTTATTTTTGCCATTCGACATAATGAAAATTAGAATAAAAATGTAATGTATTAGAAGAAATAAATATAAAAATGATTTTCCTAACCACATATGGTCTCAGGTAGTCGAACCTGTCCACCTGTACTCCGCTACTATAGACCACTGCCAGGTGACTCACGCAATTTGACGAGCAAAACTTTGACCGGATACTCCTATCCCTAGCGTCGAAAACACCGTCTTCCGGTATACGCCACAGGAGAGAGAAACGAACGCGGGTCTTTTACTTCCGATAAGCAACTCAGACAATAACTGCTAGGTATTATTATATAATTATATGGCGTATTGTTCATGCAAGGGCAGTCTATAGGGACAATAATCCAATACGAATAGGTCAATATCAGAAACGAGGTTGAGGCAGCAAAATTAGCCAAGTTTGAAGCTGTAATTTTTAAATTCATAAACAAGTTGAATATGTCGACTCTATAGAGTCAAATAATATATTATTATACAATAAAAAAAATACTAAATACTAAATACGTGTATACAATTCTAACATAATCTCACTTGATTAAATAACGGTATCAAGATACTGAGATAGATGTAAAAGGTACATAAGTAACGGTATCAAGAGGTATCGAATTAACTGTATCAAGGCACCAAAGTAAACCGTATCAAGTAGCCGACGTAAACTCTATCAATGTACCAAGGTAAACGGTGTCTAGGTATCAAAGTAACGGCATCAAGGTACCCAAGTAATGTTATCAAGGTACCGATGTAATGTCATCAAGGTACCGAGGTAATGGTATCAAGTGTATCTTTAAAAAATGATCCGTTGAGAATGTGAGATTAATAAAATTGAATTTACTATTTATTTACAAAGTCCAGCAATAATATGAATTCGTAAAATAATCTAGAATTTAATACGAGAAACGAACGCACCGAGATGTTAAAAGAAGTGTAATGCCTAGATAAGTATTTAGTGGGCATGAGACATGCAACTAGAATAATAATATTAAAATTTAATATGTACCAGGCATTGCAAGGGGCTACG
>OZ038315.1:32967216-33024716 GCA_964035775.1 Osedax frankpressi
TATCTAATCTAATATAATTCGGAGTCAGTCAATCATAAAACTTGATAAATATTTAATTATAGGCATAATAATCATATATGAAATATTATATTTCAGAATAAAATTATAAATTTTTTTAATTTTGAATAATAAATATATTTATAACGTATACGTTATAAATATATCCATAATATGCTAGTATGCGATACATATATTAATATATTTATAAAAAATACTACTTTTAATGACAATATATATTTATATATATATATAAATATTTAGTACTGAATCATTTATCTATCCAGTTCTTGTATAAATGAAATCTCATGATTTCACTTACGTGTTGTATTATGTATACTACTAGTACAAGTATAGTATAAATATTATTAAAGTTATTACTATAAATAGAGTTTACAGTAGCTCGAAATGAGTGTTTGCAGAAACATACATTTTACTAATGATTATAATATAAATGGGTATGTTCGTATAAACTATTTATATATTAAAATAGGACGTTTCCTATTTTCACGTTATTTCTTCATACTATTTAACAGAATAACTTATGTTATCACGTATATATAAACATAAAATGTTTTAAATCTTGACACTATAATTCAGATTATTATATAATCTTTTTAATTATTTTTTATTACAATACATGAATCAACAATATCTATATTGTTATTTATATTCAGTTAAAATATAAATATAATAATGTATTAACTAAAATTATATACTAGTTATGTTCATTGTGAAGAGTGCATTCAATATAAAAAACACTATGGCATACATATCTAATTGGCATACATATCTAATTGGTATAACTATTGTATTGTATAATACGATTAATATTCGAAATTCTAAAAATATTTATTAATATAATTAAAGTAACATCTTATTTTCAATCCAATTTGCAACCGTTACGTTTAGATATTACATTTAACCGTATCACAAAGTTAACGTTTTCAGTATTCTAATTTTACAATTTGTATATTCAAAATGAATAATATAATATAATTGGTTAGAATAATCCTAGATAGTAATAATCCTCAATATTCAATGCGCATACATAATTAGATTTTACTTACTATTTTATTGATAAATTATGATATTTCATTAACGTACTGATCCAATGGGAACACTAAAAACCTATCTCGGTACAAGTTTGGAACTTGTAACAATCTTTTCCTTCCTGTAAATTAACTATTTGGAGTCCTCTGGCTATAAACTTACTTATTTTATTGTGTATTAAATGTCAGGCTTCGATGATATTTCCGTCTGCAATATGAATAGTATTTAGATTACAGTAAAGACATTTTACAATATAAGTTGAGTAAATTATACACATACTAGCATAACATAATGCATGATATGGTGGTATATAATATTAACATGATATATATTAGGTAGTCATATATTACATAGTCATTGACAATTTGGGAAGCATATTAATCTATCATCTATATTTATAATACGTGTATGTAAATTCATATTTTGATAAATCATAAAACTATTTATCTATTAGTAATTATTACAATACTTTTAAATTTATCAAAAATTAAAATTTAAAAATTAATAATCAAATATATAAGATCAAATGTATAAGAAAAACAAAAATATTTGGTCTCGCACCCTAGGGGTGCGGTTTTTAATAAAAAAATCACATTATTAAAATAAGGTGACGAGGGTGACTCGTATCTCTATAAATGGCGATAGAGTATCGACATTTTTGATAGGAAAATTATCACATACATATATTGGAAAACTGTCACGTGATTTTCCCTGTCAATCAGAAATGTCAATTATGATTAACCCAAATGATTCTGACATATTTCTTATTCGGGAGC
This sequence comes from Osedax frankpressi, assembly GCA_964035775.1. Lineage (NCBI taxonomy): Eukaryota > Metazoa > Annelida > Polychaeta > Sabellida > Siboglinidae > Osedax > Osedax frankpressi. The sequence continues at coordinate 32,969,043 of OZ038315.1, forward strand.
TCCATGTACATATAATCTCAGTGCATTGTGCCAAGATAATAGGGAAAGGAACATAAATAAATTAATCACATGATTTAAATAATAGAATTTTAAATATAAAATATGTCAAGACGAATTCACGAATTCACCAACGAACAAATACTATTTATTATTAGTAAATTGAAAAGCGATTTTCTTTCAACGGACATAATAAGCAACCAGTGTAAGCTGAGAAGAATGAGGGTAACTTTTAGGGAACAATTCAAATGCGAATTATCTGAAATACAAATAAATGGCAAAATAAAGTATCCGAAAAAAAAGTATTCAGAAGATCATACTTTAAATAATATTATCTTAAAACAAATAGTATATACAAAATATTAATTAATAGTATGTATTAATATAAAGTAAACAAAATTTATATAGAAATTGTTATTTTAAAATATTATAAATTGAATATAAATATTTTTAATAAAGATTAGGATAATTCGTTACAAATAATAAATATATATTGTAATATATTTAATTTATTATTATATAATTGAAACTTATTATTTATTTTTCAATGTTGTGATATATATTGTAATATATTTTAAATAATATAATATCACAGTCTGCTTTAGAAATAATTTAATTATTAACTTTAAACTTATGATTTTAATCAGGCAATTTATGTAAAATTGTCAATAATATTACAGAGAAAGGAGTACTTTAAAAGATATATCGAATCTGCCCATTCACCTTATTTTAATCAGAATAAAATAATATTATAAGTACCTTTTTCCCCCATCACAGACGGCCATTGCATTAATCGAATAAAATTCCTTTTTGATATAAAAATCTTTCACATTAATTAGTGGTGCTATAATAGGTATGTGGGTACCATCAATAGCACCGATACAATTAGGAAATCTCCTGCTTTTAAATAAATGCCTAGCTATCTACAAATCATTTCGGTGAGATGGAAATATAATAATTTTCTATAATAACTTTTCTACTATGATTCTTATAACCTATTGTATATATTATAAAACATTTTATAGTTAATATCATATCTAAAATATAATTTTATAAAACATAATGTATACTATTAACTTCGTTTGACCATATTACAGCTGAAGATTTTGCAACTCTAAATGTATCCGATATTGTGCCATAATCACAATTAGTAGTTAATCTGTTATAAATATTTTTTTCGTATAAATATATATTTCTATATAATATATTTAACAATTACCTCCATAATTTAATTGCAACTTTATTCTCTATTTTGGGTGTATTCTTTTTGATCTTGAAATAATATAAGGACCAATTTCATCACATATATATTTAAATGTTTCACGATTTATTCTGTAGGTATTTTATTAAAGATATTAATAAAATAAATAAATAATTTAAATGTTAATTATGTTAATATGTAAATGTTAATTTTGCATATAACATGAGTAATGTAATGGGAAAAATAGTTGTTAGTATTTAGATATAAAAACCTGAAATGAGACTTGAATTCCCTATCTGAATATGTTTCAACTACGTCATTCCAGTATTCTAAGCTGTATATATATATATATATATATATATATATATATATATATATATATATATTTCTTCCATTCTGCACTATTGATAGAACACCATATATCTTTAGTACAACGATAGTTTATTTATCTATATAATTATAGGTTAATATACTATGTTAAACATATTATTTGATCAAAAACATATATTACCTATAGTACGTAATATTATGATATATATATATATATATTGCTAGTTTATTATTTTAAAAAGAATATAAATTAATATAATAACAAAATAAAACATAATTTAATTTATTTTTACTATATTAATTATTACCATTTACTAAAAAGTATATGGTAACCATTTTCTCAATAAATCAATTTTCACTAGATTAATCTCCAGAATCTCGAAACTGTACAATATCGTCATTGTCCAGTATTCAAATATCGAGGTGTAGATGATTCTATGTAATATATATGTAAATATACATATAATATACATGTGTATATGTAAGTCATATATCATTATAGATAGTATACAAACATATATAGTATATGGTATACATATATGTATACCATATATACATATATATATATAAGTATGTTGACGTATGTTAACTTATATTTAAATGTCGTTTATTGTTACTCAACACAAGATTTTAAAAAAATACATGGGTTATCCTGTATGTTATGTATTATTCAACACAGGAAAAAAATACACGTGTTAACACATGTATTTTTGTGTTAATCAACGCATGAAAAAATACACGTGTTAACACGTGCATTTTTTGTATACATTTCACTAGTTAAAAAACACAAGGTAACACAATATTGTGTTTAGTAGCACACAAAATACACGTGTTAATCCAGATATTTATCACAATTGTTTACTAGGTATAATTATTTTAAAATTTTTAATTTCACTATATTTTAGTTTAAAATTAACTGAATTTATTTAATTAAACTCCAATCATTTATTATTTAATTTGAGATATAACTTTCATTAACTTTCATTTACATGACACAATATAGCTATTATATTTATATATTTACCTTTTCTAATAATATATTTTCTTATCTTAAAGTATATAATAGTATTACCATATCATTCATAGAAATTATAGATGAAGAAAATAATAATTTTACTGATATATTATAATTATCTAATTTATTTGATATTTACATAATTTAAACTTAATATATTATGGTAATGTTCTATATTAAATTAAACTTATCTAAATTCTCTTTAATTTAAATCACTGTTAAATATATGTAAAATATACCATGTATAATTTAACATTTAAAAATAAAACTTATATGTGATAAATAATGCTATATAATATGTATCTATAGATTTCAAAATTATTCATTTCAACTCAATTTTTTTTAATTAATAATTATTATTATATTATTTCATAATCTATATATATAATTGAATGTGTAAGATAAAAAATATATAGGCATGTTATTTTTTTATTTGTTGTAAATTTATTTTATCATAGATATAAATTACTATAGTTATATTATATTAGATCAATACTATGTATATGTATTATTGGTGTATATTTAATTCTAAATAAAAAATATATAGTATTTTTTATAAAAGAATGAAATATATTTATATTGAGAATTAAATTAAATTTAAAAAATGGTGAGAATTTACGCATCTCAATTTAAATACTCTTACGCCTTAAAGGTGAATGAATGGAAATTAAGTTAATATTTCTTAAATTTGCTAAAATAAGTTACAAAAGTTATTTATTATTTCAATACATAATCATAATGTTGATGTTCCATTAATATTGATCATATCAAATAGTATTTTTATAAACTTAATTTGTTAGTATTAAATATATGTGAAGTTTATATCATTTGGTTATTGTGTTTTGTAATTTTTATAAGAATATTCATTATTTTATTTGATTATACTTTCCTTTTTGCAATCAATAAAAATACTCAATTACACCAACTTTTTCATTTGCAATGATTATATTAAACTTTTATTATTATTAGTATATGTAATTTAAAAATATATACATATTATAAATAAATAAACTACTAATAAATGGAAAAATTAATAGCGCAATGATGTTCTGGTATATTGCAATTAATATATCTAGACTAAATTAATACTTTTAATATAATAATCATATTTTGCCATGCATATCATCTCATATCCGTATAGTAATTTTATGATTTTCCATCGAGTCGAGTTTAATTAATTTGTTATGTATTAATATTAATATAGTATATTGTTATCATATTGTGATTGTGATTATGTATTATTTATTAATTAATTATGTATTGGTATGTCGTATATAGAGATACAGAGATATATTTTTAAAAAAGAACGAATTTATAAGATTACGTGATTTTATATGATGACATTAAATCTTAACAAAAAAATACGTCAGATTATGCAATATGGAATTTGAACTATATATGTAAATATATGTATATATATTAATATATATATATATATATATCTTGTTTAAATGGCATCTCACGAATTTTACTTGCATTTTGTATTATATAACTACTATATATCGATATTTCAGTATCTTGAGTATTTGCACAAATATGTATAGTATTAATCCAACATAATCCAACATAATATAATTTGGGTCCAACATAATATAATTTGGGTAATAAAATCCGAGCACGCATGTGGCGTCGGGGGACGGCTGTAGCAGATTCGATAATTTAGATCGGGTGGCGGAAATTTGTGGGCCCCCGTCCGAAACTCCGATAAAGGGGCGGGCGAAAAAATTTTAATTTTACAAAATTTTTTTCCCCTCCGAAAATGTCTTTTCGCCCGATTTTCGGCTTTCGTCGTGGTCAACACGTCCTTAAGGACATGATTTCTAACGTTGCGAGATAGCTAACTCGGCGAATTTAGTAGTCGACGCGTTTTTAAAAAAACTACCTACGTCTTCGGCTTCGTACGAGCAACGGGGTACCGAGTTTTTTAATTTCCTAACCGGTTAAGTATACTTAATCGACGCTTAACTAATAAAATACTAAAATCTTTACCGAGACCGTTTCGCGAATTCCGAGACGGTAGCCCCCTTCTCCGAGGAGTATTTAACGCGGGGGAACGGAAAAAAAGTCGAAAATAATTTTATTAGTATAATAAATTAATTCTAAAATACGGTTTTCGAATAAAATTCGCATTTTTCTAATTTTTCCCCCGACCTCCCGTAGCCGAGGAGAAATATAATAGCGTCTAAAAAAGTTGGAAAAATCGAATATTAGTATAATAAATTAAGTATTCGAAATTTTCTATAGGCTCGATAGTACTCGAAAAGTTTAGAAAATTTGCGTACCCGTAGATACGGGTAAGGGCTACGACTTAGGATCTCTATATTTTTAGATTTACTTTCCGCAAGTACTCTAATACCGATCTAATTACGCCCGCCTAGCCTATTCTAAGCGTTATTATACACGTGGCTGATATCGTACTCCAGACAGAAATTAACGGCTTTTTTTGGCGTGCGTTACTTACTCGATAGTTTCGTCGGCGATTACTCGATAACGGATGGAGATTATTAAAATCCGAATACGGATTCGGAATCCTCGACCCAAAGTCTATAAAGTAGCCATTCGAGATTATCGAATTTATCGATTTATAAAAAAAACGCCCGCGAACGAGTATAATGAAAACTTTTATTTATTTCGATGTTTTATATTTTCCATTATACAGGCGTATGTAAATTATTATATTATTATTATTATATATGGGGTATGTAAATCTTATCCTCGATCTAGGTCAATTAATACAGCAACTCGATGTCTCTATATATCTATATATATCTATATATATATATATATATATATATATATATATATATATATATATATATATATATATATATATATATATATATATCTATACATATATATATATATATATATATATAAAAAATATCTCCTCTCACCTCGGCTTTCGCGCTCGATTTCTCATCGAATATTTAATATTTACCTTAGAAATTTAAACCTAACGATAGATAATTGATAAAGTTACAAATTCTTCATATATATTTATATTCGATAAATCAATTTTTAGTACCGTAAATAGGTAGTAAAGTTGAAAAATCACTTTTTTTGGTTTTACATTTTTGGAGCCGAATTTCGGGTATTAATTTACTTATTTTTGAAAATACCTAAATTCTACGTCTTAGAGTTCGTCCGTATCTTACGTTAACTACAGCGATATCGATATTTCTTATAATAAGTTTCGAGATAATCGAGGTTATATTTTTAGAAATTTTTCGAAATCGAAATTCGAGAGACTCGAGTATATCTATGAGTCACGCATTTCGATGAATCACGCAGCGCTCTCAATCTTTATATACGAATTTAGGAATATATAGGCGATACTATGTGAGCGTAAAGTTGAATATGAATTTAAATGTGTGCATTGTATAGTACTGCTATATCGTTATAATATGATATACAAAATTCACTATATGCAATACTATAACAATTACTCCCATCATATAACTAATGTTTGTATTGGGTTTGGTTTTTTGTTTGTTTCTGTGTAGTTTTTTTTGAATAAATTAATATAAATTTGACGCCAGATTAAGTTCATATACTATAATTATATTATTTGTGTTTGTGTTTTTGGTTTGGATTCTGTTTAGGGATTATAAGTCCTAAAACTATAGTTTTAGATTTGAGTTTAGTTTTAGGTTTGGATTCGAGTTTGTATTTGGGATTATTTCTGAGGTTTTTAAAAATAAAATAGTATATATTTAATCTCAGGCTATTTTCGTAAACAAATAATTATAATGTTTGGTTTTAGGGTTCGTTTTGGATATATGTCGGGGTTTGGGTTTGGATTTGGGTTTAGTTCTTTATAGGTTTTTTTAAATGTAAAATAATATATATTTAATCTCGGGCTATGTTCATATAATATAATTGTAATATTTTATTTAAGTTTGGTTCTATGTGGGGTTTTGAATAAATTAAAATAAATTTGATGCCAGGAAATGTTCATAAACTATAATTATATTATTTGTTTTTGGTTTTTGGGTTTGGTTCTACGTAGGCTTTTTAGAACATATTACACTACATTTTAATGCAGAGATATATTCATATACTATAATTATAATTTGGGGGTTTGAATATTTGTTTGATTCTGCGTGGATTTTTTTAAAATAAATTAAATTAAATTTGATGCCAGGATATGTTCATATACTATAATTATGACATTTTATTTTGGTTTTAGGTTTATTTTTGTGTTTGGATTTATGTGGTCTTTTTAAAAATATATTAAAATACATTTGATGTCGAGCTACGTTCGCGTACTATAAATATAATGTTTGGGGTTTGGTTAGGGTTTGGGTTTAGTTATTTGTTGGTTTTTATATAAAATAATATAAATTTTATGCTACGATATGTTTATATACTATAACTAGAATATTCCAATTTAAGTTTTTGATTGGTTTTGATATATATTTTTTTAAATAAATTAAAATAAATTTAATGTTCATATAAAGTTCTAGAAAATGATATTATAGAGTTATATAACTATATATTGTATAGTTTTATATATAGATTTATATAGCTTTGCATAGCTTTATATAGCTTTATATTATTAATATTGATAAGTTTAACTATATCTAAATATTTATATAGTTATAATACGTATACATCAAATATTTAAGTTGTAGATTAATATATATATAAGTATATATATTATATATACTAATAGTATTGCGTTATATAGTATATATTGTATATAGCTTATGAGATTAATAAAAATTAATAACGAATTCTGAATATAAACCCCAAAAGCTATTAGATTGCTATTTCTATAATTTATAAAAATAATATTTTTGTTTCCTCAAAAAAGTTCATACTTGACCGTGAATTTTAAAAATGTCTCCGTTCTCCTCGGCTCTCGCGCTCGATTTCTCGACTAATATACTATATTTTCTTTAGAAACTTATACCTATATATAGATTATTGATAGAGCTATAAATCCTTCATATATATTTATATTCCATACATCAGTTTTTAGTACCGTAAAGTTGAAAAATCACTTTTTTAGATTTTACATTTTTGGAACCAATTTTCGGGTATTAATTTAATTATTTTTGAAAGTATCTAAATTCTATGTCTTAGAGTTGGACCGTATCTTACTTTTCTTATATCTATATCGATATTTATTTAAATATATTTAGAGATAATACACATTATATTTTTTATAAGTTTTTCGAAATCGAAATTCGAGAGTAAATCGATGAATCATCCAGCGCTCTCAATCTCTATATACGTATAGGCGAAACTATGTTAGCGTACACTTGAATATGAATTTAAATGTATGTATTGTATAGTACTGCTATATCGTCGTAATATAATATATTAACTGCACTATAATGCTATATATATATATCTTAATGTAATAGTATACTATAACAATACTCCAATCGTATTGTATCGGGTTCGTTTTTTTGTTTGGTTCTGTGAGGGTTTTTTTTGAATAAATTAATATAAATTTTACGCCAGGTTAAGTTCGTATACTATAATTATAATGTTTGAGTTATTGTTTTGCTTTGAGTTTGTTTTTTAGGTTAGGATTTGAGTTTATATTTGGGTTTGAGTTTGTATTTTTATTTTTTTATGTAGTTTTTTTTTGAATAAAATAATATAAATTAAATATTTAGTTATGTTCGTATATTAAAATTATAATATTTAAGTTTGCGGTTGGGCTCGGTTCTATGCGGATTATTTTAGAATATATTGAAATAAAGTTGATGTCGGACTATATTCGTAAACAATAATTATAATGTATATGTTTGGATTTAGGTTTAGTTCTTTGTGAGTTTTTCTTTAAATAACTTAAATAAATTGATACAACACTGATAATCAAATTACGGCTACACAACTACACTAAGTAACTCGATATATAATCGTTAGTGTGTTACGTATAATATATATTATACGATGCAAGGTTTCCGACTGCGTATTGGCATGGTTCCCAGTTGGTTTTTAAAAATAAATTTATTAAATTTGATGCTAGGGAATGCTCATATACTATAATTAGAATATTTGCATTTAAGTTTTTCGATTGGTATATATACATTTTTATATATATATGTTTTTTTTAAAATAAATTTAAATAAATTTAATGTTCATCGTCGTATAATATAACAAGCATATCATATATCGAGCATATCTTATTATTTTATTTATGTCATAAATATGTTATATTATATCGATTTCCGATTTGTTTCGCGTAAAATATTGCGTTTTTAAATACATTATATACATACTCAGATTTGTAATATATATAAATTTATATACAGAAATTAATAGTTTAATTATTGATTGCATTCGCAATGTCTTGTGCTTGTAATTACAATATAAAAGGGTATTTACATATATAATATTAATTCATGCGAATATGATTCACCATTCTAAAAAAATCATATGTTTTTATTTTTCACATAATAATATGAAAATTTCAATTATAGAAAATAGGAAATTACCTATTTAATTAATTTATCATTTCATTCATATAATTTATATTTTTTATTATGATTCGTGAATATACAATATCCATATTATTATTTATATACAATTAACATACAAATATAATAATGTATTTACAAAGTTTAATGAATGTGTTAAATAAAAAAATCGATGTCGCTAATATCTAATTGGTATCAATATTGTATAGTATAATAAAATACATATTCGAAATTGTTATAGCATTTATTAATATTTATTTAAAATAAAGTAACATCTTATTTTCAATCCGATTTGCAACCGTTACTGGAAATAATGTCAACAAATTTTATAATATAAATTATATATTTTAATAATTACATTTAGATTTTACATTTAGATAATATATTTAACCGTATTATAAAGTTAATAGTATTAGTATTTAAATGTTACAGATTGGTTATTTAAAATGTATCATATAATATAATTATTTAGAATAATTCTAGCTATATTTTTTACATAATTATGTTATACTCTATATTTTATTTATATATTACGATATTAAACTAACTTACTGATCCAATGGGAACACTGCGTACCTATCGCGGTACAAGTATTGCAATTATAACAATATTTTCCCTTCTGTAAGTTAGATCATTTTTTTTCCTCTTTGAATAACATATCTATTTCACCGTGTTTTGAATGGTAAGCTTTGATAAGTTTTCCGTATGCAATATGAATAGGTTTTAGATTACATTAAAGACATTAAAAAATATAATGCGTGTTAGGCAAATTATACACATACTAGCATAACATAATGTATGATATGGTGGTGTATAATATTAACATGATATATATCATACTTGTATATAAATTAATATTTTTAAATGAAATGGTCAGTAATAAATATTTGTTTACTAGTTATTATTTCATAAATATTACCACCACGAGTTACAATTTTAAAATATTATAATATATAAATTCCTAAAAATCACTTACTTAATATAAATATTTAAATATTATATTTCTATTCTATTTTCTTGCTACAATAAATTTGTTATCTTAAGTAAATTAGTAAAACTAATGTAACATAATAACTTGTGATATATTATCTTATTATCGTTACTAATAGTAGTATATTAAGTACAATTATATTAATAATATTAAATCATATATGTCTTATTTATTTGTATACTAATTTGAAGCATCAATTTACAATATTACATAATTAAATTTATATTTATATTTGATAATGTATTTTTTACATATAATATATATTATATTGGTATTGTTAGTTAACATTAAAAATGATATATTTCTTGTATTTTCTATATTATTTAAATCAATTATTATATATTAAAACAAAAATAAATTAATAATTAATAATAATAATAATAATTTAAATAAATGTATTTAATATTAATGTATTTAAATGTATTTGATGAATTAGGGTTCATGATAATAATACTATAGTGAAACTTATGATGATAGAAACAAATATAATTAATAAACAGTATTTTATAAATAGTATAGAGTTCGTATTTAACATTTTTATTTAAATATACATTTAATTTATATTCCTTGTTTAATAACTAAAATAAACAACAATTCATGAATTGCAGTTATTGATTTTGAAACATAGATTCGTGGATTTTTCAAGCATAGCATTGTTTTAATAAATGAAATATCTTATAAATATAATTGTGAATGTCTACGTACCGATAAAGAACAAGCCTCCGTAAGAGTGTACCAGTTCAAGTCCTGTTTCGCTGATTTGGGTTGAATTCTCAACCGTAGCAACACAGGTAACCAGTAGAAAAAATACTGCGTAGTTTCTCATGTTTCGGGTAGGCTAATTGAGTCTTTAAATATAACTGTTTATCAATTCAAATGAGTTTATATAACGATTGACCATGTATCTTGCCACACCCCTTCGATTGACTGTCACGCCGTCGATCAATATACACCAGATTATTTTTTAGGTAGACCGAACATACATAATTAAATATAAATTTAGTTTATTCGATTAATGTATATTAATTGAATTATATTCCATGTGAGTGATATTTCCTTATATAACCATTTTTTATAATTATTACTTCATAACAATTCGATAATAATACATCCATCACGATATTGCGCATTTCCTTAACTAGATGAACTTTATTTAATTAATTATATAATATATTGTTTCACATAAATAATAATTACTAAATTAGAAATTAAAATTTTAAGTTTTAATTATATATTTTGTATTATTATTTGCTATTACAATTATTATTATTTGTTAGTAAACAGTAAGTATAAATACTTCTTTATATATTAATTAAGTAAGTAATTCTTATTCTAATCTTTACTTACATATTTCTACTCATGTTGTGTAATTTTAGATACTATGTATCGAACAAGAAGTGGCTTGAAATATTAATTTGTACTAGTGATATCTTTATTGACATTCATATATCCATAATGTAGTAGAATAGTCATAACAATTGAAATGTCATTTGTATATATATATATATAGTTAGTCGTGTAGGTCATTTTTAACTTGTAAATTTTAATCAAAGTTTATTCGAAATATAATGATTTATTATATGAAACACAAAGATTTATTTTTAAATCATCATATAATTTAATATTTTCATTTATAATTTAGTTTTATGAATAAATTATATCTATAAGTATGAAGTTTTTTATCGTTATTATATAATTTTTATATCACGAATCTAAATCTAATAAAGTGATTTTTAATTACAATTGTTCTGAATCAAAATATCTTGCTTTTAGATATAATATAATTATATAGAAATATTAGTTAAAAGATAGATTATCTAGCTGATTTTGTCAAAATATTAATTTTCCCAGCAATCACCATTACATCCCAGCTTAATATTTTTATATTCTAGAACTTGTTAAGTCATGAAATTAAGTCATGAACACCATCCATCACGTGTATATAATAGCTATGATATTTGGACTAGTTAACATTTACATACATATATATATATATATATATATATATATATATATATATGTGTGTACGGATTGATAGATGAATGGGTGGATGAATGACATTATCTTTTATTTTATAAGATACATTAGAGGAAATAACGGTATAACGGATAAAACTCTATACCGACTGAAATCATATATTGCAAATACATTATTTCGAACATTGATAAATAGTTTAAAATCAGATTAATTCCAACTAAAATATATATTCCACAAATTACGTACTTGGACCATTATTATTTTTTATTTATTTATATCCATTATCCTTATTAATTTTTAAATTTCCCCAAATTAAATTCAACATATTTGCTTACGATATTATAATTTACTAGACTCTACCACTAAATAATAATAACAATTCATCTCTCATTAATTTTACTAATAATATAATCAAATAATATAAGCAACTAGATAATCAATAATAATTTACTAATAAATATTGACCAGCAACTAGCAACTGATTAACATTACAACAAATTGAACACAAATGAATATCCTAAATATTTAATTGGTAATGTAACTGTAGAACCTTCTAAGACAATAACATGCATGGGTATCATTATAGACGAACACGTGCCATTAGATGACTATTTACGATTTAATGCTAAAAAAGCATTTTATTATTTTAGTAAGGTACAAAAAATAAGAAAATAAATGGCATTTCATAATTGTAAAATGATATCTCAATCTTATATTATTTGAACATTTAAACTATTGTAATTCTATATATCATGGTATAACAAAATCTAAAATAAATTATGTAGATCGTATATTAAGGATAATAGTATGAATGATATATGATTTTAAACTAAAAGACCATAATACTATGTTTAACATACACTGCACTATACCCTAAACAGCCGCACTACCTATATGATATTATTAAACTATAAGAATATACCCGCCAATTAATATCGAGTAAAAGTGTTCTACTATTAAATCACAAATGTAATCTTGATACCTATATTAAAATAAAGATTTTATGTTTTAGCGCTAATTTTATGGAACAAACTTCCTCTACCTTTACGAAGATGTAATTCCATAAAAAAAATTAAGAAGGCCGTAAAAAATTACCTATTAAGCTCAACATGATATATTGGATTGATCTTGTCCTCTGTATTTGCGCCGATGTTCTGTAACTACTCCGATCACGTATGTAACAATCCAAATAGCGGAGTACTATAACTGATTTGATATCATCATTTAATTCACTTATGATATCATTTGTACTCGCTTTAAAACACAAATGAGAACATATAACTATTTGTTATTTTTGTATACATTAATTTTTCAATTCAATTCAACCGATGGATGGATGGATGGGATTACAAGATGGATAATATAAGATGGATCGACCTTTAAAACACTTATAATTGTAGCATATTTATTATATCACTCTGAAAAGAGCCAAATTGTCAATGCAGCATGCAATTAGATTGGTAAATAGGAAATATAAGAATATCTGATAATATTATATTCCATGTATTCACTAATAATCACAGGAAAACGTATTTGGTATAGTTTTTATTATTCAACCAAACGATAATAACGCATGCCACAGAACAATTCGTTAGTATTATAATAAATTATAAAATAGTATTTTATATAAAACTATATTATAAATAATATTATATGTAAATAACATTAATGTTTATTATGAAATTATTCATTTATATAGTTAAATTAAATGTTTTATTTTTAATAATATTGATATGTATTTTTATTATTCAACCAAACCATAATAACGTAAAATTAAATGACTTTTTTAGGATTATTAACAATTCTAAGGACTATTATTCGTGTAATTTATTTAAGAATTGATACATATATGCCATACGGCGTACGTTAAGGGTGATCGTTTTCCTGGGATTCTATTCCGACATACATATTTTTTAAATATAAGTAATAAGATCCTAATTTTAAAGGAATTTTATTTTTTAATGGAGTATCGGCCAAGCGCTGACCGTTTGAAAAATTTAATTTGTAAAAAATAGTTCGTAGCTTTTCTATAATGCTACGCATGCGCATAACGTTTGTTATTGTTTATATTAAAAAATTTAATATTGAAATCCAAGGGGTTTCACTCCCTATATGTCTCATGTAATACGAGAAAAATATTTAAAATAGCCGAAAATGTAAACAACCGCCATTATGGTCATTTTGCAATATTTTCTAAATTTTTATTTAAATATTAATTTGTGTTTTATGATGATATTATAAGTAATTTATAGCATTGGTATATAAGTATATAACTCTACTAATAAGTAAAACTTATTAAAAGACTCAGATCATTGATAAATAAATGTTTATTGATGATTTATAAATTTGACAATACAAATAATATTTTATAAATTTCATATATTTATTAAAATATCAATTTATATTTAGTTATAATTTTGTGTGATAAGATATATATTAAATATATAATTTAAAATATGTATTGTATATAATATTTATTTACATATGTTTCAATATTAATAATTTTCGTGACTTTCTTATTCCTTTTTTAAGGGTACAAATTATATCTAAATTTTAACTAGATAAAATATTTTTTAAACGTATACATATAAAATAATTAATAACTTTGTCACGAATTTGACAGTTATCACAATAATCAAAATAAATATTATTAACAGAAATAATATGAATAAATACTTTACAAATGTTTACTTTATACACAATATCATTTATATAATATTTAAATAAAATATATAACTTACGAATATAATCAACAAATATCGTAGTTGGTCGGAACCTATTATTATTATATACATTCTTTGATTTATCCATAATTAATAAATGATCACTAAAGAAACAATTTGATGTGGACAAACAAATTAAATCAACACACTTTGTATAACAATATTTACGAATATAATTACATATATCAAGTGCTAAATATACAATAGAATTATCTAATAAATTGGTGATAGGAAATATAGCAAATGGAATAATTTCTGGATAAAGTATAGGAGGTATAGGTGTATTTGGAATGGTTCAAAGCTGGTGCAGTTTAACAAGAAATTCACCAGCATCTAAATTGCAATTGCTCCCTGGTACGTGAGTCGACCGTAACTTTTTAATATTCTGCTAACAATTCTTGAGCTGTAGGGTTATCGCGATTCATTTCACAATAATTATCCGTGACTTTTTTAATTGAGGAGGGTTTGATACCGGAATCAAAGTAGGTATTGCATTATATACAAGTCGTTTCCTGAATACATTTATAATTATATATATGAACCATAAAGTATATATTAATGGGGTAAATTACTTTAATTAAATTGTTTACCATAATACAAATGTATAATGAGAATTGATCTTTAAATATGTAGTGAAATACATTACATTATATATATATATGAAAAACTACAATATTATATTATAAATTATTAATATTTTAATGTAAAATAAACCTGCTTGAAGTATTGTACATAGTATCGTTGAAATACCTACCACATATTAGTAAATGTCTGAGTGATTGAATACCAGATTCCTCTATTATTTTCAATAATGTTTCATTTCTTATATTTATAGCCCATTTTTTACAACTATATAATTATATTAAATAGTAAATTATAATTCTTATAGATATGATGTTTAATATTATATGTATTGTCATAAAATACATAGTATGAACATTTATATCATTATTCATAATAAAAATCAGAAAATTAACAATATTTTTATTTAAATTATATATGACATATATTATTTGAATCAAATAACAAGTTATATTAAATACTAAATTAAACCTATTATATATTTGATATGTATTATTAGATATGTTAATTATACTACATTGCATGAAAGTTTATATAAAAGGAATATTTATATAAACATTTATATCATTATTCATAATAAAAATCAGAAAATTAACAATATTTTTATTTAAATTATATATGACATATTATTTGAATCAAATAACAAGTTATATTAAATAATAAATTAAACCTATTATATATTTGATATGTATTATTAGATAAGTTAATTATACTACATAGCATGAAAGTTTATATAAAAGGAATAAGAATAATTAATTATTGAAATTTAAAAATATTTTTAAAAATATTTTTACGAGTCTTACCGTTCTTCTTCTGTGATACGGAATGTATCTCTATTTTGATAATTATCACAATTTATTACAGAACATCGTAATCCAATCTTAGTGGTTGAATTACTACAGTTTAATATACTTTTTAGGATATATTTACGTAATAAAATAATTTATTTTTCATAAATTTTAAAAAATGACCATAATGACGGATACAAATTCAGCTGTCAATATTACGAATTCTCGTTTTCGCGCTAGTGAAACTCCTTGGATTGAAATATATTTTTTATTTACTACAAATACCATACCTAGACACCCTAAGAGACGTAGAACAGAATATTTTACACCGCAGTATATGTCTTTTCAGCGATTACCTACGTTTGTTGATGTTTATCGACATTTTGTATTCGTTTTTGTTGCGAATTATGCAATCGCAAAAAAAGAAACTTTATCGACTGATAGGAATTTGGAAACAATCTTCACTTCCAAAATATGCGGAGAATTCAGCTTTAAAAAAACTTATTCGTTATTTAGATGAAGTAATTTTATTACAAAAATCCATAAACTCTCCA
Organism: Osedax frankpressi; assembly: GCA_964035775.1. Lineage (NCBI taxonomy): Eukaryota > Metazoa > Annelida > Polychaeta > Sabellida > Siboglinidae > Osedax > Osedax frankpressi. Next base: position 32,985,638 of record OZ038315.1, read on the forward strand.
AAATACGAAGAATTCTGTGAAAAACAATCTACGTATATCCAGAACAAGGGTGAGAATGCAAACATCACTTATGCCATAAAACAATTCGTTAGTATTATAATAAATTATAATGTAGTATTTTATATAAAACTATATTATAAATAATATTATATGTAAATAACATTAATGTTTATTATGAAATTATTCATTTATATAATTAAATTAAATGTTTTATTTTTAATAATATTGATATGTATTTTTATTATTCAACCAACCCATAATAACGTAAAATTAAATGACTTTTTTAGGATTTTTTAACAATTCTAAGGACTATTATTCATGTAATTTATTTAAGAATTGAATACATATATGCCATACGGCGTACGTTAAGGGTGATCGTTTTCCTGGGATTCTATCCCGACATACATATTTTTTAAATATAAGTAATAAGATCCTAATTTTAAAGGAATTTTATTTTTTAATGGAGTATCGGTCAAGCGCTGACCGTTTGAAAAATTTTATTTGTAAAAAATAGTTCGTAGCTTTTCTATAATGCTACGCATGCGCATAACGTTTGTTATTGTTTATATTAAAAATTTTAATATTGAAATCCAAGGGGTTTCACTCCCTATATGTCTCATGTAATACGAGAAAAATATTTAAAATGCCCGAAAATGTAAACAACCGCCAAACTTACTGCGTACGTCGTACCGCTATTTGTTAATATAATTATATAAATATAAAAAACATTATAACCGTTATAAACATAATTCATAACTAGATTAGGATATTAATATTGTATTTAATTAATTTGGTTAAAGATTATAGCAGAATATATGAATTACCAATATACAATATAAGTCATAACGTATTCACTTATATATATACAACTATATAGATATCATAATTTCATATATTCTAAGACCAGTACTACCAATATTTTTTATACCTACACTTACATGAGTATATAGGTTAGTTATATATGTGAAGTTACTAAATCTATAATTTATACGAGTTAAATAGTATTAAGCTTATGAATATTAAGGTATCCTTTATTCTATTTTATAATCGCCTATAATATAGAATGATATTAACATTTATTCCATATTCTCAATGGGCTACAATAAAAATACACGTTTTATATCACTTTAGATATGGATAGTGTATTCATATAATAAAATATATAATTAGGGATGTGAATTTATAATTTGTATGTATGTTAGAAAATTTGAAAGATCAAAAATAAATTTATATATTTATAAATATATATATATATATATTTATATATATATATATATATATATATGTTGGTATATAATATTAGTTTGTAAGTTATATGATTATTATATTCTACATTATTACGAAATAATATATGTAAATAATTACTAATATATATTATATATAAAATAATATATATGCATTATATATACTATGTTATATATTTCTTAAAATAATAATATGTATAATAGTTAAATCCATATACACAAAATTAAATGGATCAATATAAATCAATTTTTATTTAGAAACAAAATTAGAATGAATTACGTAGTAGAATAATCTTCCATTTGGTAACTGGTATTTAAATATATACATCAGTAATTATTCGATATCAGTATAACGAATGAATTTAATTCAAAACATATAATTAAATACCAAACATAAGAAAAATAATAATACCATCTTGAGAAAAATATTATATTGATCATTATGAACTAAACCTATAAAAGATAAACCATAGATAATACGACTTACATAGCAAATGTAATAACATATTACAGTATAGGTATAGAATTGTTATGTGTTATTAAACACCATTATTCATCAGATAATTCTGTAATTATAGAGAAAACCACGCATAAACAAAATGTGTTATGGGATTTTAATTATTGAATATTGTCTCGTTATCAATTATACAATGAATGATATCATCTAATCACACCATAGTGCGTGTAAAGAATAATAAAAACTGTTAATCACAATGTGTACACACATAAACATATTCACATACACAAATACATGCATACACATATACCCACATATATGCATATATATATATATATATATATATATATATATATATATATATGTGCATATATGTGGGTATATGTGTATGCATGTATTTGTGTATGTGAATATGTTTATATGTGTACACATTGTGATTAACAGTCTATATGTATATATTGGTATGTATTTATTTGGAATAAATAGAATAAATTAATAAATTCAACATTTATATTTAATTATAATTGAAAATTATATTACGTCTATATAAAATGTATCTTAAATAGTTAAATAGTAAAATAGTTCTTATTAAATAGGTCAGTTTCAGCAATGTCTGTACTCGATATATTGTATCTAATATCTGATATATTATTACAATATTATATAATAATCATATAAAATAATATGTCCGTTTTACGTTATACTCTACAGTAGTCACTCTACAGTAGTCATAAAGTTCAAATCGTATTCATTCAAAGCTCCTTTATACAGAATACTTTGGAAACGAATTCGCATAAGAAATAATTGGTTCTGCAATCTATTAGAATATGGAATTATGCATATCCTATATTTTGTCCCTCTTTTCGTAAGTATTAATGTGGTAATTCATTTCAAAAAGTTTGTATAGGAAATAAACTAATCTACATATTAATGTATGTATATGCAAATTTCAATATATTATATATAATTAACAATAGTCAATAGTATTATATTATATTATAAAATAATTTAATATATAGATTTATCGACTTGTATTGTTAATATAATTTTTATAAATTATGTTTTTCTATTACGTGTATTCTATGAATCTTCAAAAATATATACATTATATTTAAACATAATTGTAAAATTTTAAACTAATATAATATTTAACAAAATAAATTTATAAATTTACATTATATATATATATATATATCTTTATGGTCTTTTATAATCGTTAAGTGACAATATACCCTTCAAGAAAGTCAGAATATTATTTTCTTTGCATATCATATTCACTAGAAATAAACTTATTTTTAAATAATCAAATTTTGATTTATATACCGCTTTACATTACAGATCGTGCTATGGGATTCCATTACCTTTAATATTCAATTGATTTTTTATTTTAACTATTTCAGAAATGTACTTAATAATATGTTTTATTATAAAAACGTTATTGTTGGTCTATTATTTTTGATTGTTTAATAATTAGTTATTATTTCGGTATATTGCCATTATTAATTATTTGTAAATTCATTTTTTTAAACCGGTTACGTTGATAGGTATCTATGAAAAATGTATTTGTTAATATCTATTAACCCGTTGTAGTAACACGAATACATATACTTAAGTTTTATAATTATAAATTTATCAATTCATAATTTTATTTTTATATTTTATATATATTGTCAATAAAAAGTATTTATTTTAGTTATTTTATTTATTAATTTCACAAATTTACTGAAACTAACCTTTACAGTATATTAAGTTGAGTATTGTATTCAGTATTTATTATAATTTATATTATTATTCGAATGTATTGAATTTCTATTTAATATTGATTTTTTTTTTTAATTTTAAATATAATTTGTTTTCATATTTGACAAAGGAATTGTATATGTGAGATTGATTATTGATAAATTCTCATTTTTTATCCCATTATTCAGATAATAGAAGTTATATTCAAAAAGTTATTCAAAAAGTTACGCTATTTTTTAAAATATTTATATTATTTTCAAATTATACTGTTTATTTACATAAATACCAACAAATTTAAAATATATTGGATTATAGCATATATTCATAGATAGCGAATGTTCTATAAAGAAATTAGTGAGTGATAGTGTAGGCAACATTGAATTACTATAAATCTAAACAATATTGAAATTTCGCAAATAGTATATAATGAATACAATTATATGTTATATCACATTATAAAGTTATAAAATAGTTATGACATTTACATATATATATATATATATATATATATATATATATATATATATATATTACTAAATACATTAGTATTTACATTATTAAATAATAAATAAAGTTTATTATATAAATATAATATTTTATATATTACAAGAATATATATTCTATTATATATCTATTATATATTCTATATAAGTATATATTTTATTGTATATTCTATTTAAGCTAATATAATTAAAATTTTGTATATTGAAATATATTTCATTTAGTTTATTATGAATCATATAAGAGTTATATTAAGGTCAATTAAATATTAATGATATATATTATTAATAATAACTTATGATATATGATTTAAAATATATAATATATTTACATTAGAGTTTATGGCAATATATTAATTTTATATTAAAGTAATGAATATTGTAAGTCTATTTGTAAACGTAAGTGTAGATTATTTATTTCAATTACAATCAACAATTATATTTATATATTAAATTAATGATTTTATTTATGCATTATTCTTAAATTATAAGCAGGGCTCTTATAATAAATTGGACCACATAAAAATCTTCTATGTATATAAAATGCAATATTCAAATTTAACTGTGTTTTTGTATATTAATGGATTTATTTTGGGGATAATTCCTATTTCCTCCAAATTCTTTCATTGTCAGAATTTGATTTGCTTTTCCATCATAATTACTACAAGACCATCCATATTATATAATTTCACTTTAAATAACACATTTTTGAACCATACAAACCTGTGTATACCTTTAATATAATTATTTGTATATCATTTTACAAATATAGTGTCATCAATGTTCTGCAATCATAAATTAAGCCATTTGTAGTTACCACAATTATGTTCAACTTACTAAAATACGTATACAAGCTACTTTTACCATATTTTCATCATTCGTAATACTTAAGTATTAGTAATTGCTAATAATTATAATAATGATATTTTAACATGTACTTATTCAAAAATCTTTAATAATCTAAATTTATTTCCTATTTATTCCTGTTATAACAAGGCCAATATCAATATATACATTTATTAGAATTACCAGCTCAAACAATCCGACTATTTCTTTCTATTTCATCTGGGAATAACGATAAATACAGTTTTAGTTTTAGATTTCTTGACATTTTGAAAGAATATTCATGGATTAATAAATATAAATGATTATTAAAATATATTATATATTGTCATTAATAAATTATATATATATATATAAATTAGATTAAAATATTGTAAATCATGGATAAGCATCACAAATTAAATTTATTTTCGATGGATATTGCAAAGTATAATAATAGCATATACCCTTCCTGAATATATCTGAATATATCTGAATATATCTGAATATATCTGAATAAATAAATATATTATTATGATTAATACTTATATATTAATAAGTAAATTAAAGTATATTATACGTACTTGAAATTTCTTAGCAAAATATCCTAGTTCATAGGAAAATGTATTGGTATTTAATTACCCACCGATTATTCAATTAAGTAAAGGTTATTAATATAAAATAAAATATAAGAATACATTTAATTTATGATATAAAATGCATATAGTAGAATAATTCTATTTACTTAATACTGAAGATAATTAAATGGGTGTTCCATCATCTCTGCAGCTAAATATGATATAACATTTTTAATAATATCAGTGTTACAAAAAAACTACTTGATTTTCGATCTGACAATAATTGATTTGCTTGCAACCTTATTTCATATATAATTTAAATTGTTAAATTCATTTGGATATTTTTATTTACTTTTTTTGTGATTATTTTCTTGCACTTTTATGGTCAATGATCACCAAATTAATATTAAAAGAATAACCATGACAATATAATTATATATTTAACACTTTACAACAAATTAACTTTTTTGGATATGTATGATATACGCAGATATTTTACTTATATATAATTTTTTAATTTATATTTTACAAAATGAATAATTTTAATTTTAAAACAATTTAAAATGATTTATTATGGTAAATGTTTTATTATATTTAAATATTAACTTATCGTAGCTTAAGTACATATTAACTACGTAAATGTGTACGCCGAGTAAACAATTTTAAATAAATACGTTATATTAGATATAAAGATATTTATATTGTGCATTATATTACATGAGCATCTAAATATGTGTTGTTAAACACAACAACAACATCTTCTCTTTATGTTCCACATTATTTACTCGACCGAATCATAGTAATTATCTAAATTAACTTCCCATAAATCGCGATACATCTACCAACTACTGTTCCTATATACATATCCGTGAAAACAATGTATATATTCATTGTATGGATTTTTGTAACAGACTTAATATTCTGCTTACGTTAGATTTTTGAAAGATTAGTAATATTGTTGTTAAATTAATTACACGAAATATTAAAATGCTAACATATTCTATAATATATTGTGATAAAAACAATAATTTGATAAAAAATAAGTATTTACTTTCTAATTCATTATGATCATTTCACTATTCTATTATGTATAAATGATTTTAATTAATTAATTAATTTCGAGTAGATCATATTATTAGCAAAGTTAACTTATTTGAGCAATCTATTTAATTATTGTTTAAATATATATTTTTAATCGGGAAGTATAAATCCAAATAATTATAAACTAATTTATACATATATTTTATTAAAAATATTTATAAACAAAATTTGTAATATTTATTTATTCTCATGGGTATAAATTACGAAATAATAATACATCGGATAATGACTAACTCGAAACACCCATATCGATTATTAAAGACCTATTAACACTTTTCATCACTGAAATAATAAGGGGTGGTTTTAACGTTATTTATAAAATTTAAATATATATATATATATCATGGACATATTTTTTATTTAAAATCTAAGTTAATTATATTAATCAGTTTAATATATAAATATATAATTATTAGTAAACCAAAATTGACAATTATATCATTAACATTCAAATGTTTTCGATGAATCAATTCTAACATGGAGTTATAGCGCCGACACTGCATGCCAATATTCTTGCATTCATTACAGTTCAAGCACTCCTTGCCTCTCGGCATTAATACTTTTTCGTAACTATTTCCCTGTTCAACTGTGACTTTCTCACCGTCGAACAAAACCATGCAAAAGTATCGGAAAGCTGAGAATAATGTATTGGTTATTTGAATTATCTTGATAAGAATAAAATAAGTATCCTTGATATATGAATAATATACATATTAACAAATATTATAATATTAAATTAATACGCATTATATAATTTATACATTATATGTTATAAAAACTATCTAAATATATATATATACATATATATATAATATTCTATTCTATATCTACATATATATTGAAGGTAATAAAATAAATTTCAATGAACACTTTAAAAATTACAAAATAAAAATCAAAGGTCCGGGAAAAAAAATAAACCTCATAAAAATTATCATAAAATAAATATAATCAAAAAATCTGACGTATATTTTAATACTAATAATCTTAATCTATAAACATTCTTACGAAGTACGGTTTTATTTGCATAATAAATAATCTAATTCAGATGCTGTGATAGTTTTATACATGTACAATGTACAATGTACATTGTACATTGTACATAATAGTGTGTATATTAATAGGTATTCAAAGTAAAATAATGATTATTATTAATATAATTTAAACAATAATTGTTTGAATAATTTTAATAAGTAAATTATCAAGTGGCACACATAATATAACTTTTTCATGTGATAAATTCATTAATTATATCATTATATATTATACCGTTTTAAATATGTCATTGCTAATAGTTATAGTTTAATAACATAACATTTTTTATTTTTAAATAAAGTATTATTATAATAAGAAAACTCATTAGTAATTATTAGTAATAATTAGTAATTATTAGTAATTACTAATAATTATTTGTATATGTTAAAACTAATTAGTATTTATTTGTACGTAGTATTACTAATTAATAATTATCAATGGTTATTAGTAGTATTCAAAAATAGTTCATTATTAAAATAATAATTACTCGTCAATTTATTATTAATGCAGCCCGGATGACTAATCTGCAAATGATCGACTAACGGTCGGTTTCAAATATCAATTGTTTGTAGCTATGATAGCCGGGCTCAGCCTCGTAGATGCCCAAGTTTGGGTATTTTATTGGTGAGCCGTTCAGGTCCAGCATCGATATTGAGAATATAAGTAAACAAATTAAATATGTCATGACTAATGAGTGGTGTAAGAGATATTAATCTATAATGCGTTTCCAATTGTTTTTAATGCAAGTCGGTGTTAATCCAAGCTATTTATTTCAATGACGGATACGCCCAACATGAACCAATATCGCATAATATTCTGTGATTAACATCGATATCTTTATATTTACATCATATTAAAAACTGAATACAAATTAGTGATTCGCTAAACATCGATAAAAACATGGCAAGCTATATTTCAAACCAGAAAAAGGGAGTGTGAGAGTGATAGAGAGAGTGAGAGAGGACAGGAGAAGAGAGGAGAGAAGAGAGAGAAAGAGAGAGAGAGAGAGAGAGAGAGAGAGAGAGAGAGAGAGAGAGAGAGAGAGAGAGAGAGAGAGAGAGAGAGAGAGAGAGAGAGAGAGAGAGAGAGAGAGAGAGAGAGAGAGAGAGAGAGAGAGAGAGAGAGAGAGAGAGAGAGAGAGAGAGAGAGAGAGAGAGAGAGAGAGAGAGATTGCTTATACAAGATGCATCTAATAGATATGTCATATCATGAGTCACATTTTACTTATATCATTATTGGCGACATATGTAAGGGACGTTTCAAAGAATCAAGTAACTACCTTTTTTCATATATTTTATGATATCAAGCAAATTGATGTATTTTACAATTTATCTGTCGTTTATCATTTTCATGAATCATCAGAGCAGTATATTATATTTACATAATTCATATACTCGTGGTTAATGTATTTATATTTAATAATTAATATTATTGTTATATATTTTGATTACAATATTGTTGAGAATAATGAAATACAATTCAGTGTATATTTTATATTATTCAATAAATAATTATATGTGTAGGAGATAATACTTATAGTACTTCTGCGAATTCTTTAAATGGAGAAAATTAACAAGAAAATAAATACAATAATATCTTGGCATATTAAATATCGTCTTTTAACAATAATAATATATTATTTAATTTAATCAAGTATTAAGTATTTAATTAAGTATTACCATTTATAGTTAAAGGTATGTCTTTATATTACATTATATAATATCATAATTGTATAGAATATATTTTTTTATTTAAGCGGAACTGTACTGGATTCCTATTCGATTATATTTCTATTAAAATGCTGTATTATATTCTGATATAATAATATATATTTATATATTAATCATTAGCATTTCATAACTATACCATCTTCCTCTTTTGATATTGTTCTTATTACTAAATCTTAATACCAGTTACTTTTCAGAATTGCTTAAAATTCCTTAAACAGGATTTTATTTTCACTTATTTCATTATTTATATTTTATTCTCAGATTGATATTATTCTACTGCATGAATTCCTTTGAAGATCTCATAGATTTATGTATTAGATCATTTTATTACAGCATATAATTTACTTATCTACTTTTCTTAAATCCGTGAAAATTTACATATTATTTCTATAATTGAGAAATAGACAAATTTGTAATATGTAATCCATGGTTCTATTAAGATGTACTACAATATAATTTAGTTCTAGCATTGGTGATATAAGCTTTAATTATCATTACAAAATAACGAATCAAATATACACAATTCGATTGGTTTATTAAACATTGTTGCAAATAATATTTGATACTTAACATATATGTCATGTGGAATTGTATATTAGAGATTTACCTATAAAGAAATCTGCATATTAATTTTCTGAATGTATGATATATAGTTGATAGTGATTTTCTTTAATATATCGATATTTCATTATTCTGTGAAAATTCTGATAGAACTGCATATTTAATGTATTAACTTTATTAATAATATGTGATACTACATACATATTGTGATGCAGTATAGCGGTGAGGTATCTATGCTTGAGAAATATTTTGATTGAACGTATTTATAGATATATTATTATTTATAATATCGATTTCTCTATGAATGACTAAAATGCGGAACGATGAATATAGCGTTCTATGAACTAATGGTGATAATTAAAATCAAAAAATTGAGAAATTTATTCCTCGAATTTTTATTTTTATTATAGAATCAACAAAAGAGAGTTATCACAGCGGGTATTTTGATTGAATAAATAATGTCCAATATATTAATGGAATATTGGATTCAATAATAATAGTAGAATAGTAAATTATCGAGTAGACTAATTTAAAAAATGCAGATTGCGTACTTTAATAATTAATAATTAAATAATTCGCATTTGTATTACTTTAATTATAAAAAAGTTTGAAGAGGTTAAATTCAAAATACATATAATCAATATAATCATGATTATACTCACACATATTTCCAACACTGTGAAATGATGAATATCCAGAAGTATTGAAACTCAATAAAGAATTAATATTAGTAAAATTTAAATATGACTTAACTTAACAAATGATAATATATATATATATATATATATATACATTGAATATATATATTCAAATATATAAATTAGACATATATTTAGAATTAAAATTAAAATGTTAAGTATCAGTTTAACATATCGATAAACTTACGACTATATATCTTTGATAAACTTGTATCAGAATTTGAATCCAATAATATGAAAAATATATATTTAAAATATGGCCCTATTAGACTAGATAAAGAATATCGCCTTCAATAATTATATAAGATTTAATATAATTATTATTGCGGTAAATTTTAAATCTTATTTATATTACGAGTACATTTTATAACAATATTATTTTATCAACTTAATATGTATTTATATATACTGTTAATCACACATAGTATATGTATATTAGTATATTAATCTCTATTATTTAATAAATTAATTTTAATTAAACAATTATATATAATTCTTATAATAATAGCTATAATTTCATGTATTAGAATATAATCTGTATGTAATTTATAAATTAAAATAATTAAATACTAAAATACAATGAAATTACCTCAAACCGATTTATCGTCTATTAATTATAATTATAATTATACAAACAAGTATCTAAACGATAATTATTTTCTTGACTTATAGTTCATACTAATATATCCTCACATCATTGGTTATATCTAGCAATATAAATTTAAAATAAATCTATTATTTGATATATCATAATTATAATTATAATTATACATATATAGAATATATAACAACTAAACTTAGGAGAAGTAAAATACATATAAAATATAATACCTCCATTCTAAACATTACAGTCGATACCATTCTATTAATACTATAATATTCTATAATATATTCGTAAATAAATGTATATAATCTTAATTATATGCTTAATATAATTAAAGTATAATATACACACACATATATATATATATATATATATATATATATATATATATATATATATATATATATTATCTTATTTATCTATATATTGGAATATAATGATAATGTAATTATAATTAAAATTAAATATATTAAAATTATGGAATTGATTATTTCTATATGTTTATTTGGTCAATAATATTAAATTAACCAATTAGTAGTTATTGTTGAAATATATTGAATATATATAAAATATTTGAATTATAAATAGAATATTATATAAATAAATAGGTTTAAACATTATTATTTATCTTTATCTGTCGAACCTTTATTAATTATTAATTATCTTACCATTGAGTATTATTATTTATAATTATTATCGTGATTTATTCAATATATATATATAATATGAGATAAAATATAAATAATTTGATTTATTTACGTATTATAATAGAAATATAATAATACAAATAATATAACAATTATAATTTAAAGAAAATTAAATCTGACTGGATTTTGCTTTTAACCTATTTCAATTGAATTTACAACTCGACTTATCTCTGAAATGGTAAATATTTAATTTAAATAAAATATAATATAATATACAGTTTATATATTGCATGTATTACCAACGTTTCCTTAACTATGATGACAAAGGAAATTTAATAAATGATTCGACAAAATAAACTATATTTCTCGATCCTCTCCTATTAGAAACCGAATTGATACACGATAACACGCAAATCATTATTTGTAACCTCAGTGTCCAGTGATCGCAAGTGAAACCGGTGGAAGTGCATAGGTGGCAATTGTAGCAGTGGTTTGCCACCTGGGTATTTCCAATTTTCTCTGCCACATTAATGAATCTATGAATCGGACTTCCGGTGAATATACACAAATTTCTTATATGTCCATCTAGCAGGAGGTCAGATAATGGAGTAGTTCAATGTGAAAGATAAAATCTATATACGTAGAGTAATAATAATTGTTACTCGGCGAGTTCATTATATTTTACAAATAATAACATATATTTAAATATAGAAATTTAATTAACCCATAATATGCTTTATTATATTTACAGGAAAATATTATAATGGGGAAAAGTTTCCATATATAGAATCTGAATTATTCATAATTAATATATGTTAGTAATGCTAACATAGAATATATAAGCCGCCGTGGAAAGTTACCATCTCTTTATATATTTCACTTTTAGACACCGTACTAGTGACCAAGAGTAAAAGAACTACGGAGAGCAAAGTGTTCATGGTGAGCGATATGGTATGTTATAATTAGGTTATTAAAGAATAAGGATATATGATGGATTTTAATATCCACACCTTTTATACGATGTAAGCCTTATGGATGACACGCCTACTATCAGAGCAAAAGAATAATTTAGACACGCCCATGAAAACATTTAAATAGATAATTACACACATGCATGTCCATATGTCATTTTTTAATGCCTACTCTGTGATTTCTTAATAGCAATTTCTGAAATTAATAATAATATGTCTCGAAATTAAATCTATATCAGTTTTAATTAGTATGATATCGTTTATTAACTGTTTTTGAATTCCTATTCAAATAATTGTATGTGATTTTAATTTAATAATTAATACCTTACCATGGTTGTATATCAATTTACGGCCGATGATCTACCCACCCATCCATTGAATTAAATTAGATTATTTTGATTCAATTATAAAACTAGGATAGTTCTAATTTATGTGACTGAAACATATAATAATATGAGACTATTATAAATATAATAAACACAATAATGTTATTATCATAAAATATTAAACTAATTATGATCTAATAGATTCATGGATGTTTTATTTGGTTTTGTTTCATTAATAGTTTTAATATATTTTGAAAAAACTTTGTTTGAATTATATTTTCGTTATAATAAAGTAATATATTACAAATAGTAAATTTAACCTTAATAAAAACTACTCTTGACAATCAATATTAAAATATAGTTTATAGAGAATTACCACTCATTATATGCATAATATTACTATATCTAAGTTTGTAAGTATTTTCTTAAGGTTTAATTATATTGTATATTATATAGCCTGTTTGTTTAGAATGTAATATAAAGTAACTCATTCACATTATTCTATATACATATATATATATATATATATATATATATAAATATGTGGAATACTTTCCACAGTGAGTATGCATATTTACCCATCGAATTAAATTGAATTTTAATCGTTTGTATCGTTAGGAGATCAAGTAATAATATGAATTATATATTTTAAAGGGCAGTATAATATTATTAATAGTTAATAAAAAGAAATGATAATAACACACATATTAATAGATGAAATAATAATCATTTAATTCGCGATTTTTTATGATAAATGTATTTAAACTGCATTCTTAAATATAGTAATCTTAGTGAACCTTCGCTATGATAAATTAGTGATAATGCAGTCCTGTAAATAGCCGCATAAATACCAAAGCTCATTTTACCTTCATTTTCATAGTTGAATGTTGGCTTTGTTATTAATAAGATAAAATTGTATATATAATGCGGTAATTATGGATTTAATTTAACATAAGTAATACATAATATTCTAAATGCCAAGTTATTATTTATATCTAGCCAATTAATTGATATCCTAGATGTTATTATACATTTGGATCTGCTTTTTCAAATCAAAAATTAATCTTAGTACAATTCGTATTATTCTATTCAATCGTAGTGTATTTAAGCTATAACATAATGATATGAAGTTAATATGAGATAGTTAATAGGACGATGAATTCAATGAGGTTTTTTTAAAATTAAACAATGATAACAAATATATTTCTTGTATTAGAATATAGTAGTATATATTGTATATTGTAATTGAAAAATGATATTCAGTGATATTACTTCAAACCTATTTATCATTTATCATATAATATTATTAACACGAACCCGAACCATACACTTTATCTTGACCTATAGATCTTGATACTTTAGTAACACATCATTAGTTACATATAGCAATATAAATTCATAAGAAATATATTAATAATCTAACACTATTAAAGTAAAACAGCCTATCACCCTATCACTTTATAGCATAAACGTATGCTAATTATAATTATGTATACATATATTAAACATATTACAATATTTAAAACTAGGAGAAGTAATAATGCACCTATTATATTAAATGATATTAAATGGCATAATATTCTACTAAAATTTGAGTGTTTTATAGTATATTAATAAATAAAATTATATTATCAGAACCATTTTATTATTATTTATTTATTTATTTACTTCAAATAGTGACAGTATGATCTATGAGAACTTACTATATTATATATATATATATATATATATATATATATATATATGTATATATATATATATATATATATATATATATATGTGTATGTGTATGTGTGTATGTGTGTATATGTGTGTATATAAGGTGGTGATCCCCACTACATTGCTTCTAGCATAAATAAACACCCAAAAATTGATACATTAAAATATAATTGATATAACAGTTAACTGTGTATATCAGTTGGTTTTTTATTACAATTTAGTAATTAGTTTATTTGGAAAATATGTGATGAATATTGTATCTAATTATTATTAATGTATAATTATAATTATTATTATTAATGGAATTTTTATTTTTATTATTATTTATGTTACTACTTTATAATTATTTATTTTATTTTATATCTCCTCGTATTCACCACAAGGAAAATGACTCGATAAATCGACTCTGATTTTTCATTATAAATGGTTATAATTAAAATTCTGTTATTATTATTATATATATATATATATATATATATATATATGTATGTGTTTGTATGTATGTATGTATATGTATTTATGTATGCGTGTGTGTATGGGTGTGTGCGTTGGTGTTTGTATAATAATATTCTATGTAATGAATGAACATCAAAATAAAGTTTTAAATGGCCCACTAAATTACTTAATTTGTTATTTGTAGAACTATATTTCCAAGTTGTATTTAATTGCATCCAAATTGTTTTATTTCTCTATTTTAAAATGATTATATATTAATAAAACCTGTTACTAGCTTATCTTTAATATTATAACTAACTTTTTATATTGCCATCTATACCTATATATATTAATAATGTTAAGTTTGATATCATAATAAACTAAGTGTGTGTATAATACTGATATTATCTTTATAAAAATAATTATTATTTAGCTTACTATAACAATTTACATATCTGTCTTATTACTTTTTACTCATCTATATAATTATAGTGTACTTATGAAATAAGTGATGTAAGCGCATATCATTGTGTTATTTGTTTACTTTTAACTCTCTTACCTCGTTCAATATTATCTAATTTGTTTTTCGTGAATATTCCAATTATACATTGTATACTGTATACTGTATAGTATAATTTGGACACATAATTGTAGATTTACCCTGAGTTAAAAATAAAAGTATTTTGTTATGATTTTAAATTTATAAGATTATTTATATATATATATATATAACTTATTATAAATAAAATACAAATTGATAATATATCATTTATTATTTTATCATTCTATATGTATCTTATTACTCTTTTTTTTCTTTCTGAACTACTAAATCAACACTTTTTTTCATGAGCAACGTAACAACTTGCATTACCCTATCTGTTTACATTAATATTAAATAAGTTGCAATGTATTAACTTTAAAATTATGATCATATTTTATAATAATTATTTATACTAATAATATATTCTGTAATTTATGAACATTTTATATGATTTATATAACAAGTTATATGATTTTAGATATTTATATTAGAAGTTGTAATACTTTGTTACTAAAATAAAAAATTAGATACAAATAAAAGTATAACCACAATAAATAGATATATTATTAATATATATATATATATATATATATATATATATATTATATCTTTGTTCCTTTTACTGATCTAACGTGTTTATTGAACATAACTATTATTTCTGGAAGATTATACCAGTTTTGTATAACTATATATTTCTCAATAGTTATATACTTACTTATATAGTTAACCAAAACTTACAAATTAGCCATGCTTAGCTTCTTTTAAATGTTCAGTGTAAACATATCATAAATGGTTAATTTGTTATTTGTAGACCTATATTCTAAATTTTATTTGATAATCTGATCATTCATGAACTATATTTCTAAATTGTATTATAATTGCATTCAAATTGTATTCTTTTTCTATTTTAAAATGATTATATATTAATAAAAAATACCTTTTACTAGCTTAACTTTTATATTATAACTTTTTATATTGACATCCGAAAATAAATATTGATTATGAAAAGCTTATATCATAATAAAACAAATTATATGTGTAATAGTGATACTATCTTTATAAAAAATAGAAATAATTTATCTTATTATAAGATTTTACATTCCTGTCGAAATACTTATTTGCTTTGCTATGTAATTATATTGCAACTGTGAAATAAATGATATAGGCAATTATAATTATCTCATTATTTTATTGTTTACTTCTAAATTGCACCTCTCTTGCATTGCTCAATATTACATAATTTGTTTTCGTGAATATTTATTTTTAACAGACTCTCACTTTAAACAATAATTCTAAATAAATTGAATATTACGTATTTATTTACATATATTTACATAATATTCGTTTACTCTTTTTATAAACATAATTCTTACATTCTATTATTGAATATATTTGTAATGTAATAAATATACACACTGTAATTATATTGCATATTCTTCTGATTTATAAATTTTTATTATATACCATTTCCACTCTTTATAAAATTATGAAGTGTCTATTTTATTTTTATTTTTTTATAAAGTATTTTAAGATTAATTTAAGAGATTATTCATTCTTTATTGAAATTGAACTCATTGCATTAGTTTATATTGCCTTATACTCAGTACCAATACATGTTTTCCTGTCTAACTTTCGTGTTCACCATTGTGTGTGTGTCGTTGATACATGTATTGTGATAAGAGTAATACAAGTGAATTATATCATGTACAGTGGTACAATTAAAACAATTGTTGTCCAAAACATAAAAATTTACCCAAACCCAACTTAATACTTATATATACTTAAGGAAAATATATATATAAATATTTTATTGTCATAATATTAATTAAATAGTATATATATTTAATATACATGACCTTAATAATAAATTAAATTTAGGGAATCGAAATTATTAATTACTAATTATAAATTATACTTTTTAAATTTAATAATTTATCCAAACCACTATAATTGATTTTCCTAATTCAGTAATATAAGTAGATACTAATATAACTCTAAATCAAATATAAATGTAATTTATAATATTTAATAAAATATATTAACGAATTTATATACTATATATCACATGAGAAGTTTTTGTAGGTATGTGTATACTTAAAATATTATTTAAAAAGTATGCTTTACTATATTAGAATAATAATATCGATAACCTAAATATGTATGATAAAGTTTATTATTATTAAATATTTCCAACATTGATTAATATAATATATAAGTATATAGTCTAAATATAAAATGATATTATCTATGATCGCTAAATACATCACGTCTACTCAAATTGACTTTGCTCGTGTTCTTTTTGCTCGATGCGACCGTATAGCCTATCCAATATATAATTTATATTTCTAAAATATTTTGGCGAATAATATAATTATTATAAAATGAATAGCTGATAAATTCACAACCATGAAAACATGTGATATCTTATTAAACTATTTGTGAATAGTTCTAAATTATTTTGGAAATCAACTATAATTACAATTATATTTTATTTAAATATTAGTTTTATCTAATATTAATTTGTCATTTTAAATAATTATACATCTAGCAATAGATAATAGTATTTATATACATACAAATTATAATTAAATTATGACTCAAATATATATCAACTTTATAGAAAAAAAATTATAATAATTTATTGTTCTAATTTATTTGTCCCACAATTAATCATGTTTATTTACACTTAAAACCATTATCATAGAAATATTATATTGTTATGATATTGTCCAAAATAATATTTTTTAATTATGATAAACACGTTTATGAATATTTAATTAATATATTCAATACTAGCTAGAACTACCATGGTTATGAGATGAATTTAAATATATATTAGTATGACAAATTTTATAATAAAAAACTGGTTGAAATAAATGAATAATATATATATATATATATATATATATATATATATTAATTATAAATATTTTAAATTTACAATATTTTAAATTTACAATTTTTAAATTGTTAAAATCCATAGATTTGGAATAAGGTATTTAATTTCTAGAATGAACTGATTATTGTAACCTGAACATTGTAATATGAAGTGAAAATATAATTTTGCATCTATTAACATTGCATTATTTAGTCTACATAAAATAGTTATCATATGACATTAAAAAGGTACATGATTTCTAATTAAATGCATGTTTTATTGGAATGCTATATTATTAGTTAGATTAAAAAATTGTATATAATAATATTATAATTTTTATAAATATTTTTATATTTGTTGCAAATCAGACGCATACATACTAGTTATTAGTAAATCTGATGCAATGTTACTAAATTTTAATAAATAATGCAATACTAATTATTATAGTAGGCTAGTATAATAATTAGTAAATAAGCCCTAATAATTATTCAAAATAATTATCATATATTATTATGAAAATAATTATGAAAATAACTTAATTTAAGATATTTAATATTTAATTAATAACCCGTTAACTTTAAATATAAATATGTATTAATAACTTTAAATTTAAATTTGAAATAATAATTAATAATATATTATATAAAATTTGATATTGATGAGTAGGGGAATATTTGATTATCTACGTAAAAATTCCACATGAACAATTTTTTACATACGAAACAAATTATCGCAATTCTATACCAACTCCAATAATAGATTGAGTTGCGCTATTTAGATTCTTTCATAGTATGGGTAATAGTTACATTGTCGATTATAATAATACTAATATTAATAATTTAGTAAACAATGATTTATTTTATTTTATTTGAATTAGGTTGCATACTTTAATAAATATACTATATAGTATGAAATATATATATATATATATATATATATATATATATATATTTATCTATTAAATAGAATCATCTATGACTCAATGTTTAAATATTGTAACAATAACAACATTGGACAAGTTTGAGATTCTGGAAATTAATCTTTTGAAAATAGATTTTTTGAAAAAAAGTAACTAAATATTATTTAGTAAATTCTGATAATTAATAAAGTAAAATTAAATTAAATAATGTTTTATTTTGTTATTATATTAATTTATATATATATTTAAATTATACATTAGCAATATATCATAATAGTACATACTATAGGTAATATATGTTTGATTAAATAATATGTTTAACATAGTATATTAACTTATAATTATAATTTCATAAATAAATACACTATCGTTGAGCTAAAGATGTAGGTGTTCTTTCAATTTTGCACTGAGAACGAAGTTCCTTTATAAAGACACGACGTGCGCAGACTATATTTCGTTAGTATAATGATAACATTATATATAAATTATTGTATACTAAATATATTATATTTATGACCATACTACGAAGTACATAATTTTAAATAATACATAATTAAGTATTTCTATATATTATAAATTCTATATTCATATAACTATATAAATAGTATTTATATATACTATACCATATATATATATATATATATATATATATATATATATATATATATTTCACATGTCATTGTTAATCAGATACCATAAAAAACTAAAGGATGCCAAGTGATTCTATACTAGGTGATAGAACAATTTTTATGAAACTCGAAAAGAATTCTAAAAATAAATTAATTAATTAATTAAATATTTGTTGTTCTTATTTTGAAATATTAATGTATTACTATGTACTATGTACTATGTACTATGTACTATGTACTATGTTGTGTTATTATGTGTTTTATAATACGTGTTATCACATGTTTTTTCTACTTGTGTTTTTACGCGTGTTAACTCAATTTTTTTACGCGTGGTAACCCAGGTTTTAACTATAGCCAAATTTTGGTGCAAATATGTATATTTTATACAATATTTTGTTAAAAAAGACACGTATTATCCAAGTTTTTTTTTACAATATTGTTTACTCAATCGGTGTATATAATTATTTAAATAAATTATATTATTAATTAAAAAGTGTCCCTTGGTATACTTAAGCAATTAAATGTGTAACTATATGTAAGTGTCTAATACATAAACTGTAAATATTTATATACAGGATAGCAACAAAGATATCGCAAGTCTAAAGGACACCCCGAGAGATAACTGATCAAGCTATTTTTGTTTAGACTGTTCCATCATCGGGCAGAATTGAAATTATTTGGATAGGTTAACTCAACATTATCTAAGACCTTCGCAAATAAAATACATATGAATGATACTGAAAATGTGTATATATAATAATTTTAATTGGAGTTATTTATCCAAGGAGCAAGTGATATATTAACAAATCTACCTACTAGACGAGAACTAATGAAAAAGATAATACTCTCAAAAAATACAGCCCCTGGTATGCTCCTGTAAGAATATACTTGAAGATAATCATCCCAAATGAGTAGATACATCAATTAAGTTCCTAGTTATAATTTGTATGATATTTATAGATTTGGTATTAAAGCTTTCTGGAAAAAAATACTAAGATTTTTTTAATTCAACAAGGGTAATAATTCAATAAGGTCCAAACAATATTTCTTATAACTTCAGGCCAATATGTCTTTTTATAAGCTATATATAGCTTGAATACATTCAAGTATTTGATCAAGTATTTATTAAGTATTTTAAACCCGGGTTTCTTCCACAAGTAATGGGAATTCAAAAATATACGCATTTATTATAAAATTTAATAGCGAACCAAAGAATAACTAATTTGATCTATTTCTTATTTGATTTGATCTAAATAACGCTATTTGTTCTGTTCCTCGTACTTAATTGCTCAAAATATATAATTCACTACAAATAATTAATAATACTAATATTATTCTTAAAGATATATATACTAATTCAATAAATGGGTATTCAGATTTTATTTAAAAACCCAAACTATAACGAGAAACATGGTGACAGTCTTTCACCTGTAATTTTCTGTCGGTAAATGCATATTATTCAGATAATTCGGTGATTATTGATAACATTACAGTATAAATACAAATAATATAAGGTAACGAATGGCATAGGCCTTAAAAATTAAAAATTAAAAATGTAACCCATACAAATTTGCTTTATTATGTATTTCGACGGAGAAACAATGTAGTTACTCCTTGAATATAGATGATGGTAGTATCAACTCAACTGTATAGATGAATCAGTTAAGTATAAACTAAGATATAACGTTACTTTAAAATGTTTCTGATATACTGGTATTAAATGACCAAATTGCTATCTCGACTTATTCGCCATATTAAATATTGAGGTACTATGCAGCCACTTGTTATTTATTAATTGTATGATCTTCCTTCCGGTAGTGTGGAAAGATCACTTTTCACTATTGATCGTAAAATTAAACATTTTCTTCGAAATGTTACTAATTCATCCAATAACACCGAGCTACTCGTTTGTTCAATGTCAATAGAAATATTGGAGACATTATAATTACATAATTATCAGAGTAAGCTGATATTTAGATAATAGATAAAGCTAATCAACTATATGGCAATTGCTGATATAACAAGGTAATAATTATTATAAAAATATCTGTTAAAAAACAATGAAAGGTATTCTAGTTCCGGAAACGGACAAGGCATGCCTCGAAACATTGTGATCAGAAAAACATTTGTATACTGATCGACATCGTATATTCTACTCCTAGCAATGTAGTCAGCAGTATGCGTCTCACTTTGAGTAACCACTAGTTAGGCAGGCTCTTAAAGTATGTTTATCAAGGATTTATTACCAAATATCTTAAGAAACAAGGTTGTCCACAATAACCAACTTATATTCAAAACCTTTTTATTGTACCTAGAATTTTTGACATACAACTCGAATTCAATATTTTCTATTGAAGCTTTCACCATATTGGTTGGGTGTTTAATGTTACAGAAATATATACCAATGTAATAAGTAATTGTAAATTATTGATATATTCGGTTTTATCTAAACTAAATATTAACCACAAACTAGACGATAACGACGGTAATTTAGATTTTCTTTATTAGTATTTAACGTTTTAATATTGTATTTCTGTTTTAATTTTTTTATGTTTAATAGTCTTCTTTAAATGCGTTATATTTTCCAGTTTTATTTATATTACTATTTTACTGTTCTTACACACTTATCTGGTTTATATATATTTATATTTACCTTCGTTTTTATTGGCTCATATATTCAATATATATAATGAAAACGTCATAATTATCAATATACTTGTTTAATTATTGATCAATAACAACCTTCTGATATGTATATATTTATAGAAATATAATTTAAAAAAAATGAAATAAAAACATTTTTATATCAAAAGTTATTTGTAAACTTGTAATATCTATGCTAGAATATAATTAACACATACATCATAATATATAGAATTATCAAAGATTTTATGTATGTATACAATCATTATCTTTATATAACATAACTTTGATATAATGATAGTATATTCAATAATTTGTAATAATTAAAATATGTTATTATTATTTATTTATATTTTTCATCAAATATAAATAAATATATGTTTATAATAAATAAGAAAATCTAACGTCTACATTTACGATTAAATAATATTATATCAACTGATTTTATAAAATTTAATTTGATATTTTTCAATATGTTTTAGACAATAAAATCTATTTAAAATCAATTTAATAAATATATTCATCTATGTATTATCTATAAATGATTTTTAAAATATTGAATAATTATATTCCATTACTCAAATTACAAGAAATTATATTAATTAATAATGCTAAATACAATTTGGTTTATCGTATTTTTTGTGTTTCAATTTTAACAATATTTATTAAATGTTCTATATGATCAAAATACATATATTTATATAATGTATTTAAATCCCTGGAGGTTTATTTTAATTTCATATTATTATTTGACTATTTGCTGTTTATAAGTTCCACTAATAACTTTATATATATGTATATATATATATATATATATATATATATATATATATATATATATATGTGTGTGTGTGTGTGTTTGTGTAGGTATGTATATGTGTGTTATAGTGTGTGTGAAAGTGTGTGAGTGTTTGTGTAGGTGTGTTACATGTGATCCATAGGCAATCTCTATTTCTTTTAATGTCATTTTTTATATGTGAATTTTATTTTAAATAGAAAATAATCCACCAATAAATAATATTTTTATATAAATATAAAAAATATATATTTCATTTTGTTTAATTTAATTATTAAATACATTTATAATATTATATAAAATGACATTTTGTATAGAATATTTGTAAGTTAATAATTTTTTTTCATTTATAGAATATATTTAATACGAGATCAAATATAACATTTGATTACAATAGAAATATAATAATAAGAAGAATATAATGATATTAATTTAAATAATATTGAATTCTGACTGCATATTTACCTTTTCACTTATTTAAAATGAATGTGTCGTGTCGCTGAAATTGGAAATACGTATTTCAAAATGAAATAATAATAAAATATAATATAAAATAATGTATAGTTATATTTATAACGTGAATTTGTAGTATGTTATAATTATCAACGGTTCATTAACAATAATGAGACAAGAAATCACTATATGATTCTACAATATAAATTAGATTCCTCGATCCACTTCAACCGGAAGCTAAATATGTGACAACATAACAAACATTCATTGTAACATCAGTGTTTTCCGTTCAGTGTTCGCAAGCGAATAGTACATTTATAGTATTCATATATATGATAGCCAAGCACATACGTAAACGTTAAATTGGGATATTACATGCATACACATTTACAGATCGTTTTTTATGATTGCGTTGTGATTTCTATATACTAGTTTCCATTATGAGATTATAAATAGTTTGTCTGGAAGTTTAAAACTATCTGCACCACTCAAGTGGTGTAGATAGTTTTAAACTTCCAGACATAGATAGATTAAGTACAACATAAATATGAAATTAATTTTTTAAATTTCTTAATATGATTATTTTTCAAAATTTGAGTTGTAGTTTGCATAATTTTATTGTCATTTTCAAAAATGATCTTCAATAAATGTGAAATATAATTAGTCTATATTTTCAATAATAAGTATTGCATCTATACTCTTTTTCGTGTACTAATGTATAAGTGGAAGTTGGAAAATCTAGAATGAATTGACATTTCCAAAATCTGCATAACAATCGTTTCTTCCTAAGTAAATAGGAACCCCTTAAGTTTGTTAAAGTATGCTAACATCTAGGTCATGTATCATTGAAACACTCTTTAGGTATACATGGTCATATTGGTGGGATTCTTAATAGAGTGTTAATTATATTCGTTAGGCTTAAAATTATAGAATCTGCATCTGGTTTACATTTGTTTAGTTTAGAGTGTATCATGATATTATCCAAAACACATTATCAATAGAGCTAAAAGATATTGATTAATTATAAGTTGACATCTATATCCTTTTTAGATCTAATTATTATGTTCAATAGGATATTGATTTAGTTAATTAGTTTTCTAGTTATAATCATTTTCAAATAATTCTCCTCAATCTAATGAAAATCAATAGTGAAATGATCCATCCTATATTGCAAAATAGACGATGTTTAATTAATGTCTCGAGCTTCTTAAATTATTCAACTCTTATATTAAGAATTCAAGACAGTCTGCATTAAAAGAAATTCCATTAATCCTTGAAGAAAATATCGTTGGACTTTATATAACAATAAAATGCAATACTTCATTTTTATAGAATGTTTGTATTATTTACTATATTTGTAAATATAATATTCAAACAAGAGTTGATATCTCATGTGTTATGGAGTTATTTAAAACCTGAATAGCTAAGCTTAGTTTCACGTTCTTATTAAAAGAATATTGGATGACGTCATTAGTTAGCTTTGGTTCATATACTACTCCAATCTTAATATTAAAACAAACATATTAATATAATTCAACGAAATTAAATTTTCTCCAAATTTATAATGTTGTTTTTAAAAATGTTTCATATAATTTTCAGTAAATGTAGTGATATACAATGAAATCTTATGAGTCTCATACAATAAATACCTTGTTGGATAAAACATTTAACAATTTTGAGATACCAGAATTCTGAGAAGATATTAAAACTTATTTAAAAAAAAAGTTATTCAATGTAAAAAAAATGAAATATTTATTTTTAAACTGAACCGCCAGATTACGATACATTTTCCAATTATTTGCAATTCATTATTTATTCTGAATAGTACATTAATTCGCTTAACAATCAATGAGTATACAAGTATTTGTTAATTGAATTTAAATTTCCATTTAAAAAATTGTATGTAGTTTTAATTAAATATTATTAATTAATATATTACCTTAGTTTTATCTATTTTTTAAATTGCCATCCAATGAATTTTAAATTCACACATCTATTTAAATTTCATAATTTGTATGCATATATAGCAATAGTAGATATCAAATGTATATATTAGCTATACATATATATAATAATAAAAGATTATTAATATTTACTTGTATGCATTTAATTTTCGTAATAAGATCATTTATTCCAAATCGTAAATGCATTATACTAAAACTTATCTTTCTATGTCAATACAGATTAATACGTAGTTTAGAGAGAAAACTATTCATTATAAATATAATATTATTAGATATAAGTTATAATTATAGATTGAAGATCTAGATATAATTCTAATAGTTGAATATTTCTATTTTGGGTAATTAAATCAAGTAATAATATAAATTATATATTTTTTAATATGCATGATAATATTAGTATTAGATAAGAATAATCAATAATAACATAAATATAATAGATGTAATAATAATAAATTAATTCGTAATTAATATCTTAGTTGTATTACATTACAATGTAATGATATGAGTAAGGTGTTACAGGTAATAGCTCGAAAAAACTAAGCTCATTTTACTATAAATGTATAGCTTTAATATTAATAATATATTATTTAATCTTAACTGTTGGGTATTTTTTATTTTGTTCAATAAAATTGTATGCATATGTTCAATAAAATTGTATGCGTCGTGATTTCGAATGTGTTGACCTTTATATGTATTAACCTTTATATGTGTTGACCTTTATATGTGTTGACCTTTATATGTGTTGTCCTTTATATGCGTTGACCTTTATATGTGTTGATCTTCATATGTGTTGATCTTTATATGTGTTGACCTTTATATGTGTTGACTTTTATATGTGTTGATCTTTATATTTGTTGACCTTTATATTTGTTGACCTTTATATGTGTTGACCTTTACATGTATTAATCTTTATATGTGTTTATATTTATATGTGTTGACCTTTATATATGTTGACATTTATATGTGTTGATATTTATATGTATTTATTTTTATATGTGTTTATATTTATATGTGTTGACCTTTATATATGTTGGCATTTATATGTGTTGATATTTATATGTATTTATCTTTATATGTGCTGATCTTTATATTTGTTGACCTTTACATGTATTGATCTTTATATTTATTGATCTTTAATATGTGATTATCTATAAGTAATCCAGAGCATTTAGATTTATCTATTAACTATTATCATTTAATTAATGAATTAGTTATTTGCTAAAGACTAGTTCAAATATTTTAAATAGGAAGTGAAGTTTTGAAATAGGACAATAATTATTAAAAATATTACTATCTAGACAGTTGTTTTTTAATATTACAATATACAATAGCTCATTTTAATGATGATTAGAAAGATTAATATATCATATATACATAATAGTCGATTTAAATAATGAAGTAAATATCGTTATTATAGATATCATAAGTTGTTTTGTTATGGGGTCATTGGAATGTTTTAAAATGTGATTTCAGAAAATTGATCATTTTTAAGTGACTGAAACTAATACAAATTATAATATCGTCTTAATGTATATCAACTGAATGCATTTAAATGTATTCAATATATTTTAGCATTTTTTATAATTGTGTACGTATTGGAACAAATATACATTACATTTTGATTCGATGTTTCCAGAAGCTATTTAACTTCTATATTATTACTTGCACGGGGATTTACAAAATCTGATTACAATACAATACTCTAGAGAAAATTGGTTATTTTTAATAGTTTCTTTTAGTTTATTCTCAAAAAAGAAGCAGATACGTTTAGTTATGAATCTTTTGAATATTCTTTTTAATTTCTTCAGACTTTAGTTGTAGTTGGTCTATTAATAAGCGAGTATGTGATTTTAGTATTATTTCCATCCGAATTAAAATTTGATTTTAAAAAGTTTAGTTTATGTATATATATTTTCATATAGTTATAACAATATTTTTTGTAGTCTTTACGTATAAGATATATTAAGAATTATTCTCAAGAATTTGTAAATTAGTTCTTCTAATTTTGAAAATATATCAAGTGGTAATAATAAACATTTTTTAATTAGTAGGTTTTTTTTTCTTCGATCAAGATAACACATATTTAGTTTATTGAAATTAATTAATTTTCGACATACATCTATATATTAGTTATATCTAGCAAAATAAATGAATAGGAACGCTATTATTAATCAAATAATATTAATATAAAATAGCCAGTCTATAATCTACTACCCTATGCATAGTATACATCCTATTCAAATAATTATTAATAATATAAGTTTAGTTAAATATTTTTTTCATATGTAAATTGCTATTAATTTGTATATATCCTCTTAATATTTATATTCACCAAATTTCTCAAATATTTTTTAAATTGAAGTATCTGAATTTAAAAAAATAAGACAATTTGTATTGGGAAAAAATGTATATTTTCAAAATTTACTTTGAATTTACTGAATTTGTATTTACATATTAATAATTGAATATTAGTTGTTTACATTATCCACTGATAAATTTATAGATATATATTGTTTTGGCATTTTTATCATAGATAGACAATACTTCATTATCTCTATCCATTTGCATATTTGCTTTTAGTCAATATTTTTTATAATATAGTATCACTATTAAATTAATATATGCTATTTTAATTTATAAATTAAAAATAATTCACAAATAAATAGTATTTACTTGTGTATTTCTTTAAGTATTATAATAGAGTTATAATAATAAGAAGAATATAAAAATAATAATTCAAATAAAATGTAAACTGAAAGAATATTTCATTGTAATATTTAATTCGACATTTCGCTGAAATGAGAAATTAGTAAATTAAAATGAAATAATATTAATATGTTATAATTACTAAAGTGTCCTTAATATGTATATGACAAGAAATCAGAATTTAATAATAACGGTAAATTAATCTAGATTTCCCGATACTCTTCTATCGGAAACTAAATAGATATATGCTAACATACCGAGCATTAGTTATAACTTGAGTGTCCAGTGTTCGCAAATGAATCCGGTAGAAGTGAATGCGTGGCATTTGTAACAGTAATTTGTCACCGGGTGTTTTAAATGTTCGTTGCGACCTCGATGAATCTATGTATCGAACTTCCGGTGAAAATACACAAAAGTCTCATAAATATGCAATATGTGCAATATGTGCTGTAGCCACGCCCATCCTTACCTGTTAAATTGTGTCATTACACGAGTGTACTTACATAAGTCGTTTTTAATTTCTAAATATCAGTAAGTTTTCGATTCTGAGAAAAGCAATAACACGGAAGATATAATCAATCAATATTAGTCTTAATAAGTATACTATAAATAAGAGAGAAATTATATATCCTACTTCATATTAAATATATTGTAATTAGAGGTGTTAGGTGCATATCGTATTTACTTTAATATCACAATCATGGAATGCGTTAATATAATTCCACAAAATTATATTTTCACAAAATTTAAAATCTTGTATTTTTAAATAGTTTCTGATTTAATTCTGTAAATATAGTAAATTATAACCTAGTAAATAAGTATGTAAGGAATATGGGAAAAACATGATAACACAAGTTATGAAATACATAATAACACAAGTATTAAAGTAGTATCACAAAATACTAAACTAATATATTTATTAAATTTATTTATTTATTTTTAGAATTCTTTTCCAGTTTTGTAAAAATTGTCCAATCACCTATCATACAATCACTTGATATTTTTTAGTGATGATTTCTTTATGTCATCTGCGAAACATTAATATTTGAAATATATATATACCATGCTATAGTATATATATATATATAACATACTATATTTATATATATATATATATATATATATATATATAGTATTATTATATGTAATATATATATTTATGTATAGTATTTATAATATATTTTTTATACAATAATTCGATATATAATGTTATCATTATACTAACAAAATATATTTATAGTTTATTATTTTAAGATGTATACAAATATAATAGATGATTTTATTATATATATATATATATATATATATATATATATATTTATAAATATATAGTTCATACTATATAGTATTTTATTAAAGTATTCTTACTGATTCAAATAAAATAAAATAAATCACTACTTACTAAATTATTAATATTAGTATTATTATAATTAACATTATCACTAATACTCGTATTGCTATAACTTAAGCTACATGTTTTTAAAGTTTCTAAAGAATATGAAATTGTAAAATTAGATTTAATGTTTTTTAATTCAAACACATTATCTAGATCCAATGCATGTTCATCCGTAGAATACGATTCCAGTTTGATGCTACTAAAATGCATTTTATTTACATATAATTTAGTTCGATTATACAATTTGTTATAAGATTTAATCTAAAATCGCTTAAGCAAAATTATTTTCTCTATTTTTAAATTTCTAAATAATATAATATTACAGATAAAGTAAAGTTTATTATAATTAACTAAATGATAATTATTAATAATTTAATGAAAAAATAAATTATTTATTTTATATAGTACCTTTTATAATAAATAATTATGTCAAATTTAAAATAGTTACTTAGCGTATAGTAATGTAAGTTATTGATATAATATACATATATATATATATATATATATATATTACCTTATGATGTAAATATAATGTAAATTTGGTTTAAATATGATGAAAACACGTATAAAATATATATATATTTTTAATTAGCAATAGAATTTTAGCATTATCGTGCTATTTTTATTATAGGCGGCGCGTGTATCGTTTTAATTAATAATTTTTAAAGGATATTAATTATATAAATTTACATGTTAAATATAATTAATTAATCTATTAAATCTATTAAATAAGTTTACCTTAAATTATTTGGTAATCGTATATGCAATTTCAAAAATGGTTATCTACTATAATATTTATAAATGAATAAAATATATAAGACAAACGGCATTATATATAATATACTATATTATATAATACAAAAATATATGTTAACTTCTTTTTTTTATTAAAATCTATGTTACTAATAATTTTCTATATTTTATATTTATAAAAATATTATATTCGTATCAGGTCAAATAAGCTTGTAATAATCACATATGATAATAGATAGATTTGTAAATTTTGGATTTTGATAACAAATATTTTAGCATAATCTTATATCGAATAACACATGTAATAAGTACTGCTTTAACCCAAGTATTATTTTACATTTTATTTACTGGGACATATTGAAAATTGCGTTTGTCTCGAAATTAATATATGCCTAGTTAGTTGAAACATTAACAAATTTAAAATGTAACGTTTACTGAACATTTATACCCAACTTAATCTAGAGTTATACCTAATAAAATATATTTTTTAATATAAACTATTTAATTTAAAAAATAAAGTTTCTAATTTGTAAACTATCCCTCAATTAATTTCAAAATATTTATTTCTTTTATTTTCAAAATTGTCTCTGAATGGGTCATATAACCGTCATATAACTGTTCAAATATCCATAAATATAATTCCATTTATTAAATTGTCCTTAAATTACCATTAAAATAATTGTATGTGATGTTAATTTACCACCAATAATTAATGGCGTACCTTGATTTTATTAAAATTGTGGTTAATTTCCATCCATATATCTACCCGTCCATATATCGATTTAGATTGAATAATATATATATATATATATATATATATATATATATATATAATAAAATACAATTATATATAATTATATTTTAATTTTTTTACAATAATTGATTTTTTTTTGCATTGTCAACATTTCTACTTATATAATTCATTCAAAAAATTTAAGTTTGCTTTAAAAATGTATCAATTAAATATCCTTGCATCGATTACATCAATTGAATATCATATAATAATAACATCATTTGAGTGTTTACATTGTTATAATAATATCCCATTATATATATATATATATATATATATATATATATATATGTGTGTGTATTGCTTATATTACATAAATTACATATTTATTTGAGTAAAAATTATTCGGTATACTTCGATGTATGGATGGGTGGATCGAATAATAGAATAGACGAGAGAGATGGAAATATATTAATTAATATTGTTAAATTAAAATCGCATACAATTATTTAATTGGGAATTTAAGTACATGTTAATAAATGCTAGTATATTTATAGATAGTTGAACGGTTATTGCCCCGTTCAGAGAATACTGTGAAATTAAAAGAATTAATTGTGGAATAGTTTAAAAATTAAAAACTTAATTTATTTAAATTAAATAACATTTTTAAAAAAAATGCTGTATTTTAATTTGTTAATGTTTCAACTAACAATTGTTAATGTATTAACAAATATATTAATGTTGAGACTCATGCTATTTTCGTTATATATGATTCACTATATATGAATCATAATAAGAAACTATTTAAAAAATACAAAATTTTAAATTTGGAGAAAGTAAAATTTCGTGGAACTATATTAATGCAATCCATGATTTTGATATTTAGAGTAATGTACGGTATGGCTCTTATACCTTAAATTATAATATATGTAATATGTAGTAGGATATATAATTTCTCTATTATTTATAGTATACTTATTACGACTTATATTGGTTGATTTTATCTTCGATGCATGTTATTGCTATTCTCAGAATCGAAAACTTACTGATATTTAAAAATCGATTAACAATGACTTATATAAGTCATTACACTCGTGTAATGACACAATTTAACAGTTAAGGATGGGCGTGGCTACAGCACATATTGCACATATTGCATATTTATAGTGGGGGGGGGTGTTAGTCAAGGCTACTCCGTACGAAAGTCGCCAGCATAGTTAACTAACACCATCGGCGTATTCTAATGTATAAAACACAAAACATACCGGTATCGTTACAATACCACGAACCGTTAATTGTTGTACTCTTGGTCACAGTATCTTTTATAGTATCTGAAAGTGAAATTGGTAAATAGGTGATACATTTCTATGTCAGCTCATATATTATATATAGGTTATGCTTGCTCATATACATTAACAGCGACTAATATAGATTTTATAAATGAAAACTTTTTTCTTATTATTACATATTTCTAAATATATAATAAAGCACGATCTTTATTAAGATTTGGCACAATTACGTTACGTATGCCATAATTACTTTACGATTATAGTGGTTATCAATTGTACATTGAGATAACCCGTGGCATGCCATCGTGCTAGATGGACATATGAGAACAGTGTGTATATTCACCGGAAGTTCGATACATAGATTCATCGAGGTCGCAGCGAACATTTAAAACACCCGGTGACAAATTACTGTTACAAATGCCACCCATTCACTTCTACCGGATTCATTTGCGAACACTGGACACTCAAGTTATAACTAATGCTCGGTATGTTATCATATATCTATTTAGTTTCCGATAGAAGAGGATCGGGAAATCTAGATTAATTTACCGTTATTATTAAATTCTGATTTCTTGTCATATACATATTAAGGACACTTTAGTAATTATAACATTTTAATATTATTTCATTTTAATTTACTAATTTCTCATTTCAGCGAAATGTCGAATTGCATATTCAACTGAATATTACAATGAAATATTCTTTCAGTTTACATTTTATTTGCATTATTATTTTTATATTCTTATTATTATTATAACTCTATTATAATACTTCAAGAAATATACTTATTTATATTAAATCTCGTATTATTTATATTCGTTAAATGAATAAATGATAAAGTATATATTTAATGTTATAATTTAATATCTTATAAATATTCCATATTGAGCAATAGAATATAATTAATAATTTTTTTTTAATATTGATATGCAAATATGATTTATTTGTGAATTATTTTTAATTTATACATTAAAATAGCATATATTAATTTAATAGTGATATAATATTAGAAAAATATTGATTAATAGCAAATGTGCAAATGGATAGTGGTAATGTGGTGTTGTCCATCTATGAAGCAAATGCAAAAATCATATATATCTATATATATATATATATATATATATATATATATATATATATATATGTACACGTAAATCTATTAGTAGAGTTAGTAATCTACTATTATTCAATTATTAATTATTAATAAGTAAATACAAATTAAAACGCAATGCAATAAATTCACCGTAAATTTTGAAAACAAAATATGTTGCTAAAATATTCCAGGTAATAGCTAAAATATCATCTAATAGCTAAAATATCATCTAATAGCGAAAGTATCATCTAATATCATTTACCCATAATTGAATGTTGGCTTTGTTTATAAATATGATTTGATCTTAGCTGTCGGATATTTTTCATTTAGTTAGTAAGTTAAAATTGTATATATTACGCGGTAATTTCTAATTTAATGCAGCATAATAAAATACCGAATATTATATTTGCAGCGTAATTATTATATAACCAATTCATTGTTTTGATTCATTTAGATAAATGCATTATCTACTTTATTTAAATCAATAAGCAATTTTTAATTCGTGTATATATTGGATTTTCTTTTTAATTGCTTGAGTTTTTAATTATAGCAAGTTCATCAATCAGCGAATATTTGATTTTAGTATTATTTCCATGCGAGTTCAGTTGTTTTTTGATAACATTTTATTTTGGAAAGTTATGTTTATAACATTGTATTATTTAGTTTTAGGTTTTATATATACTAATTATAAACCTAATTTTCAATACTTTGTAAGTTAGTTCTTTGAACAGTACACATATTCAGTAAATTAATTTTAATTAATTTTTGGGATAAATCTATATATAAGTTGTTTTCCTATAGATCGATTCTGATTAATATTAATATCAATCAACATACTATTAATATTAATATCAAACAGTTTAGGTTAGTCATTATTTGATTAGATTTGTTATTTTTTATTACAATTGTAAATTATCGATTCAGAAGTTGAACAAGATCAAGAATATTTACTAATGTATGTAAATAATGAGTAGTTTGTATAAGTGATAGGAATGCGATGTCATATTTACTATGATGATAGTATTTTTTATAATATTCGTAATTAAAATCACCGAGTACTATTATATTATATATTAATATGATTAAATATATCTATTAATTCATTATTAAATTGACATTTTGGTATTTGTATCGTCTTTTTACTAATAGTTATTAAGAATGAATTTGAAGTTTGATGTAAAATATTATAGATTTATTAGATATTAATTTATTATTCTCTCTTATAAGTATATCCGCACATTATCCATGATGTGAGATTATTATGTTACTTGTAACATTAATATGGATCTTAGAGTTAATTATTATCTGTGTTTCTATAATAGTAAATAAATCAACGCCATAGTCAGCTAAATATTATTTGTTTACATCAACATATTACGTAATTATTTGTAGTTTACTCTATTACCAATCATTGATCAATCTATTTATCCAAATCTTCTTTTCTAATAATTATAATATTTAATATTTTAGCTTATTGGCATTTTCTTTAGATCAATAAATAATATATATATCGCGGCGATTTATAATATATGCTTAATAAGTAATATATAATACACCATCATTATTCATGTCTAGAAAATGTAACGATATTATTTATTTAATTTATCTTCTTATATACATATATAATAAAATTATATTTTAAATTGGTTAAATATATAATTGATTATTTTTTCATTTGTTTAAATCTCTAATTATTTATTTGCACTAAAATATTAAATTTACCAATAATTAGCATTGAAATATATTTAAGATAGATCAAAATTATTTGTATTATAAATAGAATATTATATAAATAGTTAGTATTATATTGTTTTAATTACCTTAACCTATGGAAATCGCTGTATACGTTTAAATAATTTCTTAAATACAAACAATAAATCAATACAATTAATATCGTTACTATATGGATATTATACTCTATAATACTATACAATATAATACTATACTCTATAATACTATACTATATAATACTACTCTATATAATACTATACTCTATAATACTATATTCTATAATACTACTCTCTATAATACTATACTCTATAATACTATACTCTATAATAATTAAAATGGTCATCAAATAAATATTATTACATATATTACATAAATTACATATATATAATTAATACATATATTCCTAAATAAATAACCTATAGGTAATATATATCAAATATGTAATACTAAGATTCTAGAACTCATATAATAATAAAAATCTATTAAATAATAATGCTATATATAATTTGTATTATAATACCGTTTTTACGATTTCTATATTTATTATATATTCTATCATTATACACATATTTTCATTGTGGGTTTATTTTCTTTTTACTTAGTAATTTTTGATTGCTGTTTACAAGTCCAGCTGATAGATTTATATACATACATATATGCCATTTCCATAAGAAAATAAATAGAGGATACTTATTTTTATTGGAACTTTATCTATTTATATATTTGCTTTTTATCAGTATATTTTCTAATATTCTATCAGTATTCCGTTAATAAATGTTAATTTCAATTTATAAATCAAAAATAATTCACAAATAAATGATAGTTGCTAATTAATATAAAACAATCTAAATTTGATTCGATGTTTATGTTAAATATTTTCATATTATTATATAATATGAAATTTTGTATATTATATTCCAAAGTTTATAAATTATTATAAATTATCATTTATTCAATATAAATATTAAGAGATAGCAAATAAATAATTGTACCTAATCATTTCATATTATATCACAAGAGATATAATAATAAGATGAAAATAACAATACTAATTTACAAGCAAATTAAATCTGATTAAATATTTGCCATTCCATTTTTAAAAGAAAATGCAAGTCGAGTTGTCACTGAAATGGGAATTATGTGATTTTAGATCAAATGATAAGTTAATATGATCTAATTACCAAAGTGTCCTTAACAATGATGTGATGAGAAATCACAATAAATAATGGATTCAATACTAATAACATGATAACATCTTAAGTATGTAACCTCATTGTCCAGTATTCGCAAGTGAAGCCGGGTTTTGTGCAAGGCTTGCACATATAGCATTTGTTCAGTATCTGGATATTGCCAATAGTTTCGTTTATTTCGATAAATCTATTTAGCGGTTCTTCGTTGAATAGACACCCTGATCTTATTTTTCCATCTTGCGGGATGGCAGGAAATGGTTAATTTAAATATACATAATAAACGCCATAGTCATAAAGTAAAGATAATCAATGTATTTATTTTATTTTAAATATATATAAACCGAGTTTATTACCTATTGCATACTATATTTATAACTAGAGGTACATATTATATTAAAAAAAATCTTACAATTTATAAATCCTGCATTAATAACAATTAATATATAATCGGTAAACTAACCAATAACGTATAAACCGCCATTATAAGGTGCCAAACTATTACCGAGTTGGCTTTTCGACACTGTAAATGTTATTGCAACCAATACTAAAAGAACTGTGGGGAGTAAATATGCCATGATAACTTATTTGATATAATACGTGATATGTGTGGTATTGTAGAGTATAATGACGATGGTCAATAACTATGCATGTGGCTATTATAAGCAATACGTCTTAACGACGACACGCCCATAATCACATGTGCAATAATGTAGCCACGCCCATATTAACTGTCAAATTGGGTCATTATATGAGTGCACATATATAGGCCGTTTTGAATGCATCCGCTGTAATTTCTAAATATAAGTTTCAATTCCTAGAATGGTTATAATGTATTAATAATCAATCTTAATAATTATTATTACTTATATAACAGAGCTATTACATGTCCTATTCCATATTAATTATTTGTAATTCAAATTATAAAGTGCACTTATTACTTCACTTTCAATATAAAAATCATAGAATGAAATATGCTTAATATAATTATAATCAATATTAATATAATTCCATGCAGTTATATTTTCTAAAAAATGTCTAAGATAGTAAAAAATATAAATAAAAGTAAGTCAGATAGTGAGGTCTTAATAAGTATAATATAATTTTAAAATTAGAATTGTATTTCCTTTTAACTAATGATTAGTCTTATTTAAACTTTTTTTGTCGTTTCCACATGTACATCCATTTATTTGAATTGAATGGAAATGAATTAAATTTATGTTATGCAAATTTAAAAGTGGAATGGATCTTGTTGCCTCGTTATATAAAATCAAGTAGTAATATGAATTATATATATATATATATATATCAGACGCGTCATGTATAGTACTAGATAATAAAAATAAATAATCGATAATGACAAAAATAAAATGAATTCATTGATAGTAAATTCTTTCGCAGGAGTTCATAATTGTAACTACATTTTTAGATATAGTTAATATATTCTACCTTCGCAATGATAAGTGTAATGATAAGATATTCCAAGTAATAAACAGAGAATTGCGAAATCACATTATTTTAGAATTTTCATATCTCTTAATATTAAAATAGTTGAATATTGGCTTTGATATCCATCATTCTACTCGTCCATTCTATTAAATTGAATGTTAATTGTTTATTTATAAATATGTTTGCTTTGTATAAAGTAATAATAGTGAAAAAATAAATTATAATAATATATTTGTTAATTAGTACAAATTCCATATTAATTTATTAATAGATGTGTAATGTAAATGGTGCGATAAATATTTGCTATAGAAGTATGCGAGGCTCGTACTGCCAGTGAATGGTTAGTTTCCTTTATCAGCAGGTACCTTGATGTAGGAGACCTATAAGTAATACGCCGGTGTATATACCGTTGCATGGATATCCAACGCGTATATCTGTCGGATACAGTTGTAAATGATTTAGTTGCAGAAGCGTCAATATGGCATAAAGGTCATCTAAAGGTATTATACCAACAATAAGCATATTACTACAAATGGAGATATTGTGTACTACAAATGTCAATATTAGGAAAGTATAATAGATACTATTAAAAATATTCTTAAAAGTTGTAATGGAATTAGATATCCGTAAAAGTAGAGAATTTAGGTATTAGGATTACATTTTTAATTTGTTAGTATTAGGATATAACTTACTATTAGCCTGGGGGAGTTATCATCAATTTAATAATACCATATACATATAGCCCATATTTAGG
>OZ038315.1:33029716-33048923 GCA_964035775.1 Osedax frankpressi
TTATTAAATTATATTTATTAAATTATATTTATTAAATTATATTTATTAAATTATATTTATTATTATATTTATTAAATTATATTTATTAAATTATATTTATTAAATTATATTTATTAAATTATATTTATTAAATTATATTTATTAAATTATATTTATTAAATTATATTTATTAAATTATATTTATTAAATTATATTTATTAAATTATATTTATTAAATTATATTTATTAAATTATATTTATTAAATTATATTTATTATTATATTTATTAAATTATATTTATTAAATTATATTTATTAAATTATATTTATTAAATTATATTTATTAAATTATATTTATTAAATTATATTTATTATTATATTTATTAAATTATATTTATTAAATTATATTTATTAAATTATATTTATTAAATTATATTTATTAAATTATATTTATTAAATTATATTTATTAAATTATATTTATTAAATTATATTTATTAAATTATATTTATTAAATTATATTTATTAAATTATATTTATTAAATTATATTTATTAAATTATATTTATTAAATTATATTTATTAAATTATATTTATTAAATTATATTTATTAAATTATATTTATTAAATTATATTTATTAAATTATATTTATTAAATTATATTTATTAAATTATATTTATTAAATTATATTTATTAAATTATATTTATTAAATTATATTTATTAAATTATATTTATTAAATTATATTTATTAAATTATATTTATTAAATTATATTTATTAAATTATATTTATTAAATTATATTTATTAAATTATATTTATTAAATTATATTTATTAAATTATATTTATTAAATTATATTTATTAAATTATATTTATTAAATTATATTTATTAAATGATGGACCTCTTACTTCTATTTTGATCATTATTATTTTAATTTAAATAATCTAATATTTTAAATATACAAATAATAATATTTTAAATATTCCAACTATATATTTTATTCCTGGCAAATATATGAGAATTGTCTAAACTACAATTGTGATATTAAAAATATGTTATTTCCTTTAATTTATATTTTACTTTATTCGACGGTATCTGGAAGTCAATAATTATACTCGGTATTGGTCAAATAAGTATAAATTACTAATATGCATTCATTATATATAACTTATCAATTGTACAGATAAAAATACTTTATATGTAAATACTCTATAAATATTATTTTTTAAATAATGATATGTCAATAAAGTTAATGGATTCTAATATATGCAATCAAAATGTAATATTTTGATAATCCATTTATTTTAAAATTCAAATTAATATTATTTTATTTTAAAACTATATATAGATATATACATAGGTTTATAAAACAATTAAATTCTGTTCTATATTTGTATAATATATATAACATCAAAATAAATATATGAAGTAATCTGTTTATAGAATACTTAGATATATAAGAATATAATGTAATGTATATAATATATAACACACACACACACACAAACACACACACACACACACACACACACACACACACACATACACACACACACACACACACACACACACACACATACACACACACACACAAACACACACATATATATATATATATATATATATATATATATATATATATATATATATATATATATATATATATATATTACATTACATTCTTATATATCAAAGTATTCTATAAACAGATTAATACATATATTTATTTTGATGTTGTATATATTATACTAATAATCTATTTAACAAATTTCATGTGGAAAAAATCAATTGTTTTTAATAATTAGAAATAATAATAATATTACATTATAATTCTACATATTAAATTATTAATATAATTAATATTAACAAAATTATAAATTAATTAATTAATAATAATTTAAATTAATGAGAATATTTCAGAGAATATTTTTGTTTTATGGATTAATATTTAATTTAATTTTCAAATACGTATGTTATTTATAAAAGATTAGAATTATTTTAAGGGGAATAATGAATTCATTTAATATAGAAGATAAATCAGGTTATAAAATCTGGTATAAATATTGCTTATATGTTTAATATATTACCTAAATTTATACATAAATAATTGAACTCAATTATTAGTTACTTAAAATTCTATCCTATTTCTAATTTGAATTCTTGAGTGGAAAACAATTTAATTAAAGATATCAAAATTAATAAAATTTCGACTTAAATGTATTAATGAAAATTACGTTAGATTTATTTATTTTTATTTATGAAGACATCACATATTCCTAAAGAAACAAAAGTATAATATCAGTATTAATAACATGCCCGAAATGTCAACATCTTCTTTTCTTACTAATACTATATAAGAAACTCAATCATAGTGATACTACATATAAATTAATCGATATTACTCAAACTATTTATAATATTCAATCTCAGCTCAAATGTATACATATATCTAAATTGTTATTTCTTCATACGATATATATTTAAATTAAATAAATTCCTATCAAAATATATATAATCATTTATTAAATTGAACCTACAATATTTAGTGAACTATGTACGCCTATAGCCGGACATATTTACATACTTTATTAACTACTACTAAAATGTTTACTTATTCAGTTAGCTGTTAGGTTACCAGATTTACTAAGTTATTTACTATCGCTGGTTCAAATATAAATTAATATTCTTCAATTCATTCAAAAATAATTAAGATAACATGGTTTTAAATCAATTATACTTTAATCATCTACGAACCCTTTTCTAATACCGAGCATAAACATATTCTAATGCATTTTTCTCTTGAGAATATATTTTTATCTTCAAGTTTCGTGTTATTTTAATATAAGCAATATTTATTTTCGAATACTTTATTTTCGTAATCTGTATTAGTTAGGTATTAATTTGTGTTAATTTGCATTAAATGTGTATTAGCCATGTATATTTTTTATTAGATGTGTATTAGATGTGTTTTAATAATGGTTATGTATTATTATATATTTGTATCTGTTACATATTAAGTATGTATAATTGCGTATATTAAGTGTATATTAATTTGTATTAGTTCGAATTAGTTGTGTATTAGTTTTATCAGTTGCGTTTTAGTTGTGTATAAATTATGTATTATGTATTAATTGTGTATAAGTTTGTATTAGTTTTTACATATTATGTATTAATTGTGTATTAGTTGTATATTAGTTATATATTAGTTGTATATTAGTTTGTATTAATTATGTATAAGTTAGTTATGCATAAGTTAGTTATAAATTGTATAAAAAGTATGTATTTGTTGTGTGTCAGTTAAATATTAGTTATGTATTAGTTGTAAAATAGTTTATATTATTTGTGTATTATTTATTAATTATAAATTATATTTATTTAGTTATAAATTTCATATTAGAATATATATCTTTTTTTTTAAAATTATATATTTTGCATTATTTATTTTAAATAACAAATGATGTTTACCTGTATCACCAATTAATATCATTCTAAATATGCTACTCATTATATTACTAAAAACAATATTTATATTTAAACAATTATTATATTTCTATTATATATTTTGTAATCTTATATTTTATATTAACAAATTCGATGTATAATATCACTTATATATATATCTATATCTGAATTAATATTAAAAATGTTATAATTATTTTGGTGATGTTATTTAACTAACAATATAGTAAATATTCATTATTAATCATATTTTGTAATTTTTTATTATAAAATAAATTTAATATAATTAATTAATAATATTATATTTGTACTTAATATTTCTACGAATTTATAATTATATTTCGGTCCAAGACATGTTTATAAGCAATAATATATTATACTATATTAATGAATTAATACATGATAAATACACTTAACCCATATTTATAAGAAATGATATCTAAATTAACAAGACGCTATCCCATATTTAATAGACATTCGCTCTATATTAACTATATACCATACCCATATTA
Organism: Osedax frankpressi; assembly: GCA_964035775.1. Taxonomy (NCBI): domain Eukaryota; kingdom Metazoa; phylum Annelida; class Polychaeta; order Sabellida; family Siboglinidae; genus Osedax; species Osedax frankpressi. The sequence goes on from OZ038315.1 coordinate 33,033,665, forward strand.
ACATTACATTACATTTATATATAACTATATTCAAATTTACATGACTTGAATTACAAGAATTACAATTGTAACTATTTATTATATCCATATTAATCAGTATTCAATTTAAACGTTTAAATGTCACACCCGTAGTAGCCAAAAGTCACGGCGATATTTTATAGCGCTACGTCAACGTTAATCAGATGGAAAACCCGCAATGTCTGATAACACGCCCATCTTAACTAGAATGCACGCCCCTGCCATCAATGCTAACATTAGATTGTATCCGTAGTAGATTCTGGATAATTTACACACGTCTCATTATTTCGAAGCATAGATTATACAGACTCCTCGGATGCGTATTAAGCAATCTTTAACTATATTAAAATGTATATATGTTAACTAGATGTGGATTTAAGGATATCTAAAGTATGTGAGTATGTGTCACGATGTGCTGATATGTGTATTATATAATCCATAAATTATATTTTTAAAATAGTAAATTTATTATTTATAATAATATTCTTAACTAATATTATATTATTAATTATCAATGAATATGAATATATATATATATATATATATATATATGTATATATATATATATATATATATATATATATATATATGTATATATATATATATATTAAGACTTTTCGTATAAGTATGTGTGTTTATATAATAACAGTAACATCTAAATTTCTATTAACACTACATTATATAATATCTACTGCGCCTCTAAAAGATACACTACTTGCAGTGAAATTCTGTTTAGTGATGTAAATATGTCTGTATTGATCTATAATGATGATAACACTTTAATATTAATATATATCTACATCAATACACATCAAAGATATTTTATATATATATATAGCATATTAAGATGTCTAATATATTTTGAATGTATAATATAAATTATATGAATCATATATTTACAATCTATTGAATAATAAGTATGAGATTTTCAGATAATTTTTTAAAATTAAAGTTACATTTTGTGTATTTTCATAACAATTATGTTAATAGTATACTTCTTTTATATTTTAAAATGCCTTCTTTTATTAATAATCGTTATCAATATTATCTATACAAAACTAATATTATCGATTTATAAATAATATTATCTATACATTAATAATGTTATCTATTTATTAATATTGTTATCTATACATTAATAATAATTTATATAGATTAATAATGGTATTTATTGTCATAACGTCTTGAGTTAATCAACAAGGATCTACATTTGCAAAATTATATGAACAATTTTTATTATACAAATATATATATTTATCTTTTTACTGACAATACCAAACTTTATTTGATTTTCATGATATTTCACAGTGTTACAACATTAAACACTATAGATTTATTATTTAATTAGAAGAACCTGTAATTACATGACTAATAATAATGGCGATTTCACACTTTCTCATTTATATTACTTATAATTAATGTCATACATTTATCATTGTCATGCTATTTATATAAAAATGTAATATATAATTATGTATATGTATACATATAATTATTTTCTCGTTATATGTACCAATATTATTGTCAACATTATATACGCAACATTAATGTTAATAAATATGTGTTATGTGTTACTTTATTTAAATGAAAACAAAATAAAATATCTAATGTATTTCATTAGATATATATATATATATATATATATATATATATATATAAGTTATATTATAGTAAAAAATAACATATAATATAGTAATGACTATTACGACATTATGAAGAACCACTAGTAAATGCCACCATTTCTTAATCTATCATTTAATTTCATAGTCTATTTGAAAATGTATTCCTAATACTTAACTTATATAATGGTTCATTAATATGTTCTACGAACAATATATTATATAATATATATATCTCTCTGTGAAATAATATGAAAATATTCTATTCGATACTGAACGAAGGTTACGGATATATATATGTATATATATATATATATATATATATATTTTTTTTGTTTTTAACGTGTATGTGTGCAAATAAATGCGTATAAGTAAATATGAATATCGTTTTCTATTTATATAAAAGTAGTTAACTTATTTATTTATTATCAAATGACAACATTTTTATTAAGAAAAATAATTTTAAATCGTTGTGATCATCTTTATTGAAAAGTAATAGTTAATAGTTATAATTATATTCTTTATAGTTTCAAGTGTTGTAACCTGACATATACAGTGCATGTAAAAAGTAAAGTATATGACTAAAAAGAGGTTATAAATAAGATGATCTATTGTAGTGTATTTTATACAAGGTAACTACTAAGTTAATGTTATAATTGTATAGCGTTCTATATTTAATACAGGAAAAATATACAATTTTAGAGTAAGTATATGATATAATTAAATACTAGATTTGCATATATTGTATTTATGCAAATATAGTATTTAATTATACAATATTTATCTATATTATATTGCATATAATACATTTTTATACTTTTATAAATAAATTTATATATATAAATATAAGTTCCATTTTATAATAAACACACAAAAAAATAAATGATAAATGTCTTATAATATATATATATATTACGTGTATTTTATTCCAATCAATAATACATTAATACTATCGCAACAATCAACTCAAAGTGTATGTTTCTGACAAGTATGTAATACTTTATACATTTTAAGAGTAGTCGGAATATGTATCTGAATGATATTGTTATTAGATACATATTTTACTATTATATTGATAGTATTATACAATAGCATCTATCTAACTGCATATTTGATTTCAACTATATACCTACAATATTATACCTGCAATATTAGCATATAAATTATATTTAAAAAACTAATAATTAAATAGATAATAACTAATATAAATAATATATACAAAATTTATTTTGAAACTTAATTATAAGCTAAATTTAAAATGTTGTTTTAATATTTACTATTTTTAAATTGAATACATCGAATTTGTTTGTTCATAATTTGTAAATAATTTCAACTAATTTAACAAGAATTTTAAATATTTGCTCACTCACAAATTTTGAAAATATATTTATAGGCATTGTTTTGAATTTCTTGATACAGTTAACCTAAATATTTTCAACAACATAACTTCAACAAACAACTAACTCCGAATTATTATTGAATCCCGACTTATTTATAATTATCCTATTTTTTATTACATTTTTTACATTTTATTTCGTTATAAATATATAAACAAAATTTAATGTATGTACTTAGATTTTTGAATGTTTCGCTTTTAACTTTATTATCCAAATTAAAATGTTATCTCAGTTCATTTCATTTGTATCCGTTCTCCCATGTATTCTCTATTTTATGTTTTACCTTCTTTTATCAATAACATAATGATTATTAAGTACTCATTTTGACAAGTTTCTATGAATTTACTTCATTTTAAAATTTATTTAAGTTTATTATAATCAATTATAAAAAAATTGTGGTTTCAATGAATTTATCTATTATTATTATAGTGCAAATAAGAAGTCTGTTTATTTTGTTTATGTATATTTATATTCTTATTAATAGTTTCAATATTTTATATATATTTTAATAAATAGCTTTTTCATTTTAAATATTATTTTTTAAATTGTCAATGTATCACTTTTTGTTTTATTGTTTAATTAAACGGGTGGAAACCCGAATCAGAAAATAATAATAATATATAATTAAATTGTAATCATAAATTTAATATTTTTTATAGATAGACTGTCTAACTATTTTAAACTAATAATAATATATGCGTTACCATACTACATCATATCTTATTATTGTTTAAAATATATAGAATACAATAATTTCGGACTTTATGGAGATTACCATATACATGCATATACAGACATTCTCATACACATACAATGTTAATAGTAAACTATCTGTATAATAAAAAAGGCTCGATATAATAATAACACAATAATATTGTTACCATATATAATATGTATAGCTACTCTTTCATATATATTGTATATAGTAGTTAATGTAAGTGAGTATACGTGAATTCTAAAGAGTCTGTAAGGGTTGATATTTATTTATTTTCATTGATCTAAAAATAGCCTCGTAGTAATGCATGTACTATTATATACTATTATATATTGGAGTTTTTACCACTATAGTTGTTTTGGGTATATACAGACACCCAAATCAATCTGTATTATGGTTATATAAAAACTAGTTATAAATTGTCCAGAATAACAGTGTTTTATAAGCATTATATTATTATTTACTATACAGTTTAATCAATTCTTATCGAGAATCTATAAAATATTCCTTCATTATTGTAATGGTATTGCTGTATTCGATATATGAATTCCTCTCTTGTATGAAATATGATTTGATATCGACGTACGAAGAAACCACTGCATTCCCATCGAATATGTGTTCTATGTGCGACATGTAGTTCATATCTAGTAGTATATAAACTATTGATATAGATAGTATTTTAAACCTGACTAAGAATAAGGAATATAGAAAAACTAAACTGACAAAGTATTCTCGTAAGTATTCTATATTCTTAAATATGACATATTTATGGTACGGTATTTAGTTTTTTAATAATGCAATTCTCTCATTTTGTCGTTTTTAGGTTATTAATTACCTTTTGTATTGGATTTTCGTATCTGATTTTTGTTTAGTACTTCTATTGTCAAAACACGCCATTTATCAGTAATTAAAAAATATTAACAATGAGTTTGATTTAAGATAATCTGAGATTATTGATATAATTCTAGTAAATTCTGTATTGTGTGTACGTCATAATCTCTATTAATGAAATTATCCACATTCGTTGTATCATTAGAGAGTTATATCACCATTTTCCCAGTATACATACTTGCATATATATTAATAGAGGTTTGTAGGAATAATATCTTTAATAATAATGATATAAATGATGTAAATAATCTAATATTGCTCGGTACCATATTAACTATCAATTTGAGATCAAAAGGGTTGGATTATTACCATTACATTGTTAGGGTAAATCACCCGTAACACGTTTCAAACAAATCGATATCGCATATTCAATATGTTTGAAATCTTGCGAAACTACCATGACATTATATTGTCAATTCGATGAGTAAAATGTTAAGGATGTATATGTTTTAAGAAAAGCCAGCATCGGCCCTGCTAAGTGGGCAAGACAATAAGGGTCTGAACGCGATTATAGGTATTTGATATTACGGAGAATGCGGCGATCCTGCTCACTTCGTCAATCGTCGTTGAGCCCTAAACCAGTGAAACTATTTAGCCATTACCAGCGAGACCTGTATGCCTGTAAGCATGTCTGATGGAAAGTCGCCGCTAAGCTTAGCGTAGCGTTCGAGGCCTGGTATGACCCGGTAGCACTATTTACGCATTCGCGGAGTATCGACTTACCAAACTAGACCTCCTTGCCGGCCCCTCTCGTGTGTCACCCGTCGTAGAAAGTGAGAATGCCATGTTATTACAATCATCCCCGTAGCAATGTGTACGTAACATATTCCCGGTAGTAAATACTTTTATATATGGAAGTATACATGTGTGGGTGAATTATTTTAATTAATGCGGATCGAAATAGTATAACATGATCAAACTATAGCATTGTTTCGTGGTATTGTTCGTCTAATATTTAATGTTGGCAATTTTATTATGTTTATATAATAATATTATAATCAAGATTATATCATGTATCCAAAACTTAATAAATGTATGCTAATATTTTATAATTTAGTTATTTTATTATCTTGGATTACTTTCAAGAATAAATAAAATAATAATACATGTTCAATATAATATATACATATATAAATATATATATATATATATATATATATATATATATAAATGATATTGGACGTAAATATATTATTTTAAGAAACTAAAATTTGTATATGTTTAAATATATATACAAATTCTAAATTAACTTACATAACTATCATCTGACCTAATATCCTAGATCTTAATTTGTCATATATAAATTTATAATTTCAACTCGATTTAAAAATAGAATTTACACAAATTATTTGCTTAATATCGACTCGTTCAATAACTAACAGTTTTCTTACATGCTGTATGTATAAGTATATAGAATATAACAAAACATTAACCAAAATGCATACAAAAACATATTACAGTAACTTTAATTAATAAAATATACACAAAAGATGTGTATTACGTTAGAATTTAATTATTAGATGGTATATAATTTATATAAGTTAGATTTATTTAAATGTCATGTAATATCACATTGTAAGATACATAATGCTGTATGTTTTCAGTTATATTTATTAAAAGGCTAAATATTATAAAGGATATTCTATATATATATATATATATAAAGTTATTTATTATATCTACTAAAGAATGTTTTACTATTAATCATATTGCTTAGTTATACATAAATAACAAATACAAACTACTAAATCAAGATCTAAATTAATCAAAATGAAATACCGAAAATAATTATATAGATAAAAAATTACAATTTACGATGCATGATATATATATATATATATATATATATATACATATATATATATATATATATATATATATATATATATACATATTAATGTGAACAACCGTAGCCATAACTCGGTGCTATTGTTTAATCTTCAAATTAAACTTACTAGAGATATTCATTATTATTATATAAATAAAATAAAAATAATATTAATAATATATTGAGAAGGTTAATTAATTTACATTGTGTAATAATTTAAGCTATATGCCAAAGACAAAATATAGCTTAAATTATTTAAATAAATAATAAAATGTGTAATATTTATTCATTAACTTATAATTCGGATATTTCAATATATTTTTAATAAAAATAAGTTCCATTATTTAACTGGATTCATTTATTTCCTGGTAAGGATTCTCTCAGATCAATTCACATTCTATCATTTTAGTTCATCTTCTTTTCCAGGTCATCCCCCAAACATACCATAACCCCATCGCAATTTAACTCATCCTGGACATGCATTATTTAATGAAAATGCACATAGATTCTGAAATACCGTTGTTATACGGACTCATTATCGACTCTTATAGAGATGGACATCGAATTAGATAGCTACGCGAACGCTCGGATTTGGGAGTATCCGTAGCATCCTTCACTGGTCACGTGATCCTTATTAGGACATTGCATAATCACTATTATAGCATCCATTTCATTCCATTATCGACTGACAGCGCGTTCTCATTTACATTAATTAGTAAGACATTTACTAACAATACTTTGACAAATAGAATTAAATAGATAGTTAAAATAGATAGTGAATTAAAAAGGGACACTTTAAAAAAACAAATAATCCTATTTTAATTAACAAAGATTACATAAAATCAATTGCTATTCTTTAACTATTCTATTAAAACATTTAAAAAAATTAATAAATATGACATAAGATAATAATTAATTAAATTTTAATTCGGCATTATTAATAATATATTTTTATATTTATTTTAACCTCGAGGAATACTTTTTATTGTTATTTATATACTTAAACCTAATGGAATTATAAGATGGCTGAGTTATCATCGCATTATATATATATATATTTATATATATATATATATTGGTATATGTCAATTTAATTATCACTATCCAAAGTAGGCATTGCATTATCATTAGTTATTACATAATAACTATTTTATAAAGAATAATATATAAGTTATCGTTGCGATTGTCAAAAAAAAATATATGATCTAATATAGATTTTTATATAAATCGAATACTTCTAAACTAGCTAATAAAATAGTATAAGAATAAAAGTCAATATACTTAGGAAAGTAATACAAAATGTTCGATATTTTGTAATTAATAAGTGGCTTAAGTAGTAGTAGTAGTAGTAGTAGTAGTAGTAGTAGTAGTAGTAGTAGTAGTAGTAGTAGTAGTAGTAGTAGTAGTAGTAGTAGTAGTAGTAGTAGTAGTAGTAGTAGTAGTAGTAGTAGTAGTAGTAGTAGTAGTAGTAGTAGTAGTAGTAGTAGTAGTAGTAGTAGTAGTAGTAGTAGTAGTAGTAGTAGTAGTAGTAGTAGTAGTAGTAGTAGTAGTAGTAGTAGTAGTAGTAGTAGTAGTAGTAGTAGTAGTAGTAGTAGTAGTAGTAGTAGTAGTAGTAGTAGTAGTAGTAGTAGTAGTAGTAGTAGTAGTAGTAGTAGTAGTAGTAGTAGTAGTAGTAGTAGTAGTAGTAGTAGTAGTAGTAGTAGTAGTAGTAGTAGTAGTAGTAGTAGTAGTAGTAGTAGTAGTAGTAGTAGTAGTAGTAGTAGTAGTAGTAGTAGTAGTAGTAGTAGTAGTAGTAGTAGTAGTAGTAGTAGTAGTAGTAGTAGTAGTAGTAGTAGTAGTAGTAGTAGTAGTAGTAGTAGTAGTAGTAGTAGTAGTAGTAGTAGTAGTAGTAGTAGTAGTAGTAGTAGTAGTAGTAGTAGTAGTAGTAGTAGTAGTAGTAGTAGTAGTAGTAGTAGTAGTAGTAGTAGTAGTAGTAGTAGTAGTAGTAGTAGTAGTAGTAGTAGTAGTAGTAGTAGTAGTAGTAGTAGTAGTAGTAGTAGTAGTAGTAGTAGTAGTAGTAGTAGTAGTAGTAGTAGTAGTAGTAGTAGTAGTAGTAGTAGTAGTAGTAGTAGTAGTAGTAGTAGTAGTAGTAGTAGTAGTAGTAGTAGTAGTAGTAGTAGTAGTAGTAGTAGTAGTAGTAGTAGTAGTAGTAGTAGTAGTAGTAGTAGAAGTAGTAGTAGTAATGATACTAGTATGTTCTACGTAGTTTCACCACATTAGTGTCCTAATTACGTCATAGTCTAAACTCGTTGGTATTATACAATTAATCGCTAGGGGGAATAAGTTGGAGGTAATGATTCACTTCATTATCCTACAAATAGAGATATTTATCATAAGCGATCCTATCAAAACAATTCTAAGTGTGTATATGGTACAGTGGGAATTGTGAATATATTCACTATATACAATGTTATTATGCATGCATATTGCAAGAGAGATTCCATGGGAGAGTAACATATACGCATTGCAGTGTACAATGTTGACTATATACTGTACGTTGTACATTGTACAGTGTACAATGTACAGTATAATGTACAGTGTACAATGTACAGTGTACAATGTACAGTGTACAATGTACAGTGTACAATGTACAGTGTACAATGTACAGTGTACAATGTACAGTGTACAATGTACAGTGTACAATGTACAGTGTACAATGTACAGTGTACAATGTACAGTGTACAATGTACAGTGTACAATGTACAGTGTACATTGTACACTGTACAGTATAATGTACAACTTACAGTGTACAGTGTGCATTGTGAACTGTATAATATACAGTGTATAGTGTACAAGTTTATAAAAAGTTTTAACTGCAAGTTATTTCAAATTATGTATTAATAATCTTAATAATATTATATCATACATAAAAAATGCATAACATATTTATTTCATCATTACATATTTTCTGATAATTACTCTATCAAACCTATTTATATATATATATATATATATATATATATATATATATATTAACATATACATATTTTAATATATTTATCATTACAAATTTGTTTCATTTTGAAGATCATGTATTAAATAATTTAAGAATTATGGATTATATAATAATTCAGATATATGAGTTAATAGTTTATTTGAAATACACATATGTTGTAAGAATTCATTTAAATACATGAAATCAATTGCGATCAAAAAGGGAATAGATACATTACGTAATGAAATTCGTGCGGGTCGAATGTAGACCGGTGTACATCGTTTATATAATTGCAATACTTCGCTAGTACTCGCCTAAGCCATTGTGGCCGAAATGGTTTCAGAGCATGAGGATTACCAATAATGTATTTCCGGTGGATATGTAGTGTCTGCACGTTAATGTTAACAACCGGAAGTTCATCCCTATCTCTAATTCCGATATGTATAACACTGATTACGCATACGATTATCCGATATACCGGATTATGTAATTCATATAGGATATATATATATATATATATATATATATAATAAAATATATATATAATAAAATATATTATATTATAACAGTCAATGTATTTTATTAATATTTATGTTAAATTTATATTATTTCAAATATATAAAATATCCCAGAAAATAGAATATGCAAATAAATAATTCTTTGTAACCCATTATTCTGATTATATAAATATCACGGTGTTATATAATACTATCTATTAATAATTGGCATGTTATTTTAGGTGAACTTCAATCGTACATCCGCCTGAATTCGCAAAATTACACATTACCAGAAATCGTTCAACTGTAAAAGAATTGTGCACGATAATCTTATAACTATGTCAAAGGTCAGAACTGCAAACTCCAATTGAGATATTACATGATAGTAAACATACTTATTCTCTTACATAGTACATTAAAGCGATTAGAAAGATTTCACCAACCACCTGATACATTTCGTACTTACTGCTTAGGGGAGTTCTAACTTAGGGGAGTTCTAATTTAAGGGAGTTCTAATTTAGGGGAGTTCTAACTTAGGGGAGTTCTAACTTAGGGGAGTTCTAACTTAGGGGAGTTCTAACTTAGGGGAGCTGTAACTTAGGAGAGTTGTAACTTAGGGGAGTTCTAACTTAGGGGAGTTGTAACTTAGGGGAGTTGTAACTTAGGGGAGTTCTAACTTAGGGGAGTTGTAACTTAGGGGAGTTGTAACTTATGGGAGTTGTAACTTAGGGGAGTTCTAACTTATGGGAGTTCTAACTTAGGGGAGTTGTAACTTAGGGGAGTTCTAACTTAGGGGAGTTGTAACTTAGGGGAGTTGTAACTTAGGGGAGTTGTAACTTATGGGAGTTCTAACGTAGGGGAGTTCTAACTTAGGGGAGTTCTAACTTAGGGGAGTTCTAACTTAGGGGAGTTGTAACTTAGGGGAGTTGTAACTTAGGGGAGTTGTAACTTAGGGGAGTTGTAACTTAGGGGAGTTGTAACTTAGGGGAGTTGTAACTTAGGGGAGTTCTAACTTAGGGGAGTTGTAACTTAGGGGAGTTGTAACTTAAGGGAGTTGTAACTTAGGGGAGTTGTAACTTAGGGGAGTTGTAACTTAGGGGAGTTGTAACTTAGGGGAGTTGTAACTTAGGGGAGTTGTAACTTAGGGGAGTTGTAACTTAGGGGAGTTGTAACTTAGGGGAGTTGTAACTTAGGGGAGTTGTAATTTAGGGGAGTTCTAACTTAGGTGAGTTGTAACTTAGGGGAGTTGTAATTTAGGGGAGTTGTAATTTAGGGGAGTTCTAACTTAGGGGAGTTGTAACTTAGGGGAGTTGTAACTTATGGGAGTTCTAACTTAGGGGAGTTGTAACTTAGGGGAGTTGTAACTAGGGGAGTTCTAACTTAGGGGAGTTGTAACTTAGGGGAGTTGTAACTTAGGGGAGTTATAACTTATAGGAGTTGTAACTTAGGGGAGTTCTAACTTAGGGGAGTTGTAACTTAAGGGAGTTCTAACTTAGGGGAGTTGTAACTTAGGGGAGTTGTAACTTAGGGGAGTTGTAACTTAGGGAAGTTCTAACTTAGGGGAGTTGTAACTTAGGGGAGTTGTAACTTAGGGGAGTTCTAACTTATAGGAGTTGTAACTTAGGGGAGTTCTAACTTAGGGGAGTTGTAACTTAGGGGAGTTGTAACTTAGGGGAGTTGTAACTTAGGGGAGTTCTAACTTAGGGGAGTTCTAACTTATAGGAGTTGTAACTTAGGGAAGTTCTAACTTAGGGGAGTTGTAACTTAGGGGAGTTGTAACTTAGGGGAGTTGTAACTTAGGAGAGTTCTAACTTAGGGGAGTTCAAACTTAGGGGAGTTCTAACTTAGAGGAGTTGTAACTTAGGGGAGTTATAACATAGGGGAGTTCTAACATAGGGGAGTTGTAACTTAGGGGAGTTGTAACTTAGGGGAGTTGTAACTTAGGGGAGTTGTAACTTAGGGGAGTTGTAACTTAGGGGAGTTCTAACTTAGGGGAGTTGTAACTTAGGGGAGTTGTAACTTAAGGGAGTTGTAACTTAGGGGAGTTGTAACTTAGGGGAGTTGTAACTTAGGGGAGTTGTAACTTAGGGGAGTTGTAACTTAGGGGAGTTGTAACTTAGGGGAGTTGTAACTTAGGGGAGTTGTAACTTAGGGGAGTTGTAACTTAGGGGAGTTGTAATTTAGGGGAGTTGTAAATTTAGGGAGTTAAGCTGTGTACGATTACACTGTTCAAAGTTAACGCCGACCACATCTCGATATCCCGTTACGCAGACTTCAATTAAACTTGCGCGAGTGTCCGATAGTACTCATACGCCGTTATCATTAGTCAAGAGCTGAGAAGACAAACTCCGCGGGATATCGTCTCTTAATGAAAACCGTCATTTACTGATTCTATTTGAGTCCTAGTTTCGATGTTTCCAGACTACAATAATCCGGTCGTACTGAAACTCACTTTTATAAGTTCTTATAGAGTTCAATTTCCAGAATACCACCTCTCTTGGCCATTATTGAAATTAATACTTCTCTAAACTTGACCACTGCTGTATATACCATTCGTACAATGTAAGTTAGTACCGAGTTGAATTTTTAACTTGTAATCGTAATACCGTTTAACACCAACCATTGTCATCCATATATGAACTCGGCGTGCGTGAATAGTATCCACGTAAATTCCACCCCGTTATCCATGGTTGTCGTTTGACCCCTGGTGATGAGGTCACGATCATTCCGGAACCTTCGCTCCCCATCTATACACCGACGAGATGATTACTGATCAAAAATGGCTCCTTTAAGGGTTCAAATTCAGGTTTGTCTTCATCGTCTTCTGACGTGGTGTATGAACTAATATCGTATTACATTTACATATATATATAATAGTTTTACTATTTTATATGATATGTGTTATGTCATTATGACTTTAGAAATTAGCGAAAAAGTATTGTACTAAAGAATAAACATATTAGAAATCATATATTTATTTTATTTAATAAGTGACTTATTTCTGATACATCTTAGTTACTTATTTCTTATACATTTTAGTTACTTATTTCTGATATATCTTAGTTACTTATTTCAAATACATCTTAGTTACTTATTTCTGATACATCTTAGTTACTTATTTCTGATACATCTTAATTACTTATTTCAATTACATCTTAGTTACTTATTTCAAAAACATCTTAGTTACTTATTTCAAATACATCTTAGTTACTTATTTCAAATACAGTTTAGTTATTGAATCCTTATTCACGCTAAATCATTTATTTGATATATTCATTGCTAAACTAAAGTAATTTAATAGCTATACATTATTAACCAGTTCAATGAAATTGTTCAATGCTTTTTAAATATCTTCACCGTATCTCCGACTTTAACAAATGTACTCCCCGAGTACTCTAGTTACGCTACCATTCGTATACACCCGACTACCAAAACGCAGAGATTTGCAAGTAGTACGTCAATGCATGGCGTGCCTCGATTGATCCGAGCCAAATCTTCGTTCGCCAGGGTGTTCTGGTTTCTGGTATGCCTGGTCGCCATGGCGTTCTTCTGCGTTGAGTTAACGCAATTGCTCAAGAAATATTACTCGTACCCGAAGAAGGTGGTAATATTGACGAGAAAGGGGCGGAGCCTATAACGCCGCTACCTATAGCGGTGCTTAGAAGGGGTAACGCGTACTATATAGTAGCGGGGTAAGGCGTGGCTTATCATGTACATGCGGTACACGATTTGATATGAAGTAACTGCGCGGACAAGATTCTTAGTGATAAGCAGTGCATAATATAGCGTAATTCGTGCTATATTAAGTATACGGCTTACGGTGGTGTCATATGGTAGAACATAAAAGAGCTTATGAGGTATTTGCTAGGTACATGTATCGCTATTATTTAGTGAGTACAGGTACAGATATATTACGATAAGCTAATGAATGGAATCGTACGTAATAGCGGGGTAGAGTAAACAATAGCGTAGTGAAGGTGGGAACGGTAAAGCGATACACGTAGATAACACCGGTCGGTTGCTCTTTTGTTGTCGATTGGGATCTATTGTTTGCATAGAAAATAATTACAACCATTAGAATTAATTTAAAACAAATTAAATATATAAATCCATCTCTATTCATTTTCACGTAATGCGTATTAGTCATTAGTAATTGACCTTGGAATGTTTTAGTTGACATCGAGGTCAATGTAACATGACCTTGGAAGAAAATCCAGGATACCTTTTATATAACCTAATTATTAATAGTTAACTTAAATAATTATTTTAAAATGATCTTACTATCTCACATCAGGTCACAATAGAAGTTCTTCCGCTTGTGGTACCGTTTCCGGCTATTTCATTATGCAACATGAGGAACCTGGATATCATGGTGTTAAACAGACTCAACCGGATATTCAAGGTTATATAATATACATCATTCATTCCAATGCAAGGTCTACTAAGTGAAACATTGGTTATTCCGGTTTTCTAAATATTTCAATTGCGTTACATGTGAATACGATACACAATAATATGATATAATAAAAAATACAATATAATATAATAAATAATATAATATAATAAACTATATATTATAATATATTATAATATAATAAACATTACAATACTATAGAATAGAATACATTAAATACTATAATGAATACCAAAATACTTCGTAATTATTACTTAATACCGAATATATAATAACATGATTACACTAAAGTAATAGTAGTACACTACTGAGTACTACTCTTTTTTTTTATCTATGCTGACTATGTATTTACTACACTAATTACTATTTAACTACTACTCTACTAATACCGTAACTAGTAGTCTAAATACTAATCTAACTACTAGAGAAATTACTATAATATATAATACTCAATCTACTACGCTAACTACTAATTAACATATCGTAGCTAATAATCTAACTACTACCGTAACTACTACACTAACCACTACCCAATAACTACTCTAACTTCTACGATAACTACTACTGTAACTATTATCCTAATACTACTATAACTAATACTCTGACTTTTACTATAAGAACTAAAATAACTATTATCCTAATACTACTATAACTAATACTCTAAATTTTACTATAAGAACTCAAATAACTATTACCCTAACTACTTTCTTAACACAGGGAAGTTATGGACCACCCCTACCCTGGAAATACAATACTAACTACACCGACTATATCAATGATACTTTCATTAACGCCTATATGAATGTTGTGTCGAAATACTACCCGATGTACAGAGATGAGAGAATAGATATCAAGGTAAGTATAAATGTATATGTAAAGAGAGAGAGAGAGAGAGAGAGAGAGAGA
>OZ038315.1:33049123-33179123 GCA_964035775.1 Osedax frankpressi
AGAGAGAGAGAGAGAGAGATAGAGATAGAGATAGAGATAGAGATAGAGATAGAGATAGAGATAGAGATAGAGATAGAGATAGAGATAGAGATAGAGATAGAGATAGAGATAGAGATAGAGATAGAGATAGAGATAGAGATAGAGATAGAGATAGAGATAGAGATAGAGATAGAGATAGAGATAGAGATAGAGATAGAGATAGAGATAGAGATAGAGATAGAGATAGAGATAGAGATAGAGATAGAGATAGAGATAGAGATAGAGATAGAGATAGAGATAGAGATAGAGATAGAGATAGAGATAGAGATAGAGATAGAGATAGAGATAGAGATAGAGATAGAGATAGAGATAGAGATAGAGATAGAGATAGAGATAGAGATAGAGATAGAGATAGAGATAGAGAGAGAGATAGAGATAGAGATAGAGATAGAGATAGAGATAGAGATAGAGATAGAGATAGAGATAAAGATAGATATAGAGATAAGAGATAAGAGATAAGAGATAAGAGAGAGAGAGAGAGAGAGAGAGAGAGAGAGAGAGATATTTATATATATATATAATATACATATATATTATAAGCTATATATACTGATCATGTTTCAACTCCCTCGGTAGTCATCCTTACTGATACCATACTGGTCATCTCCCTAACTACTTAACTGACCTCCTAGATGACCACCTAATAGACCATTATACGGGCCACCTCACTGGCCATCTAACTTGCTATAACACTGACCACAAGATGACCAGTACTAAAACCAATATAAACTATGATCTCCTTATTGATGAATAAATAAAATTACAAATTTGCAGTGAAAATAGTAGCATTGAAGTAATCTAATTTATACAGTATACATTATAATGTATAATGTAAGACATTTCACAAGTTCATTGTATAAGGATATTATACAAGAACACCCTTCAAACATGTTATACAATAGTAATATACATTGTAGACTATAAGATGTGCATTATTAAAATGAACACGTAATTTAATTATTCCATAACATTTTATATAAAGTACACATATGGTGTATATCATTTGCATTAAGCACGTCATTCATACACACGCATACACACGAATACACAGACATATACATACGTACACACGCGTACACACGCGCACACATACATACACACGCATACACACGCATAGACATGCACATAATAACTGTACTTCGCGATTCACAGTGTACATATTCATTGTTTACTAAAACAATGACTTGTTTATCTGGAATTTGCTCATATAATGTTTATCTGTTGTGTATCGATGAATGTAATCATCTTTTACGATGTCCAGAATAGAGGAGTTTAAAGAGACTGCCATTTTCACTTCCTCCGACACTCATATCAGATAGTGTATTTTAAAATGATTCCCCTACTGGCCCCTACTATGCCCCTACTGGCCCCTACTATGCCCCTACTGGCCCCTACTATGCCCCTACTGGCGCCTACTATGCCCCTACTGGCCCCTACTATGCCCCTACTTTCCCCTACTATGCACCTACTGGCCCCTACTATGCCCCTACTGGCCCCTACTATGCCCCTACTGGCCCCTACTATGCACCTACTGGCCCCTACTATGCCCCTACTGGCCCCTACTATACCCCTACTTGCCACTACTATGCCCCTACTTGCCCCTACAATGCCCCTACTTCCAACTTCTGAACATAAGATGTTGGCTAGAGATTTAAACACTAGAGCCTATTGTACCCAGTATGATGTAATAGATTATGTATTGGTAATCCGTACACTGCACATCGTAGAGTGAAAATGTATCTTCGTAGTAGACGAGATCACATCGAATTAGGTAACACAATAGGCTATCAATGGGCCTTACTATATATATATATATATATATATATATATATATATATATATATATATGTATATATATATTTATATATATATATATGTATATGTGTGTGTGCTTGTGTATTTGTGTTTGAAAATATCTATGTAAAATAAATATATATACATAGATATTTATATTAATATATATAATATATGTATATATATGTATATATATATTACGATATTATAATATAATATGTCACATGTCTTATTCCAAATAAACAAAAAACATGAATACAGGCCTATTTAAAATATATATTACCGATATCGTATACGATTGATACATCTCTACATGTCCTTGTAAATGATAATTCATTGTCTAAACCTATTTGGCGATTGTAAGATTTGCATTAGAATAATATATATACTTTATTACATAATAAGAAACCATTTGCCAAGCAGTATGTGAGATTATCGTTACAAGTAATCATAACATAATATATATAAGATATAAATTAATACATAATTCTTATTTATACCTAAACATCTTAACCAAATGTTGCATAAAAGGGATGTTCATCTATTGATAGTTATAAATTTAACTTAACTTATGATGTGTGATGAAATTACTCTACCTAATGTATATATAATAGTACATACATTATATAAT
This sequence comes from Osedax frankpressi, assembly GCA_964035775.1. Taxonomy (NCBI): domain Eukaryota; kingdom Metazoa; phylum Annelida; class Polychaeta; order Sabellida; family Siboglinidae; genus Osedax; species Osedax frankpressi. The sequence continues at coordinate 33,051,588 of OZ038315.1, forward strand.
ATATATACTAATCACCAGTACTTTATTTAGGTATTTCAGACCGTCTTAACCAGAACTTTACTTGCTACAAATATCGACAGGGAGTTGGTTAAGGAAGCTGGAGTCCCGTTCAAAGAGTTCATTGTATCGTGCAAGTTCGTGAGCTATTTTTTCATAACATTTTTAATAAGTAATCAATATTAATATATTTTAATAACAATATATTGTTACAATAATTATATAAATCGAAATTACAATATTATAATTAATGGGTTTATCGATTTGATATAATAATCAAAATAATAATAATTATTATTATTATAATGAGCGAGATATGCATATATTTTTTCCTGAAGATTAACAAAATAATTATTATTAAATTGTATTTAGAATAATTAAAACGTTACAACAACTATATATTATTATATAAATATGAATATAATATTATTTTCAGCTAAATAAATCCGAGTAAAAATAATTTACAAATATACTCGTTTTTATCACCTAAGTGGATAACAAATTATATGTAAATATAATTTTTGTAATAATCTATTATTTTTATAATACATATGCTATGATGTCTGGAATAATAAATATATAGTAAATGTATATTATGTATATATATATATATATATATATATATATATATATATATATATATATATATGTATATATATAAATTATATACATGTATATATATAATATATTAAAATATTATTAGTTTTTATGAACGGGTACGTAGTCATTTTTTTCATATGTTTAACATGTTGAAATGTTTCATGTATTGATAGTAGTGGAGAATTGTAAGTGGTTTATTCACTTAATGTTAAACTCCGAGAACGTTTGACGTTTGAACTGGTGGTAATGTTTCATAGAGGTCATAACGGGGTCAAGGGGTCAGGTCAGTGTGAGTCTGCGTGTAGTTTACGTGATATGAATAAACGAAACACTTGTCGAGTTTATTATGCATATTATAAAGAATAATATTCCCCGTTTTAAAGATAACTGGACAGCGAAAATAGAAATCATTTTATATTATTTTTATATCTCATTTTAGTTTGCACACACATTAGAATTTAAAGTAAATAAATAAAATGCAAACATAATTTCTTGAGAGGGTGTCACTCCGGGAGTTTAGATGTATATGAATCAGTGAGTGTGTATGGACGGGAGTGCAAGCCTACTGGGGTGCATAATATTGAAATTATTTGGTAGAAGAACAATATTAACTTAACATTGCATCGTCTAGTTTATCACGAGATTAGCATTTCGTATCTAATAAATCTGCACGGGAAGCAAAATGGCGATAATAAGCAAACCCGCTTATTTCCTTAGGGAATAGTCATACCCTGGGTCTATGATAGGGTAGCCTTGGGTTTTTCCACTATATATGACTATCAATATGGGGTTGTTTAATTTCCACACCCATGAACTATTTTTATAAAGTCTTAAAACATATATAGGAGGAATTACTAAAGTAGAATACGGTGGTGGGCAATATATGGGGGTGAATTATAGGGACAAGGAGTGATTATGCTTAATGATAATAAGATGGAAGGTAATATATGGGGGTGAAATATAGGGCCTGGGAGTGATTCTACTAAAGTAGAATACGGCGGAGGTTAATAAATTGGGTTAAACTATAGCGGGTGTAACTATAAAAAGAGTATATTGTTGAAATCTATGGAGAACATACATCTAACAAATGACCACTTCGTAAAAGTAACGGTATGATGCGAAATGCATTCAAAACAATAAGACCTTTATATTAGTAACCGATTAAGCGTAATCACGCCTACTTTCGGATCTCTACGGCAATACTCTCGCCAAGAGGATTTGCGAACGAGAAACCATAGTCGGATAGGTAATCGATAGGACAAGAAGTGTAACCGTAGTAACCCAGGAGTCATAGTGACAACATCGGATAATGATTTCACCGTAAGTGTGTAGATGTGTAGGTTATATGTAGAATACAACGTTAGCGTTCATCCACCTATGAACCACGTTATGCGTCGCTAGAATTACAACCATTATCGCTAGTTCTAGATAAACTACGGTATAGATTTTCAGTGTAGCGTTAGCGTTGTTTACTCGTGAAATGACTTGACCCGTGACCTTACCCTCCATTCATATCTCAAACAACCCCAATAACATAACCATAATTGTTCTATTATTACCCTACGACTTAATTGAAATATTGGCTATATTTGTAAACAAAAATCATACCCATGCACTATATCATATCCAGATAGCTTAACTAAAATCCGCTGATTCCAGTACTAACTTTATCCCCAAAACTAACACCCAATCTCGACCTCTGACCTCGACATCGTCACAGGTACGGCAACTACGAATGCGATCGTAACTCCGACTTCCGGCAGTTTTTCGACTCCTACTACTACAATTGCTATACATACATAGCCCCCGAGAGTGAGTACAGCGAGAGTATGCTGGCAGAAGGAATGGAGCACGGATGGAGTACAACTGTACTTACTGGTAATGGTAAGTTTGGATCTTAGTATGAAACTATGAGTATTGGCAATATACTTTATGTATTAAGGAGACTCGAATGTTAATGTATTTATGGTATAAAGTAAATTGATATGAGTATATGTAAATGTGTCGCTAAATTAATAATTAAAAAGAGTATATGAGTAGTTAACTACGTGTATTCATCTTGAACTGTAGATACAATTTTTACTTCAACTCTATTTTCAAATAATATATATGATTATAAGAATACTACAAAAATCTGACTTCCATTTTAGAATTTTTCACTTATTTTGCCTCGAAAGAACTTTAAATAATGCATGCGCTGATACATGTATTATGATAGTACGGTACTGACATCTTTGTAAGAGAAGTAGGTGTGGTATAGTAGTTCTAGGGTCATGGGTTATAATGAAAAACCAAAACAAGTTATTAGATTAATGATAGTTATAAATATTGTTAACTATATAATTATTACTATTAAGAATTTCAAATTAAATCAATACATTCATTAATAAACATAAATATGTTGAGTACAGCAATAGCTACTTCTAAGACAATTATAGATTATGAGGTAAGTTGTAGTGATGAGGTGGGTATGAAATGGTTATGGACTGCATTGAGTAGGTAGTTATGTGGAGTAGTAGTTAATGGTATGTCTAAAAGAGATATTAAAAAAATGGTGAATATGTTTAGTGCTGGTTAAATTATAAATTAAAATTGTTGGGTAGAAAAGAAATCATAGCTAGTTTGAAAGTATTTGCTAAAATAATAAGAATGCTTGTGAAATAGGTTGTTAAAGGAAATGAATAAGGGTTGGTTTGGCTTTAAGAAAGAAGGGTGAAAAGAATAAGATTGTCAATAAAGAATGAGACAGGGGACGATATTATGTTAAACTATAGTGACTGTTTAATGATGATATTAAGGGTTTAGAGAAAGGGTTATTATTGTATGGAGAATTTATGGGTTAAAAGGAGGTGAATAGAATGAATCGTTATAAGTAGTTATGTATTTGTGTTGAATGTAGTACGTTGTATTTACATTTAGAGTTATTGTTTAGGATACGTTTTCTCACCGTGATATATCAACATATACAACTACATATGTTAATATAAATTTCTGTGAGTTAGGGTGCATTTAATAGCGAAGTACATTTTACAGCAAATTCCCTTGATAACTTCGTATAATTCCCCAGGTACGAGTTGCCTCGTCCATCATATGCTATTGTGATCAATATTAAAATTGCTTTATAATACGCAATATATACACGATTTCTAGATATATTAATGTAAAATGAACTTATTTTATAACTTTAGATTATTCTATCTTATTAATAAGGAGTTGATTATCTATTATAAATATCTTTCAATTTTATTACCAAAATAACACATATAATTTAATCCGCTGCTTTCCCAAATCCACTACTATCATATTTTCAATATTCCAAATACTTACTCTATAACACCTTCATGAAAACCTATATGTGATCTGTCATTTTCTATGCGTGTTGATTTACCTACCTCAATGCTACCATAAATAACCAATACTCTCGTATCATCGTAGCATTCACTTCAAACTCTACGCGCAATACTTCACATCCCTTATGCCACCCGTCATACCTCACACCTTTTATCCAATTTCTCATCCTTACACTGATATTCTATACACCTGCATTTCCCATCGAAGGTATGCTTGACCGTAATGAGGAGATTCGAACCCTTCCCGGAACACATGAACGATTTAGTCCAATGGCCGGAGCAGAGGGTATTAGAGTAGTTATTCACCCCCGTAACACTGAACCCTTTCCTCATACCGAGGGTTTTGATGTGCCCCCTGGACACGCAGTGACCTTTGGTGTAAGGGCCCGCTCCAATAGTTAGTACTAAATATAAGGTAAGATAATTACATTTTCTGAAAATATATCATTTTAAATCTAATTAAACATTAAAGGTGATCTTTAACTTTAAACTGTATTGATTTATATAATTTCAAAAATAATAATATTAATCTAATTAATAATATTGATCTATAATATAATTTCTACTAATATTACTACTATATAGTTATTACCAATATTACTATAATATAGTTTTTTATTAATATTACTATTATAAAATATCGACTAATATTGCTATTATATAATTTCTAATAACAACGTACATTATTCACATATTTACTAAAATTGCCATTATAACGTATACACTACTATACGTAATTACTAATAGTATCTATAAATAAAGATAGTTTTATTTTTTTAAATGAGTATTTTTTAAAAGTAAATTTATACTTTTCACAATTTAATCCTAATAGATATCTCTTTATCTCAATTTTATTAATATATTAAATATACTAATATACTAAAAAATTATAAATTTGTTATATATATTAATTAATTATAAATATTATATAAGATTATTTATTTTATTAAAAATGTATCATAAAAATCAAAATTAAATCCTTTTGTTATATAAAGTATGTTAAGAAAACATTTTGTAATAATGTATCAAATATTCATATTCCACTTTACTTATATCTTTAAATAGTTTGCCCAATATTTCTACATTCGACTTTAATGTTTAGTTTACACTAAATAAAAAATCATAAATTATTTCAAAAATATTGTAATTCCATATTCTATGTTAATACTTCGTACAGTTCATAAGGTCATGTTACGTTACGTTACACGATAACTTCGTACGCAGTACGAACGGGTAAACCGCACGGTCACTGCCTGGTCACTAATCCGATGGGAGAGACATCGGATCTAAAGTTCGACTACAGGCTGATGTCGTGTCAAAAGAAGTGCCTACAACAACACATCGTCAAAGAATGCAAGTGTAAGGTTTGTTCTACGATCCTAGCGATTGGGCGAGGCGACGATATAGAATGAGATGTAGCATATGGAGTGGGCATTGGTGGATAAGATGAACGAAGATAAGGAGTAGAATAATAACAAAGGAGAGGATAGTGTTGGAATGTTGGAATAATAAATACGAAATGAGATTTGTGAAGAATGACGATGGGAATATTTAAATTTACATTACTTTCATTTAATTTAACATTCATATAATAACTAAAGTTCACTTCCTTGACCTTTTAGGACATATCTTTACCTGGATCCGAGGATTACCCTCACATTCTGTATTGTAGCGGAGACAGCGATCTTTCTCAGGTTAATATTAATTACGTAGTTTAAATTGCAAATGGTAAACAATAATGTTTAAGAGGTAGTATAATATATCAATGTAATTAGAAAGAAATATATTCCGAATTAAGAGATAGTATAATATATCAATGTAATTAGAAAGAAATATATTCCGAATTAAGAGATAGTATAATATATCAATGTAATTAGAAAGAAATATATTCCGAATATTATAAGAATATCATATCGCATTGTAAGTACTTAGCATACGTTGAGGGGACTCACCGAATCAATCATTACACCCGTTACAGATGTGCGAACATAATGTAACGGACGAGTGCGTGCAATCGTTGTACCGGGTCTACGATAGATTCATGTGCGCTAGGAATGTATCGGCTAAGGTATCCAGGAACGGTTTGTGCCGTCGCTTACAGAATATTATATAATACGCCATCGGAGTATATCAAATAATTATAGCATTGTATAATCCGCTAAATAATTAAAGGATTTAACCCAAATTTCTATTTTATATCACCGCATATTCCGTAATATTCCCATTCGATCCACTTTCTAATGCTACACAAATCCAGGTAGGGGTAACGACCTACTCCTCGTCGCATCACATTGTAATATCTGCATCGCATCTAGGCACGGCGTCTATAATGTGCGGCTGTCACCCGCCGTGCAAGGAGTTTACCTACGACGTAACGTACAGCCTCAGCAAATGGCCGTCGGATAGTTTTGATGGCGAAGAGGCCTACATCGATATCATAGAAACCGAACGCTATCGTTATCGTTTCCAGGGCAGCGACGACAAGTTTGTTGGAGGGGCTAGTGGTTGTTGAGGGCTAGTAGTCGTTGAGGGCTAGTGGTCGTTGAGGGGCTAGTGGTCGTTGAGGGGCTAGTTGTGCGGTGGCGCCTTAATAGATGAGGTTTAATTTAAGTATACTTCTTCCTATGCTCGTATAACCCATTGGTAAACTATTGGTCACCCTGCATCAATACGTTTCGCTTATAGCTGTCTACTACTACTATAAATAGATACATATCCCTTCACCTACATATTCTAACTCGTAAGACAGCCGTCCGCATGTCATACCACCGAACCTACGCCATTTCCTCGTTACATTGTATCCTCTTCGTGCAACTACCTAAGTTGTAACTACCTCATTGGCAACTTACCCGGAGTGGCCCCGACCTTACTCCGCCAATAGCCCGACGCGTCGACACCGTAACTCCCCCCCCCCGCCCCCCCCCCCACAGGGAGAAGAACGCCTTGTACAGCGAGTATTTCGACGTGAAAAACCGACGTACGGCGATGTCTAACTTCGCGAGGCTGAACGTGTACGTGAGCGACTCGAACGTGTTGCAGACCGAGGAGAGCGCCGACTACACGAGCAGCCAACTGCTCAGCGATATCGGTGGTCAACTCGGCCTCTGGGTCGGCATATCGGTGATCACGTTGGCCGAGGTGCTCGAGCTCTTCATGGATGTGTTCCGTTACGTGGGAACACGGCACGGCCCTTATAGGTTGGAGGGGCGCATCTTCTATATTAAGGAACGTGAATTTGTGTTAGGTGGTTATAGTCTTACTATTTTATAGGTAGGTTATGGTAATTAATAATAGGCTAGGTCTGATTGTGAGCATATCGAGTAAACAAACTGTTGTTTATTGGGCATAATACGATATTAGCCTATTTAGTACTATAATCTAATATCCATTTCATATTCCCTAGCCAGGGCCGTACCTTCAGCAAAGACCCCGAAGATGTAGAAGAAGGCAGAACTAAACTAGCATGCAAAGAACACGACGAGACAACATTGCATCCACTGACCGCGTCCTCTAACGGAGACGTTCAAATCACACTGTACGGCCTAGATACATGACCCATGACTTCTCCTACTCCTACTCGCCCCGGCTAAAGACTTACCATATGGTGGATGGTTTAAATGCTTGCAACGCATAGCTAGATTATCTACCCCTCCATTTATAAAGAAATGTTTCTTAATCCTGACATCTATATCAGGGGATCAGGATTATTAAATTATGTACTTTGATGACGTATGGATAATTGACGTTCGCGGTTATGACCAATAATAGCAAGATGCACTCCATTCTACAAACACCAAGACAATTGAGCTTTTGCAATGATTGTTGTGCAAATTATACTTAGTACATAGTGTCCTTACATCGCCCATACGTCTAAAACGGACAATTGTCTTGAAACTTATTTCGCGAATATGCGATCTCCTCGATTTGTGATTAGATCGAATTAGCGTAATTGTAGTTGCTAAAGCTGTGTCTGTCCGCATTCGTGTGTAACTTAATATTACGTAACTTTCTAGGCTGGCACTGTTAGCTGCTAAATGATCCGTGTTTACATAATCACATAACTCGTACAATCACTGAAGGTGGTCGGAAGTTTGATCAAATGAAACAATCAAACCTAATTAATTGTAATCATATTAATAAGTATCAAATTGACCATGTGTTTCATATTATGTGTTACCTATTTAAATACAATTGATTTTCGCTTTTTATTATCTCTATATATTTATTTTTATTGATAACAAATGTTAGTTTTATTTATTTTGATTAAAATACGAAATATAATATTTTTGTAGAATATCTAGCATCCGAGATAATCAGTTAAGGTTATTGTATAACATAATTGATTATATAGAGGTGTGTGCTGGTATTTAGTCATGAATTAATAACACATTTTAATTCATGCTCCGTACCCAATAAATATTCAATAAGCTATTATATAATCTCAATTAATAATATTACATATACTAATAAATCATTCGGCATATAGATATTAGTTTTAACTAATACTTTTAAATTACGCTTTATACTACTGTAATTAATAAATAGCAAAGAGAAATAATTACTAATATATTGAAAACTCAAGGGATATAAATAATTATGGCACTAGTTAAAAATTTCATACAAATTATTAAGAATTATACTATACAAGAATTCAATTACATAATTTGTCAACATAATTTACATAACTTATATAATGAAAATTAATTTTAAAATACTATAACTATTATATTTATACAATATATTTGCATACTTAAATTATTATTTACTTAATTTATGGTTTAAGTATTATTGTCCAATAGTCTTAAATATCTAATGAAAAACTATCCAAATTTCAATATATATCGCGTTTTATTTTTACTTTATGATGAATGTATTCACTATAGTTTCAAGATCAATATAGTTTCTAGATTTATACGCGAATTAGAAATATTGATCTACATAAGAATGCTTAACAAGTTCTAACGCGAACATATTTATATAATAATAGTTCTGAAAAGATCTAAGGTAGAAATATCCTAAAAATTGATTTAGAAAAGGGAAATATAGATTTCGAAAAACTGTAAATCAAAGAGGATAGAATGAACAAATAGTAGATGTAGGCAAACATACAAATGTGTAATTAAATATGAACTTATACATCATATTATTTATTTTAATCAGTGTTTTGGTAAATAATTTATATATATTGTAGTACTTTATTTATAATCTACATATTAAAAATATTGTTATAAGTGTATGATTTTCCCTCGAACAGGCCTACCTAATGAGTTGCCTAATTTAATGAATTAATAGAATTCATTTACCTAGGAAAAACGGAATAATATTTAGAAACTAGATTATAACTTATATTAAATATAGCACTTTCGAAGAAAATAATGCAATATAAATAGTATAGAAGTAAATACTAAATAAAGGAGTAACTTCCTGAGGAGTATATGAGCATGACGTTTAGATATAGAAATATTATTAAAGTAGCGTTTTGAAATTACCTACAATCATAACTAAGTCTAGATACGAATAATACAATTAATAAATTAGCCTTGCAATATTTCTCATATATATTATTTTTATTTAACAATAATTTAATAGTTATCTAATAAAATAATATAAAATTAAAATAAACAAAGTAGGTTAAGAAGTAATATTTGTTTAAGATCATCTAATTTGACGATATTTGTTAAGATTCAGTGTGTAGAAAGATGAACATAAAAATAAATATGGTGTTTTATCTTTAAAGTGTTAGTTTTATTAACTTATAGATATTTTAGTTTAGCATTAAAATTAATTAAAATTAATTAATTACTTATTTAAATATATTAGAAGATAAATCCAGAAAATAGTACCATAATAGACCTATTATAGGTAATATGAAAATAAGGTTATCATTAATTATCGAAGTTTTCTCAAATTATTGTTATTGTTTATATTATAATTTGAAAAATTAGCAATGCCATATTTTGTAAGCTTAGAGTGAACGCTCCTCTTCTAAATAATAAATATGTACCCTTTATATTATTGTATTAATTGGTATTATACTTTTAGTTAAATTATCCATGTGACCAGTAAATTAAATTACAATAGCATAATCAATTATTTTTATAATAAATAAACTTACTATATATGTTAATAACATTTGTATTGTATAATTATTCCATTTTCTTAAAATATATATAGAATAATATACTTTAGACTTTACCATAGTAGTAAACTATAGTATACTAGTAGTATTCAACATATGAATTTTAATTTCACCAACTGGATTATGAAAATATATATAATTCGTTTTGTCTATAATATTGTATCTATAATTTTATATATAATTCATTAAATAGAAAATGTGCTATTCGTGTATGTCTACGTATGTAATTTCATATAATTAATATTTGTCACTAAATAAAATATCAACGAATAATACGAAATGACAGATTTATATTAACAATTTCAATAAAAATATGAAAATATTGAAAGTTCATTACCAACACAATCTCAATATATCAAATGTGTGTATTTTCCGCAAATAATAATAAATATGTATGTTATTTATCTCAACAATGTTCGATTAGTATTGTTATAATTAACATTGTTATCATGTATTTGTAGTTATTTACTAATGGTACTAACCTGGATAGTTATGTGAGTTTCAAAGAATATATTGTATATTATTTTAGTTAGATGTCAAATATAAGTTTAAATAATCATACTTATTAGAGACAACGATTAAGATAAAAAATGAGTTAATTATTATATAGTAAATTAATATTTTCATTACATAAGGATGCATCATTATATAAATCAAATGTCAAATACTTAGTCCAATTAAACTTATATTACTTTTACATAATGAAATTAGTTATAAACATATACTAAATATATAGATATATAGATTATACATGAACATATTAATAATAAAAATAAGAATATTGCATACCATAATCCCACCTGTCTATACATATATGATACTCATAATTTTAATAATTTTAATAATTTTGTATTATTATTTTAATTCATTACATGTAATAATATTATTTTTAATTATTCGCGTATCCATTATTTCTTATTTGATATTTTGTTTTCCCTTTTATTTTAGTTTGGATATATAAATCCACACTTTTTTTTGCATTGTGCTAAACTAAAATATATATACACATTTTCCACAGTATAATATTTTATAACTTGCCTTGAATTGTATTTGTTTTTTAGCTTATAATTATATATAATCATCATTTATGTTCGTCATATTAACTTATAAACTACAATTATCAATTTTTATATTAATTTTTCAGTCCCTCAATATTATATTCAATCTATTTATAATGTTTTACTCCATAACTTTGTTATCATTTATTATATAATTTTACTTATTCATCTACGGCGATTGTCTACTATAATATTGTCGAATACTAATTTTTTTTTATATGTACCAGAAATTACAAATTATAATAATGCTTAATTAATAATATTATTATGTATATATTTATATTACCATTAGTATTATGATACTTATTTTCTATAGACTACCATCTTTAAAACGAATAATTATACAATCCCTATGTAATTATATTAGTTCTATAACGAGACCATCCATCTTGTTGTGCTTCCTCTGATATGCATATGTACTGTTAAATGCAAACGGTTCTTTCATAAAGTAAAATTGGGAAAAAATAATATAGTAACACAGTTTAGCTTGCTTGAAAATCTAGCATTCTATAAGAACTTATAAATTAATTATTGCGTAACAGACTGTTTAGGATTTTCATTGTTTTTATAATATTTGTTAATTGTCATTTATTCAATAACTTTATTAGTCAAAATAATATATACATATTAAATACAGATGCTAAATGATATTTTTCTATTTTTTATTTTATATTATTTAAATTATGTTAAAATTATTTAATTATTAAAATAGTCATTGTATTTATATATTTAATATAAATATATTTAAACTTATGTTCAAACGTACTATTAAAAATGTAATCACCAACAATGATAGAAATATTTGTAAACGTCTGATTAAATATTTATATTACTGAGTATCTACAATTTATTAAGTATAATATGCAGGTGAGTTACTAATGGATATTATTTATTTAAATATACTATTTATAATGAAATGATTTATATATGTAATGATTTTTATAGTCTTATGGTTTAATATTGGAACAAAATTAAACATAAAATAAGATTATATAATTATAAAAATAAAGAATATACTAATTAAAAATAATAATCTATTGTCAATATCCTATATCATGGTTTTAAATCATTGTAATATTTTGATTAAAAATAACAAACTGGTTGATATGAACAAAGAAATATCTTCAAATTATATAATTCAATTTGCAGACACTCGATTATAATAAATAATATTTTAAATTGCGAATCACGTATGGAATGAGTTGTATCTAAAATCACGAAATATAACTGTTTGCTTTTAATGCATTATTTAATTGTGAGTAAATAACATAATAAAAAACCTATAAAAAAAAGTAATACAACTGATAATCATTATAAACTACAATTCATTTTTTTAGTAATATTTAATAAATATGAAATCATACAAATGAAAAGTGAGCATGTAAAATAAACTTTGTGTGTATCTTGCTTGAATCTCAAATATTTACATTAAAATATTTCAAACTTCACTATGAACAATTATAATACGTTAAATGAGATTTATTATTTTTTTAAATAATTCATTTTCAACAAGTACAATATATCAGTAGTAAATGATTTTAAATTATAATGTATTAAAAGTATGTAAAATGTATGTAAAATTAATGTATTAAAAGTAACCGTATTACTTTAATACATTTACAAGCACTGTTATCGTCGTTGGAGAATAACCCAAACGCACGTAATTTCTATAATTTATATATCAATGAAAAATCAAAATAGCATAGATTGGAGATTTATTTAAAATATTATTTAGGTACTTAAATAATATAATATCAAAACATCCTATATATTCGAGTATACGGGGTATTTTTAAATTATAAGATACAAAATGAATCTGATATTGATAAGATATTCTATTTAAAAAATGATATTTAAACAATTAAGTTTTTGATTATTGTAATTTTTAATTATAAAGTTTATTAATATGAAGTGATGTATTACTATTGTATAATTAAATTGTAAATTAGTATTTTATTATTAGTATTAGGCGATCTTCGCATTCGTCAAACGGTCGATGTTTAAAATTATTAAATACAGAAATCAATAACAAATGATATATATTAAATCGTAAAAACATGTTTATTGGCACTTTATGTATATTTTTTATTGAATAAAAACACAAATAGCTTTATATTTTATTTATATAGCTATAAGAAAAAATATAGCTCAGTAAATTATTTAAGCATTTTCTAGATAGTCTCAATAATGTGTATAATTTCCATCTCTTTGTGAAACATATATGGTTGATTTATAGATATTAAATTGAGCTCGATCTAGCTTTTATTTGTTACACACAGATATTTCCAAATATATTGTTGATTTAAATTTTATAGATGTTGAATTGACCACAATAAAGTTTAATTTGTTACACGCAAATATATCCAAATATATATCATAAAATTTGACAAATTTTTGATATTGTTAATTTTAACAAATAAGCCCAATATTATTTTAATATTCAACATTGAAATTAATAGAAAAATAATACGGGGAAAATGCATAATTATTTACAATATTAAAATGTTTATTTCAGATTATGTAATATAGAGTAATGACCACATTCATCATAGTAAAAAGTTGCCCGCCATGATTTTAGCTGTTATTTTAGATGTTATTTGATTTCAATCCAATCACTCAAATATATTTTTTATTTTATATTTACATTCGCCTATATCGGTATAATAATAATGAATAAAAGGCAGGATATAATAATAAAAGTATATGAATAATATATATTATTTAAATTAATATTATGTATTCATAATCAATAATAATTAGATTATTTAAATACTCGTATAAATAGTAATATTATTAAATATATTCATTACAAATTATTAAATACATACTAGTTAAAAATATAAAATAAATATATTATTGATAATATTTTAAAATCAACCATATATGAGTAATCAAAAACAAACAAATACTTAATTCGGTAATATTTTCTAATAATATCAAAATATAATATTTTATATATTATTTACACTATTGTGTTTATATAATGTATACTATTAAAAGAACTACATTAAAATATATAATATATTGATTATATATTGTCATAAAATAATATAATTAATTCAACAAACAATCTAAACTATCTATATAGCTTTTATCTAATTTTGTTGATACAATAGAAAATTTTACAAAAATAAATTGCATATAAATGTCACTTGTTTTTTTACATACGATATATTTGTAGTTGTATTATATAATATCCATTATGCATTACATACTTTGTTTACAACTTTTCATATGTGATAAATAATAAATCGCAATAATATAAATAAACAAACTAAGTAATTATGCTTTTATGAATTTTTATAATATTTTAATAGCCCATATTTAATTTAATATAGTACAGGACAGTTTTACTGATTAAAATATGTTATTAATTTACTAAATTATATTATAGATTGTTACAAAGTTTTCTAGTTAAGGTATATAAATATTCATAGTGACTATAACTATATTATATTAATTTTAAATCAATATATAGTATTATTTAGATTTAATAATAGTATATCTCATAATTTAATTAATTACTACAATTTAAACTATACTTGAAATTGCATATAAAACATATAATTGCATATAATTGTATTGTTTTATTATATTAAAATAAATAATTTACATATAAAAAAATAATAACCGTGGAATAATTATTAAATTTATCACATAGTATAATATTAAATTGATAATATATACAAAAGTATTTTAAGATATTTATTTCAATATAGAAAATGGAAGTAATGATTTAATATTTTGAATATTAAGATTTATCGATTCATATAATTTAAATATTATATAATGATATATTTTACATAATGTTATAGTATACGAGTTAACGTTACCACATAACAAACAAGTCATACATTAGGATAACTTTCAACTTCTTTCTTGCATCTTTACATTTCTCACTTTTCAACGTAGCTGTACACCAAATCATGAATGTCATTCAACTTTGATAACCTTCTTTCTATCGGTAGACTTTTCTCGGATTGTTAGTTTTGTATTAGATTAAGTTCCTCGACCATCATATATTCAAAATATATATTGATATAGTCTTGTTCACTATTTTCAGTAGGATATGATAGAAGTAAACATGCTTACATCGATGTGTACCATAATCTCTACTTCAGTGCGTATATCGCAGTATATTTTCCAAGAACTCTACTATAATATAGTTTCTCGATGTCTCGTTATCCGTTCACTTGTATTTATGTTGTCGTTATTTCTTCAGTAGCCTTTCGCTATTAGAGCTTCAGACAATCTTTGTAACCATTTTGCAGCTTCCTAATTTATGAAATAATAACATTTAGGATATATTTACTATTATATTTAGTTACTTGGTGACCTATAGTGAAGTTTAGTAAAGTATTTAAAGTAGAAATGATTATAAAACTGTTAAGGTTATCTATAGTTATTGTGGATTATTAAAAATAACATATGATAAGGATACTAACTGGGTATTTATTCCTAGACTCGCATATCACAATTATAAACATGCTTTTCGATCTGGTTATGATGTAATAGGTCCTACCATTGAACACAATAATCTCGTCCTTTAATTTTGACTTTTTCACAAAAGTCTTCCCTTGTAAAGTTACCTGGTTGAAAACTTCCCCGTCGAAATAAGAACCTAGCATCTGTTAGGAAGTAGTGGTAAATATTAACATTTTTCATTATACAAAATTAAGTACATATAAATTGTATATAAGTATATATGTATAAATTGTATATAATATTAAATATCATTATACTATTTATATCCCTGCATATCTATTAATAATATGTTATCATTATAAAAAAAATAATAAGCATTCTTATCACTAATTAATTAGAATATTTAACATATCGATGTGAAATAATCTAATTTATAATTATATATATTTTTTTAAGGAAACCGATAAGAAATATAATGATAATATAGAAGTTAATATATTAACTAAATTATGCATACATGCATACTTTAATATACTCATGTTAGCAATATAAAGTATAGTAGTTTCTATCTAGTATTTACATATAGAAAATCTAATTATAAAATACAAATTATAAAGTTAATATTAAAACTGGCATATTGTATTAGAAATATATTACGATTTTATAATTGTAATATTATTTTTAAATAATAAATGAAAATTAGTAAAATATAGAAATTTATTTTAGTTTAGTAAAGTAGATTAATTTGGGACAAGTTTATTTAGAAAACTGCCACGAGTTTTGTATATATTAAGCATTGTTTACTAAGCAATATCTATTTAAGATATATAATTTGTACTTATATGTATAAGCAAACTCAATGCAATGCTTTCTATATACTTCATAGTGGTCAGATATTCAGTAACTACGACCGAAAATGTAAAGATTGTTCGTATTTAACCTTACTATGGAATTAACTAGAATAACAAATAAGGCATTGATATTTGTATTGTAAATAAATATCTATTAATATAACTATTACAATATATTTATAGATTTCAATGAGGACACTAAATAATCAGGACACTAAACTATTTGATAGTTTGTAATATGTAATAGGTTTATGTGACCACATCGAATATTAATATAGATATATATATATATATATATATATATATATATATATATATATGTGTATATATGTATATATATATATATATATATATATATATATATATATATATATATGTGTGTATATATATATATATATATGTATATATATATATATATATATATATATATATATATTTATACTGATCAATTTGGCTAGAGCTGTTATGTAAGCTACATAATGTGTATATATAATGTGTTAGTTATTAGACCTAGATTGACTACGTATTAGTTTAATAAAATATAAAAATAGTTGTTAATTTAAATATATATTTATATAACTAGAACACTATATCAACATCATATTTATCCACTTAAATAATGAAAAATAACGAAAAATAAATTCAAAGATATTTTGTTGGTTTAATAGTTAATGTATATATTTAATTAAAATAACCAAATTGATTAAATAATCAGATTTTTATATTATAACTAATAAAATGAAACTATGTAGACCTAATCTTATATTTAATATAATATTAGTTCATATAATAACCTGTATCTCCTGGGTTGAAAAGTTGAACTTAGCATGACTAGTACTTGCTGTAAGACCAGTTTTACAATATACTAGAGAAGCTTTCTTAATGTCGTACTTTCGTCCAAACTTGATAATGTGGTCAGTCCAGTGTTTCCAGGCACTCGAGGCTACGTGCGCGTTCATAAGTATTCCGAACATCTGAATAAAGAAAGTTGTGTAGATATAGTAATAAGAAAGTTAGTACCAACAAGTTCATTGCAATATCATATTTATATATGATATTTTATTTAAATATATAACTAGTTCAATATAGCCCTTTAAATTTAATTCGTGTTATATATATATATATATATTGTATGTGAACTAATTTGTACAGAGTAGAATTAATATAGCATATATTAATTGAGTATAGCAAGATTAAGTATATTATAATTAAATATCTCTGGGGAACGAAAGCAGTAATTGAGTTTTTATATTACCATTAAGGTGAATTTAAGGTGAATTTAAATGTATACAATATATATACAATACAATTAAAATATAATGTTTTACCTTGAAAGTATTAAACTATTAATAATAAATATATATTACAATTTGTAAATATTTGCATAAGTTTTTGTAAGTGTGTTCTCAATGAAAACCTTCTATCAACTGATTTAAGAATGGATAGTTATATTTAAACATATGTATACCATTATGGGCGTAACTATAAAATAGCGAAATACGAATAAACAAGAAGATTGCAGACGATACTAAAAAGCAAATCGTAAATAAGGAAACAACACATCATGAGTGAAACGGATTGGGTCAGAGGTTAAATAAAATAATCAAAATAGTTTGGTAGTGGAAATATTTGATCAAATATTTGATATCTTATTTTGAACGTGTAATTGAAGATAATATATATATATGATATGGTATATTATATCGTAAACATTAATATTCTTTAATATTTTAACTTAAACAAAAAGTAGTATTGTTAACAATACTGCTTTCTTATTAGTGATAATATATTATGCAATGATAAATTTAAATGAATTATTTCTAAATATTTAAATAATATAGCGTGATCTACTACTATCCAAATAATCTAACGGGATTCATGATTATGTATAATATATTATAACACTACTGATTAGAAATTAAAAGTATACAATAATAAAAGTTAATACGAAATATAACACACTATGTTACACTCGTATAAGATTGACATCAGTGTAAACTTTAAATAAATAAACAAAATATCATGGGCATTTACATTTATTTTAACATTGAACTTTAACAATACGCATTTCATTACATTTTCAATAAGGTTTATTCAATAAATAGGTATTCAAATCTTAAAAGATACGATATTACAATTGTATTCTAAAAATTATTTAAATTAAGTTAATAAAACTTTAATTTCAGAGGATAAATGTAAATGTAATTTTGTAACTATATTTAATATTATATAAGTATAGAAAATGTATGTTTATATAGCGTTTATATAAGTTATATATCTATTGTGTCTCGTTATTCTCAATTGATTACTTATTGATAATCCTTACAAATATGTAAAAAAAACATTATTAAACTATAATTTAAATTAATTACACATCAATACATTATACATAATAATATATACTTATATATAAATTGTATATTCATTAATATATACATTATTATATACATTAATATATACATTAATATATACAATATTACATACATTAATATATACATTATTATATACATTAATATATACATTAATATATACATTAATATATACATTAATATATACATTATTATATACATTAATATATACATTATTATATACATTAATATATTCATTAACATATACATTAATATATACATTAATATATACATTATTATATACATTAATATATACATTATTATATACATTAATATATTCATTAATATATACATTAATATATTCATTAACATATACATTAATATATACATTAATATATACATTAATATATACATTATTGTATACATTAATAGATACATTAATATATATATATATTAACATATACATTAATATATACATTAATATATATATTAATATATACATTAATATATACATTAATATATACATTAATATATACATTAATATATACATTAATAAATTCATTAACATATACATTAACATATTCATTAACATATAGATTAATATATTCATTAACATATTCATTAATATATACATTAATATATACATTAATATATACATTAATATATAAATTATTATATATATTAATATATACATTAATATATACATTAATATATACATTAATATATACATTAATATATACATTAATATATACAATATTATATACATTTGTATCTATTAGTATTATTTAAATGGATACTGTAAATCTTATAGTACAGGCTAAGTCTATATAGAGTAGATACTACAGTACAGTGCACAGTGTGCACTACACACTGTACAGTGTACGGTGTACGGTATGGTATTGTTTAAGGTAGTCTATACTGTAAGACGTATACTCTATATAGTACAATAAACCTAATGATGTAACTATTATGCAATAAACATAATATATTCGTAATATAATATAATTTCACTATTATTATATAACAACAAAAATTCATAAAATCATCCATGTCATATTAGTTTTTGTTGTTATATAATAATAGTGAAACTATATTTTATTTGCATTACAAATATATTATGTTTATTGCATAATATTTATATCATCAGATTCATTGTGCTATATACAATATAAGTATTACAGTATACTGTATATAGACCTTGTACAATACATAGTGAACATTTTACTCTGTACACTATACACTATACATTGTACAATGTACAGTGTACGGTGTACGGTGTACAGTGTACGGTGTACAGTGTACGGTGTACAGTGTACGGTGTACGGTGTACGGTGTACGGTGTACGGTGTACGGTGTACGGTGTACGGTGTACGGTGTACAGTGTACGGTGTACAGTGTACGGTGTACAGTGTACGGTGTACAGTGTACGGTGTACAGTGTACGGTGTACAGTGTACGGTGTACAGTGTACGGTGTACAGTGTACAATATACAATGTACAATGTACAATGTACAATGTACAATGTACAATGTACAATGTACAATGTACAGTGTACAATGTACAGTGTACAGTGTACACTAGTAAATACTAGTGTACACTGTACACTGTACGCTAGTATTTACTCTACATAGACTTATCCTAAACTACAAAATATTTAATTTGTATTTTATTTCAATAATTAATATGATTTTATAATACTATCATTTTTCTTTGGTTTATCTAACTAACAATGTAAACGATATATGTGTATTTTTATATTTTTTATATTTCATAATGTTAAAAAATATATTTATTTTATATTGAAAAAATTTATTATTTATTTATATTTAAAATAATGTATAACAGGTTATTATAATAACATAACTCTGTTTACTAGGTATATGTGATGGATTATATTTGATAAAGTAAACATTTAATATTCCCTTATAAGATTAATTACCCTCTCTATAATACTATTTTTTATATTTATAAATAAAATCCCCTCGGTATAATCGGTTCATTAGTGTCGTTTAGATTGCCAAATGTATGTCCATGCCCATGGGCATTGACTATTTATATTATGCGCGATACCTTCAAATGAAACATATTTAGGAAATCTTCCAATTCTAGGATATATCCGTTATAGAGTCTGAAAAATCAGACAACTATCGGCCATTTCTTATTGACGATCATAACAATAAAGAATAACGTTCTATTGATGTAAACATATCGACGTTATTGGCGCGTACTTCGAATAGCGCACGCCTTACTTTGTACTGCGTACATTGCACGCCGTACAATGTACGCCGTACAATGTACGCCGTACTACGCGAGGCTAGTCATATCGATCCTTTCTCGGCGGGCTAGACTATTCGAGGGTGTGTCGTGGAGGTGTGTTTACTGATAATCAAATGGGCGGAGTTTGGCCGCGCGCCAAAATATAATCATCAGAGAATGTGGAAAATTTACCGAGAAAAAACCAGTCGATTTATGGTAATACACTATGATTATATAACAGCAACGATTCCAGACAACCTATTATAATAGTATATAACTGTATATTATAAGTCATGTCTGTAATTGTGGAGGCTCAGTCTAATGTTGCTGTAGATTCGGGAAATGTGTCTAATTTAAGAATATAATATAGTAAGGATTGACATATCAGAATAGGAATGTATTTAATATGACGGTACGTGATAACGGATAATAGCATTCAAGTTAAAAAGGATAGGAATATGTTTATCCAGACGTTGTAAAATATATTATATTTACTCCAAAATATATTTAATATAATGAGATAAATGAATATTAGATTTACTTCATTATAAACAACATAACTTCATAATACATAATATACGTATAAAATGCATACTAAACATATATATATTAATGTATACATATATATATATATATATATATATATATATATAAACACTGTATTAATGTATATTGCCACATACATTTTCATACTATATTCAGATAATAAGTTTACTCGTAACCATCATTTGATTAGAATTCATGCGTCAAATCACATATTATAATATGTATAATTAATATATTAATATAATAATATATTTATAAAATAGTAATATTTTATTATAATAGTTAACATTAATTATAGTTTCAATTTTTTCAGATTATCAATCTATATATATACATATGGTATACTTACATTTATAACATTAAATATTGAAACAATTAACATGATAAAATTATTGTAATAATATACAATAACATTTGCTATATAACATTTGCTTATATATACATATAATTATTATAAGTATTATATGAAAACATTTTTACAACATATTCTAGTTTTCAAAATGAATTTCTAAATTTATATTCAATTTTAATAATTATTAATTATTAACTATTACAATTTTATTACAATTAATAAGTTGGCCTTTAATAAGTATTAATAAGAATTATTAAAAGTTAGCACTTAATTAATAATGTATTATATATATATATATATATTATTAATACTAACATTTTATATGTAAATTTTCTCTCCTGACACACGAAAATATACAATATACTTAATGAAATGTGTTTAAAAATAGTACTATATTATGTAACTACTTCTGGGCAATCAATGAAGCAATATATTGCATGAAACGTGGCGTGCTTTAGCGCACATTGCGTGCGTTTTTATGAGAATGTTGACTTATGAGCGGAAATTTCCTAGAAACCACCGTTGAAAGGAAATTACCAATGATCTTTAAATAGTATTGGTCTTACGTAATATAAAATATCAATATATTTCATATTGATATAACCATCCAGGAAGCATCCAGGTCATTTAATTTTGTTTGATATACAAATAAATGGAAATATATTTTATTTGCTTTAAAATTATATAATAGTCTCATCATCTTTTTTCTTGTGTATTAGTATTATATAATAAACATGCCTACCCATGGAACAGATTAAAAAGTTGCTAATTATGTTGTATCATTATGTAGTTTAAGATATATATATATATATATATATATATATATATATATATATATATATATGAGTATTATAATATTCATATAATTAAAATTAAATAATGAAATACATATTTTATTTATAATAATTATATAAGAATTATAATAATGTAGTAATAGTTACATCATTTAGTTTCATGGGATGCACATTTATAAACAAATGAGGTGTATAAAGAAAATTAATATATATATATATATATATATATATATATGAATAGAATAATTTAAATATTATAATATGAAAACGTCATAAATATAACAATTATTAAAATATGTACAACAATTAATAATAAACTAATTATTTTACATTCAATATATTCATAGATATTAAATATTGGTTGTTAAATTATTAATAAAAATTATTAATAAATATATAGATTTTTTCCATATAAATAACATATAACTCGAATATGCGTATAAAGTGAATACAGAAAACATAGTAGTATAAACCAAATTTAAACTGCTTTAGTAACCTAAAATTAAAAATAATATAAAAGAAATGGTTTACTTTGAGGAAACAAATTCTTATTTAGTTTTCTTTTATTAGTATGACATAATATTATGATTATTATATTATAATCTAAGATTCATAAATTTCTTCTTATTTAATTCAAATTAATTTTAACGTTGATTATTGGAAACAGACTTTATTGTGTTGTTTTGGAAACAAAATCTAAAAATTATTATGAAATTATTATGAAATTACTAAAATTTACCAACTAACAAATATAAGTTGATTAAAGATATTCCGATAAATTTATTAATTATATTAAATTATATAGATATAAAATGGAAAAATAGTATTCAATTATAAACTCATGAGGTATACTATAACAATGTTATGGTTATTATAATTGTATTAATCAAGTAACAATTAATTATATACATATATATAATGGTTGCTATCTTAAATAATACTTTAATTTACTATGCCGAATTCTTGTACAATAATACATAATTAATTCAGAATTACCTGCAGAATTTGCCAAAACAAGGTAAACTAGGTTTCACCGCCCCCACCCCCATCTAAATCTTATGTTATAAAATATATATGGATAACCTTTAATATTTTTCTCCCGCAAACAAATATGTAATTTAATTTTTAATAACTAATGCAAAAGAGATCATTAAATGCACAAATGAAAATATCTAAAGTATGTGTTGGAATATTGAATGTATTTAGATTTTAAATTTTTATTAGATTTTATTAGATTGTTGGACAATATTTATATAAAATATGTGAGTTAATTCAATTAATATAGAATATTTATAAATAAAGTTAATTTTAATGCATATATATATGTATTTATTTATTTATTTTACGAATTAATATTTAGTAGTTTATCTGGAAGCGTAATTAAATTTTAATTTAAAGGAAATATAACCTATGCAGGTTAGTATACATATTTACCATTTATAGAATATAAAAACATACGTACAATGCACACTAGTGTAGATACATCAAAGGATTTTTTACCAGACATATTTTCAATGAAGTAAATAAAATAATTAAATATCACTGTATTAAATATCCTGCTTATTTTGCAAAATATAACCAACTCTAAACATTATAATGTAAACATACATTTTTCTACAAGTTTTTGTATATTATGTATCATGGCATAATTATTGTAATACTATATAAATGAATGGATTACCAATATAAATATATATACTCTAAATAGCATATATGCAAATGTATATATAAAATGCAAGAATTCAGAATTTTGTTATATAATCATCCAAAATATATATATAATATTTTCACATTCATTATATAATACAAACCTAAAATAATATGAATACATAATTATCAAGGAAAACACAACAATTATTGGTATTCTTACTTATTGAGTTCAACTATAAAATACTCAAGAAATTATAGTTTAATTATATAAATAGTTTATAAACTATTAGATATGCTGATGAATTAACCTTAAATAATTAATAAATAAAACATAAAAATCAAATATAATTTAAAATAATTTATATAGATCAAATATTGGTAATTACTATGAAAACTTTATGTATCTGCAAGTATTTGAAAATATATTGATTTAATAATAAAACATGAATAATGATTTAATATACAAATATTGTAATATGTCAGAAAAGCATTAAAATAATATAGTAGGATAATTTATCGTAAAAATGTTTAGTACATATAGTTTAACTTACTTTATGCTATGAAAAATATGATGAATAGGATATAAATATAAAAACAACATTATAATGAAGTAAATCAGTTTTTGTTTTATATAAAATATATTATGAAATGTTCGTCTATCTGCAAATATATTCTAAAATATTGTATTATCTCAAATCAAATATTTATATTTATGATTAATTAACAATATTTAGTTAACATTTAGGTTTTAATTTATTTTATATGCGCGTTACATTTTAACAGTTTATACAATATGTTATATATAGTATAACATGGTATCGCGTTCATTTAATATATTATTTTATAATTAATGTTTCACAACTTTAAACGAAGTGGAAATCCGTTAATAATCCGAAATGCTCTAAACTAACCACCCATATATTTCGCTAGCATGAGTATTTGCGTGTACGCTCATAAAGGCTTACACTACACTCCAGATGAGCCGATATTGAGAACCAATGACTCCCGGGAGATACGTAGTCAACTGATGCACGCTAAACCAGTTATTAAGACGTCGTCCGGTGATCGATACGGGAAACGCCTACTTTAATTTATAAAGCACCCATTACTAATGGGTAATTACTATAGTATAATATTCTTACTAATTCCTATAATGCATTTAGATCTACTACATACTATGTACACGGTACAGGCATATACTTTAGAATTTGTTTTCGATATTATAATATTATATAGTTAATATTATATTCTATTATTACTATATATATATATATTTATATATATATATATATATATATATATATATATATGTGTGATACTTTTTTATTTAATATGCATACACATATAACATATTAATAAATATAATACAATAAGTCAATAGAGATTCAAAAATATATATATAAATATAGCAATCGCATATTACGATAATTTATAATATATATATATATATATATATATATATATATATATAAATAATTGCTATAAATACCTGAGAACTTGATTAATAGTAACATAATAGATGGACAGATTGGTCAATTGCGAGTTGTAATTGATATTGAGGTCACTGTCATGCAGATTTCTGTTATATAATAATAATTTTATATCACCCTAACCATATATAAATGTGTATACACATATATGTGATTATTCTTTATTCATATATATATATATATATATATATATATATATATATATATATATATATATATATATATATTAGCATATATATATATATATATATATATATATATATATATATGCTAATCTATCATTAATTAGATTTAACAGTTGTGGTGGATGATAATTAATAGTGAAGGACATATATTAGACAATGTACTTGAGTTTGTCGATAATATCGTGCAATACCAAAACCTATATACTACGAGTATACAGAAAGATTGGACAATGTAATGACATGCCTGCGATTCGTGTATTAATAGACAAATGAAATAATAGCTATTGTTATCCCACATGATAGGTTTGGAGGAACCGAATTCATAAACGAGGATAATATAATATTAAACAGATATTTTACACTGTGTTATAATTATATAATTATATAATTATATATTTATTAATATATTTCGAATTATATCTAATTATTTGGGAGATAGTATTATTAATAGGTTCGTTATGTATATATTCTATAGAACAAATATTCATCACATGTATATATATATATATATATATTTATTAATGTAATTCATTACATGACGACTTAATATATTTATAATGTTTTCATTCGGAAAATCCAATATTTATTTTAATATGTCACCAGCAAATTTATATTTTTTAAAGTTTAAATATATCTATTCATGAATATATCTAAAATAATTATGTAATCGTGTATTGATCGGTAGTGACATAATTATAAGTTAATCATTATAGAGAAAGTATTTAATTTCTAAGTAATGTTTAGAAATAGTTTAATATAGTTTAAATCTTATAAAACATTAATTAGATTGGTGAAATAGTGTCCACAAAATTATATGGTTTTTCATTTAGTAATAAAGTCAGAAATCTATGTATTGCGATCCAATCGTATCCAAATAAGTGCAAATATTCAGTAAACCTGTTTTACACTCCCTATTTGATTCAATATCATTCAGTAAGTATTATTTCGTATACAATAAGATTGTTTCGGTACTGTTGGTTAGTTCAGAACATTGTATACTAATATATATATATATAGTTATTTGTAAATTATTATTATTAAACACATATCTAAGTCGATATGAAATAATTATTTTCAATTATTTTTATATAATTCTAATTTTGATTATAGGCAGTCAGATAATTGGTATTCATTTTTGTTTTCTAAATCCAGGTATTATCATATTTTCATTTGAAATATTGAGATTTATATTTTGTTTTAATTACAATTATTTTATTATTGGATACTGGACATTGTAAAGTCATTGTAGTTGGAATATTAGAAATGTATCGAATATATATATTGATTGTATTATTATAAAAGTTATTTCTGAGAATCTGTGTTATTGTATTGTTAAATAGTCACATATTGCATCAGGTCAATAATTCTTCCCTTGACAGTTTTCATGTTTGTGCCAATATTTTTGATAATTGTCATATAAATTATGTTAGCAATCGGGAACTTATCTTTGGATTAATTGGTTGATTTATAATAGTTTTAATTATATTTTTATATATGCTTTAGTTGATATAAGATTCGTACTTGAATCCTAAATGTATTATTTATATAAATATATCATATATAAATTTATAAATGTAATACTATTAATATATAAATGTGAACTATGTATGCATGTTGATAACACGTTTTATATATTATTAATATTAATATTAATCCACCACTGCTTGTTAAAATAATTTAAAATTATCTCAAAAATTATTTATTTAGAAACTCAATTGTAATATTCCGTATAAACTGAGTAGATTGAATGAATAACAACCATATACTATATATATAGTGGTAATATAAATGGCAATAGTAATATTAGCTTCATTCTTAACCGACACATCACGTGTCAGTGTCGCTTTCCCTCCGAGTCCTGGGAGGTAATATGATATTCCCAAAAGGTAGGATTTTAACATGTAATTATCGACACCTCTAGTCGCGCATACATTATCACCACGTATTACGTAATATTTCGGCTTAAATATTGCGTAATATGTATTTCTTCTTATACCAGATAATAACAAAAACAATGTAATCATTACGATAATCCTATATCGAGTACTGTATTAATATTCGTTATATTGTTTTCAGTTTAAAAATATTACAGATTTCTATATATTTAACACATAAATAAGTAACATTAGTATTAATCAAAACCATATCAATAATTATTACGTAAAATTACCATCTATAAAATGTAATATATCTCATTATTTCAATAATTGCCTAATTTTGTATATAATAATATGATATGGGTAAAAAATATGTTATAAAATATCAAATGCATGTAAAGGAATAATTATAAAATAATATTTATTTTTACATGATATGATTCACAAAATACTACACCATAATTACATAATATTGTTATTATAAACTATATATAGTTTAACTATATATAGTTTAACTATATATAGTTAAACTATTTATAGTTAAACTATTTATAGTTAAACTATATATAGTTAAACTATATATAGTTAAACTATATATAAACTGTATATAGTTTAACTATATATAGTTTAACTATATATAGTTTAACTATATATAAACTGTATATAGTTTAACTATATATAGTTTAACTATATATAGTTTAACTATATATAAACTGTATATAGTTTAACTATATATAGTTTAACTATATATAAACTGTATATAGTTTAACTATATATAGTTTAACTATATACAGTTTAAATATATATAGTTTAACTATATATAGTTAAACTATATATAGTTAAACTATATATAGTTAAACTATATATAAACTGTATATAGTTTAACTATATATAGTTTAACTATATATAGTTTAACTATATATAGTTTAACTATATATAGTTTAACTATATATAGTTTAACTATATATAGTTTAACTATATATAGTTTAACTATATATAGTTTAACTATATATAGTTTAACTATATATAGTATACTATCATAATTATATTCGTCGGATTATGTTCTAATATTGTTTAATAAATTATATTTGCATTCAAAATAATATAATAAGTATTTTATAATATAATATTGTATATATTTTATATATTATTAACAATTTATTTGTGTATATAATAAACAGATCAGGTAAAAGAAAGTTTAAATATTAAAGTATGTAATGGAAAGAAAATGCTGAGGCTATAGTTAAACACTGTGATATATTATATAATAGTATAGTTAATTTATATAATATACATTAAATAGCACATTAAATTATAATATACAACCAATAAACTTACTATTAATTATATATATATATATATATATATATATATACAAATATATATATATATATATATATATATATATATATACATATATATATAATATACGTATATACCATATAATATAGTGAGTTAGCTATAGAAGTTACCCGTTAGCATTTATATCTAGTTTAAACTAAATACAATTTTCCGGTAAATATACACGGGGATTGTAAAACATATATGTGTTACCGTTATAACGTAAAAGAGATTAAAGTCGCTCTAAATAATATACTATCAATAAGAATAATAACTAACAAGTTTAGCTTGACAGTTATTATAATCGAATCATTGTCAATTCAAAAAAAAACTATTAATTCATTTTTATTAATGTATACAGTTTATATTATTACGAAATGGCACACATTTATTTATATTGTATTATTTTGCAATCATAGCGGCAAAGGTGTAAATTAACTCATAAGTATGCCATAGTAATGAGCTGTAGGCAGTAGATATATTCATTATGGTGGTAAGTAGTCGAATCACTGAATATATCCCGTTGAGATGATTGACAATAATATTGTCTAATTTCAACGCTATTTTACCGTCGAGATGTTAATATAGTTGATTGAACAATAAGTAATTTGATTAGTAATTTGGATGCTTGAAAATAGAAAACCGTTTTGAGGTTTTTCTGGATATCTGAATAAAGGGTTTTCCAGATATTTTAAAAATAGGGTTTTTATAGTTTTTAAACATAAGGGTATTCTAGATCATCGTAAAAAGGGTGTTGTATGTTTAAAATAACATGGTTTTCCGGATAATTTAAAAATTGTTTTCTATATACTAATTTTCATGTAATTATTACAAAAAATATAATATATATATCTTTATTAAGAAGAAAACTAATAACATGATTTGAATACAAAATAATAATTAACATTAAAATGATAATGTATAATACACATATATAATTATAAGTATTATAATAAATAATTATGATATATATTACACATTGTACCCAGATAGATTAAAATATCCTACATAATAAAATAATAATCCATAAAATTGAACACATTTATTATTTAATATAAATGTATAAAATATAGAAACAAAATGAAGAACATGATGAACATTTTTTAATATCCTTCATTTCAAATTCTCATTTTTGATATTCTGTTTGCCATTTCATTTGTTTATTTGTTTTATTATAATACATTGTTAAATAACGCAGAAATAAAATAGTTTATTACGAATGTATTTTATATTTAAATTAAAATTAACCACTATTATTCATATATAATGAAATGTCCATTGTTCCTTCCACACATAAATATATTATTATAGATACCATTGCTGATTTTGAGTTGGAAAACCCTTTTTATAATGTTTATTATTTTTAAAGGGTTTTTCATCTAAACGTAACTCTAGAAAACCCTTTACAAACATTAGAAGGTTTTAAAGTCGATTAAAACTATGGAAAATCCTTTTGAAAATAAAGAGTTTTTCTATTTTAAATCGACTCATAGAAAACCCTTTTTTCTAGCAGCATCATATATGATTGACATACGTTGAATATATATTTTTTAATCTATGTTATATTTACTTACGAAATATTGATATATATATATATATATATATATATATTAAGTACCCAGTAAACGAATGGATTAATATGTTGTAAAATATTATGATGTGTTCACAAAAATAAAAAATAAAAAACCCAGCACCATATTACACACTGATTAATACATTCTGATTAATTCATGCATTGACTTGATTTTAAAAATATGATTTAATTATACAAATTAAAAACTACTTATCAAATAAAGTAATTTCATTCCCGACATACAAAATATGTATACATAAAAAAGTATATACAAAATGCGTTATAAAAAAACGTGAATTATATAAAAGTTGCTATGCAATACTAAAGAATTATAATTTATTAATTTATAATTTATTAATTAATGTAATAAAATGGATTGTATGATGTTATCTATAACACTTATGCTACTATAATCATATTATCATTATTACAAACAAAATGAAGTAATTATATTCTACTATATGTGTTTAAAATTTAATATAAATGGAAATAAATAAATAAAGAAAATGTATTTGTAATATTATTACCTAACATAAAATGGCTATTCGACTGATATTACAGGAATACAAAATATTAAAAAACTGGATTGTTTGTTGTAAATATAATTAAGTTAATAAGTAGATACTTTTTGCATTGCAAAATATCTTATATTATTCAATAATTATTGTAACACGACAAATAATTGGATATAGTTATTCTATCTCGTGTCTACCTTTAATGACTTCACATCAATCAATAACTGCACTATTATATCTAAACGATTTAGAATGTATTTATATTTTACGTAATAATTGAATCATCTAGTAAACACAATATTAAAATAATATTAAAAAATCCTTAATTGTGTTTCCAAAAATATTAAATAATATAAAAGAAATTATAATATAATAAAAATGAATTACCTAGGTTATTTACTGGGCACTCGATCTACTAGGTTCCCAGAAATTACAATGATGTAATAGCCTTATAAAATCCGTTAATATGCTAACAAAAATTATCAAATATAAAAGCATCATAGTCATTTTAGTTTTTTGTTAAATAATAAAAGTAAAAATATATTTAATATGCATTTAAAATATATTTTGTATATACTTTAATTTTAAAATGAATATTTATTAAGACAAAGAATTAAATTCACCACATAATATTATTATGTTAACGAATACAATTTAATGTCAATATTGGTTATTGAATATCGTAAATTAAACACATAAAATATATTTAAATTATTGTATATAATAATTATAATAATTCAATACTAACTAAAATAAAAATTACCCTTACAAATTTCTATTATTTTATGGAATATTAAATATATTTATAATTGAATAAATATATTGTATATATACAAAATAATTCAATATTGTACACCTTCGTGTATGAATTGTATTGTTTTTTATCTCGATGCATTTATGTTTGTGTTTATAAATTCAATATTATTTTCCAAATAATCTTGATAAATGACTATACAATTTTGTTATACAGTTTGGTACATAACGATATTATATTTTTTATACATTTATTTGACAACATACTATATTGTACAATCACTTAATTTATTGTATAATCATAATATATTGTATAATTAACTTATATATGGATTTATACACGTAAGTATATACGAATACATTCGGGTGTAAGCTCATTTATTATTAAAGAAATGCCGAGTCGGTGATATTGACACGTATCTATTTACGCGATGCTAGCGTATCCGTTATTGGAATAACGGCATATCTACCCATCATCTCGTTTTGTTAAAGGGTGCCGATTTATCGCGTTATATATAACGCGAGTTTACTCTACGGCGTCGTATGATGTAAATGTTCGCCGTCGTGCGTTGACTAGTGCTAATAACGGGTTGCATCAACTGACGTCAGTACAGCGTCGTCTAGCGTGCAGTACGGTGTCCCGGCGGGCGAAATTAACGGGGCGTGGTGATCTCGGCTCGGATGGTGATACTCTGGGTATTCGGCGTTACCCTTCTACCGTCTAACCAATCGGAACCGCCTATGCAGCATTGACCAATGACTGACAAGCATTGGTCACCGATAAATCTGTTACTACAGATAATGTCTAAGACTATGATTTATTGACATAATTCTCCCTTATATCGATATATCACATATATACACAATATCGACTTAAATGTATACTATATCATAGTTTATTAAAGTTAGAATTATTAATTGCAATATTACGCGCAGTTATGAATTGCGAGAACCCATTTCAAGGTAATATAATATGACGATACCATCGTAGTTATTATGAGGAAGATTGGACTTGAATTAAGTCAATATTCTTATTAATAACTGAAATTAACATTATAATACCGTAATTCTATTCAATTAATTTACATATGTAATTTAATATTTTATTATAATTTAGTATAATGTATTATAATTATAATAACTATATATATATATATATATAGATATATATTTAATCATATTAATATTATAAAAAATATTGTATTACCATATAATATATATATATATATATATATATTTAGGTTGTATAATATATAAATTTTTTCATCATAAAATAGAAATTTAATAAATTGGATGAGTAATATATATAATTTCCATCCAATATATATACACGTTTAATATAGGTTTATTATAGGTTATATATTATAATACACTATTTTAAAACAATAAGAATTTATGTTGTGTAATACAATACATTTTAGTGACACTACAGTATCACTAGCTTATACAATTATAACATACTTTCCGTTAAAGATCCGTTAACAATAGGCTATTTTGTTTTAATAATTTTAGAAAAAATCTATAAGTATTTTTATGAAAGAAATACTAATTTTCAATATTTCTATAAAGTTCTTATGTATTGTATATCTTCTTTAATCTATATTGATATTAAGATTCTAGGTATGATTTTATGTTAAAGCATATACAAATATTTATAAATTAAATATTAAAAAAAATTATATATCCTTAAATCAATATAGTTACCGATATTAATAATATGTTATAAATTATGTACTTATAATCTATATTGGTAATTAATATTGTATTATATTCTCAAATATTCTTCTTTCTATATATATATATATATATATATATATATATATATATATTTTAAATATATATAGTTATAATTTTCCGAATTAATATATGTTTCTATTACTTTATAAAGATCCTTAACATAGACGTTTAATTATGTAATTAAATAATTATTATAACAGTTATAACATATATGTAATTCATTATAAAATAACTATTAAATGAATCATATACTGTTCATAAGAGTATATATACTCTACTTGCTACTTAATCTATATATATTAATAATATTAATTTATATATATATAATAATGGTAATATCAACGTTAATCCAAATTAATCAAGTATTATATTACTTAACTAAATCTTCTAAATATATTATATAATAAAATATGTTATAATATGATATTGTAATATTAATTTAAGTTAATTATAAATATATATAGATTTCGAATTATAATTTCTACCAAAATAATATTACAAATATATATATAATTATATGTATTTTAAAATGTAAATAGGTAATAATATATCGGAATATTTTTAATAATATGTTTAATACATATTATTAAAAAATATTCCTGTATGTTATATATCTGTATGGGTATAATTATAATATTATTTATTATTTGTAACCCCTTAACTCAACTTGTAACGATGCATTACTATTCTATTATCACGCTATTATTATACATAGTATACAGTGTAGTATACACTATACTATTTATAATATACATAGTATACTAATTCAATTTTAATATGTATGTATTGTAAACTGATACGTTGCTATATTTATTATTATTATAATATTTTATTTTATATATTAATAAGTGTATTACTTTATTTAAATTTTTAGCTTGTGATATTAGACATTATTGATATCGTGATTTACATGCCTATTATTTCTAAAATAGTAATATTTAATTAAGTTATTTTGACAATATTGCGATATATTAAATTATTATTTTATTTATATTGGTAAACCCCAACAATTAATAATATATATAAATAAATGTTTAATCGTGAACTTACTTGAGCGTTAAGAAGTTAATCGAGTAACAATTATAGATACTCATAAATATAATAGCTTTTTAATTGTATGAGAAGTATTTTACGAAATTCATCCCTGACACGAAGGTCAAACTTATAATTAGCGAATCTAAGTTTTGTAATTTCGTAATGAATGATATATATTAAATGATATAGTATATTATAATATATATGCACTATATATACACACACACATATATATATATATATATATATATATATATATATATATATATATATATATATTTATGTACATAATATATCAAATATTACAAATATATTTTTTAATTATATTTCTAATAGCTATATTAAAATTGTATAAGTATTTTACAAGTATAATTATGAATATTATAATATTCAAGTATTGATATATTAATATGTATATATATTTAGTATTTATAATATATAACAATGTGAATGTATCAAAATAAAATAAATAATAAATGCGTTGATAACAATATTCAAGAGTATCAGATGATTTGAGATCATATTATATATATAATAATATATATATATAATATATAATATATATATATATATATATATATATATATATATATAATATATACATTACAATTAATTTCTTATTGATGAAATATTAATATTTCAACACCTTAAATTTAATCAGTTATAGTAAATACTATAAAATTATATCATTTATTAGATAATATCATAGATTTATAACTTTCCCAAAAAAATAAATCCATGTATATTATATTAACTCATGTTAGAGGACACACCGTACCCAAATATGTCTAATAAAAACATCGTTTCGACTTTTTATAAAATATATAATAACAATTTATCTTTACATATTACACTGTAATAGTGTACTAGTATCCTGTACAGGTAAATAGTATGGTAAGTACAATACATTATATTCATTCTGTGAAATCATTATTCTATTCATGCTATATATGGTATGCCATAAAGGTATATAACCTGGAAATGTGGTGCAACCATGGGTGGAGTATATAAATATATCAATGGAAAATAAATAAATGCAAGCCTATCTAGTTAAGATGTTCTGACATTACGTCCATGACTTATATATATTATTGCAAAACTAATTGTTATACTGATCTTATTTTATTTTTAATTATATTATTGTTATATTAGGGGTCAAATAAATAATTTATCGTAAATTATATATCTAAATGAATATTTATATTCTGGTATAACTTTAGTATACATGGTATGGTATGCATACATGCATAAAGTATTATGAGTTACTGTAGTAGAACATATTTTAGTTTAATTTCCATGTAGAAATGTGTAAGTAAATGATTTTACATTTTTATAGGTATTTTAACTCTCGATAGTTTGAAATATAGCTAACTATTACCACTTATTACCACTATAGTAATATAGACGATAAATAATGTTGTAGATACTATATGTAACAATATATAGTGCTAATTTTATTAACAAATCATATGGACATCCTATACAGGTGGCGAAGGACGTCTGAAATACGATATGTGTGTGGATAACGGGATTCCAGATACGCAGCCGATATCGCGACGTCGAGAGAGAACATTGCACCTCTCGGACTCCGACAGGGAACACCTGAGATTATGCGTCAATGGAAGGGAAAGACAGAGAATGCATGACCTAAATATCGCAATGGATTCTTTGAGACAGGCTAGGAGTAGGATATGAGTAGCAGACTAATTACGACTCGGAAAGACGAGTAAGGAAGATATACGAGGAATATGATATAACTAAATAGATAATGATGTTCACTGAATTAATATACTATTAAAATACTAGTATTGTAATATATATATATATTTTCCTCAGTCTAATATGTTAATCAGTTCCATTCAAACTTTCCCATACAAATATAGCTCACTTTTATTTATTGTAATAATATTTGTTTATATTATATTTTCAGTATATTTTAAGTATTGGTTTTTTCGAAAATTAAGTCATATTATATTTTAAAATATATAATTACATCAGGCAAAGCAAACGAAAAAATAAAAATATTTATATAAATCTGTTGTGTTTTTAAATTATTGAATAATATATTAAAATTATATAAAGCAAATTATTAAATGCCAAGCATCGTTTTCTAAATAAATGAATCATTTAATATTTATATATTTAAGTTATTTGAAATTCAATTAATTGTCAAATAACTAAATTACTAGTTATAGTAATATATAATACCAATGTTAGTTCATAGTAATATATAATATCAGGCTAGGTCATAATAATAATTAATACCAGGCTAGGTCAAAGTAATATATAATACCAATGCTAGGTCATAGTAATATATAATACCAATGCTAGGTCATAGTAATATATAATACCAATGCTAGGTCATACCGTATGGTAAGGAAGGCGGAGTAAAGAAAGTATCAAAAATGTCTACTCTAATTCTGGCTAGGAATTACATTGTTCTATTGACACATCGGGTTGAAGCATTGAACAATGAAATAACGAGACTAGGTTCACAAAATGAACCTATCCATAGCATAAAGTATTAATCTTCAACATAAATACCAATATTTATGTATATATTTCTCTATAACTGTTCTTTATCTGCCTATTTAAACATTCATAAGCTTTTTACAAGAACTATATCTGTAGCTATGAATTTGCAGAGAATGGCGATACCCAGAAGACATCCCAGACAAGTTGCTCCAAAGGTAGAAACACGAAATGCCATTGTATAAATTGTTTAATAAATGAATGAAATCAAATCTGTGTGATTGTCTAGACAATAATAGTGGACAATAATAGTCCAGACAATAACTCGGCGAATCTCTTTAATTAATCAACTGGAATCTGAACTAGAGCTCGAATAGGAACCCAACAATCCAAGGCCTGTGGACTTAGCGACGTTGGGTACCCGGGCAGGGCTGGGGCTAGGACAGGGGCTAGGGCCGGCACTGGGGCTAGGGCTAGGACTGGGGCTAGGGCCGGGGCCGGGACTAGGGCTCGGACCGGGGCCGCATTTAGTTCTAGAGAGGTTCGCCACTGGATTTGGAGGAGAGAAAAAGTGGCTCGAGGATGAGCGGGTCTCAGTATTGGAAGAGATAGAATCTCTATTATTCTCCATCTGTAATAATAAGGTATCGTAAATATTCCTAATGGTAATGTTAAGGGCATGACCAATAAGAATTATTACTCATTAACATAACTGATTCATTAACGAGTTTGTTTACATGGTATTGTTATATAACTTAATTAGTTTAACAGCCAACAGCACAAAAATAACCGGTAATACCTTTTCGCGTTTCTTTTTGACTAAATTATTTAGTAGCGATTTTCTTTTGTAACAAGTTGTGGTTTCTTTATTGAAGGCCTGTGTGTAGGGTACTGGTTATCGGTACTGGTTATGGGTAATGGTTATCAATACTGGTTATCATTACTAGTTATTAGTAATGGTTTTAAACTCAAATAAAATAAATGCTGAAGTATTGGACAGAAAAACAACTTAAGTGTAGTTGGAAGATAACTATCACAATAAACTTGGCAATTTATTACAAATGTTCTGATTTATTATAATAGCAGTTTTAACAACCATCGAATAATATACATTTTTAAAAGTAATAAATCAGATCACAAATGTCTGGACAATGCAAACCTTAGCAATGGCATCTTCTTTTGGCCGTTCAATTTGTGCCAACAGGCCTACCTTTGTTGGCAAATCCGGGTTTAGTAAGTTGCCAAGATCAGCATCCAGTTCATCTGGAAGTCTCTTCACAGAATCATTACTCTTTGATGTGAATATCTCCCTTAATATCGAGTGATCATTAAACTCAATTGTCTATAAAAAACGTATTTTACATGCGATATAGTAAAACATATCGCGGATTTCATGGTGTTACATTTTAATTTTTCATATAAAAACAATCAATAAACATCCTTTAAGATAATATTTAATATCGTATTTGGTGTGAATTCTAAAATAGCTGATTTTCGATGGAACAAGATACTAACATAACAACCTTCTCATCCTCC
Organism: Osedax frankpressi; assembly: GCA_964035775.1. Lineage (NCBI taxonomy): Eukaryota > Metazoa > Annelida > Polychaeta > Sabellida > Siboglinidae > Osedax > Osedax frankpressi. The sequence goes on from OZ038315.1 coordinate 33,090,467, forward strand.
TGGTCCTGAAGCAACTCTAACTGCTGTTTATACCGAGTATGCAGTTCTATAACCTAATGAAGTCACATGTTACTAAACGCTGAGATACTATGAAATTTATTGAAAATAAAATTAGCCGTGAAACTATTTATTGTGAATTTTATTTGAACATATGAAATCTCGGCTTACATTCTTTAAAATAAATCTAGATGTATTGATAACCTCATTCTCATCAAGTCTGGCATGGGAGGAATTCAATTCTTTCAACTCCTGAAGAGTTTCAAGCATATCCATTTCTTGACGTGAGGATTTAGTTCGATTCTCTAATACCTGTTAACGTGGGAGGTTTTCTCATTAGTCAAGAATAATGAAAATTATTATTATCAATAATCATAAAATAGTTTATCAATAAAGATTAATAATTAAGCAGTAATTGAATCATACGATTAGTGGTGAATAAATTGATGCCAAACCTTCATCGGGTTATTTGCCTCCTCGTCTTCAATTTCTTTTTGGGCGGCAACGGCTAGTTTCATTGCAGTTTTGGCGGCTTCGAAGTTACGGGATGCGCCGCCTTCAACGGAGTAATCGCAGTTCTCCGGATCAGTCTGCGGAGCGCAGTTTGATCGTTAGCACTTGGTCGCGTTCGCAAACGATAGATCTAAGACATGTCTATACGCGCATGTACCGATGTATCGTATCGAAGTACCATCTTAAGTCTATAGAGCAATAAGAGAGTTATTAATATATCGAAGTACCATGCTAAATCTCATCTACCAGTTACACGTTATCTACCAGTTACACGATTAACGGAACACTACGATAGCTCGCCGCCGACCAAGAAGGTGATCTCGGAGACACACGTCGGGCACTTGATGTAGAAGCGATAGATGCGCAGGCCGAGGTAGTCCTTGTTCTCGACCGTCTCTTGGCGAGAATTGAACTTCTTGCCCTTGTAAATGTACTCGCCGCAAGTGTTGCACCTGAGGACACGGGCTAGTTACGGTTTGCAATTCGAGGGTAAACTTTATAAGTGGATTAATAGACTTTATATATTATGCGACGCGAACTCGAAGATAAACAAGACAATTACGTTGATCGCCAATAGATATTAAACACACATTTCTAATCAGGATATCTATATCTTAATGCTTTATTTAGTATGTATAATAATTGAAAAAATGTTCAAATGACGAGTGATCAAAATAAATAAAACCTCATATTAAATGGGGCCATGACACGAATAGCAAATTGTCGAACTTTCGGACGTTTTAAACGTGGTATCTTCGCCGGGTCAAAATCCGGGGGATAGTATTTCTGTAAATATAATTTGTATAATATTTTACTAATATCTCAATTTTATCAAAAAAAGCAATATAATTGACATAAATCACATATTTTATATAGGTAGTGTTAAAATAAAAATAGTAATAAATAATATATAAATATTATTTTTAAATTCAATCTTGCCTATTATAAAATATATTATTTAAATTATGAATTTTAACATTTTAAAAACCAAATTATCTATATTTGGATATTCTATCCATCAAATAATATTATTATCATGAGATAGCTATAGCCAATAAAATATTGCAAATTAATTTCCTTTGTATTATTGACTTTTTCAAATTATTTACCATCAATTTTTGAATTTATTATTATGATATGACTAATAATAAATACTAATTACATATAAATGCTATGCTGACCAAGACATGATCACAACAATATAATGTAGATATATATATATATATATATATATATATATATTAAATTTGTAATTTTATTTTATAATAAAATTACTATAAATGTTAATCATATTTATATTATAGATACATCATGAAACAGTAACTTTAATTATCACTGAACCAGAATCAGTCATTGTACCATTAGCAATTAATGAACCTCTTTCTGAATATGCATCTTCTGCACATAAATATATTCAAATAAATATATCATAGACCTTATTATTTTTACTGTATGCATAATATATATAAATTATAAAAGTGCATAATCTTTCAAGCACATATTCCGGAATTATTATTTTTATTCACATACGGTCATTATAAATGTAATAGGATTTTCAATTTAAAAGGTAATTCAATAATTTTTGTTTGTATGCATTGATAAAACATAATATCTTGTTTTTCAAATATCTATATATAACGTAATATATAAACTATCGAATTTATCCCCAACAATTGAAAATATTATTTAATAAAGTTCGGGTTATCTTTAAATTATCTTTAAATTATCTCATCAAAGTAAACGTTAAAATGTGCACATACGTGATTACTATAAGTCAAAATTTGTTGACAATATTCCAAAAATTGAATGCCTAGTTGCATTTTAAATAGCTATATAAATCTCTATGTCTACCATGTAAATATTAATATCTGCGACATCCCCTTAATAACAGGTAAATTAATAAAAAGTAATTTAGATCGAACTAGGTGAAAGTTAATTTTTTAATGAAAATATTCTATTCTATATTAAATATACTGGATCTATTTTACTATATATTCGTAGGTATTCTAAAAATATACTTAGTAGAACTATATAAAACTAGATAAACTATATATAGTTCTATTAGATATATTTTCATGCGAATAGCCCAAATCATGCATAGCACATGTATAAATTAACCTCGAGCAAAGAAATTATACCACAGAAAGACTTTAAGAAATTTTATTTATATATTAGTGTTTTCAAGCGATGTAATCACAATCACCGATATAAAATATGTATATATACTTTGATAGATTACATATTATATAAATTTTAAAAATAATCATATTTTTTAATATAGAAATATAATTTTTATAAATAAAAAATATATTTAAATCAATGTTAAACAGAGGTAAATGTGCAAGAGTTTATGTGTGTATCAAAATTGTATTTTACAGCTATTTTGCGAAGAAACACTACCGATAAATATATTTCAGTGATAGATAAATACTTTATGTTAATTTTAATTTAGGCCATATTTATATTACTTAATTCCATGATATCATATGAAAAAAATATGATAAAATAAGAATATCTTGTAAAGTATTAACTTTTGTATATATATGAAGTTATATTAAATATATATAAATATTATTAGATTTTCAAAAATATTTTAAGAATTTAAACTGTCAAATAATGGATAATAAACAACAGCTTTATCAATACCCCATTGGGAAGTATTCAAAAACAGATGAAATGTTTTCATAGAGACCATCAGGCTGAGTAATTGGATTAACGCATGTGGTATGATACTTTTGATCAAATGCATACAAAACATCTTATATCATATATTCATGATTCGTATTATTAAATGAATCCTTTTGAGAACTACCCCCAGGTCTAATATTAGAACCGAATATTTTGTATTGTAATTTCTTTAAATATTATTAAAAATCATATATTATTCATATATATATGATATTGTATGATATATATTTTTTCATTAGACGTTATATAAAGGTGTAATAAATAAATGTATTTGATCAAAAGTGATATGAGGTATTTATCGATCACTGAAAAATATTCGGTCGTCGATGAGTAACAATCTATAAACTCATATTTGATGAATAAAAATATATATAATAAATGTTGTCCACTATTCGTTTTCTTGTAAAATATTATATGATGCAAATATACACTTTTAACTTTAAAAATAATTTTAATTAAATTTAAAATTATAGGTACAATAAATTCTAAAATATATTATTATATAGTTATTTGTTATTATTACTGAAATATGAAATTAATAACTAACATTTAATACTTTTCTTTCAGACATGTTTAGTTATACAATTTATTATATATAAGATATGTTATATTTAAATAATTTTATATTATTCGCATTTATTTAAATAAATATTTGTTTTCAAATAAATCCTATCGACTATATATTTAACTAATTACAAAGATTTAAATTAGAAAATCAAAAATATTTTTAATATTAGATTTATTTTTTTTAAAGTAATTATATTTTAAGTAATTGTGTATACGAAAGTATTATACCATATTGAAATATCCATGTATAATACCAACTCTATTATACAATATAATATTCAATATTACCTTGTATCATAGCCAATATTACCTTGAAAATGATAATCTTGAATCATAAATAACCTTATATAATTGAATTTAATATAATAGATAAAAGAAAATTATTTATAAGGGTTAACAAAATCTTATTTTATAGATATAAATTTTAGAATATTTCAATAAATTTATAGCAAATCTTAAAAAAGTAAAAAGTATAAATATACAATATTGTTCATAAATACTAAAACTAGGTATTAATCAAATAAGGCATACTATATGATGTTTTTCTCAAACTTTATTTATATATTAGTGCATTGCCCGATTCTCAATTTATGAAGAATAACTTCTTGATATGGGATTGAATTTAGTTATAACTAAATTCAATCCCATATCAAGAAGTTATTCTTCATAAATTGATAATCGGGCAATACACTAATATAATTATAATAATTAAAAAGACTAAGTGATTAAAATGTTGGTTACATTTATTTAGTACTACATATATTAAGTATTATATTAAAAATAAATGGAAGAAAATGCATACAAGTTTATACATATTATATAACTCATTATGATGAGATATTGTTATTATTGAAGTAATTAGAAAATGATACTTTTAACCAAGATTACATAGGTAATCTTAACTATTAATACATAATATAATTTTTGTATAAGTAATTATATTTATTATATATATATATATATACATTCATATAATTTTTTTATATTGACATTATTATATAATATATATAATAGAATAAATATATATTTACATTTAACATATTTTAAAACTACGATGATTTGTCAACTTCAATTATTAAAATAAATTTATGATCTGCTAATCACAACTTGGGATTTATTGATCATTTAAACATTTTAAACAATAATCTGAGTTGGATAAGATTGAATGCGCTAGCTATAAGAACAATTTAATGTATTTTTCTAATCAATAAAGATATATACCGAAAAATATTATTACAATGCAATCGTATTTCTACAATGCAATTGAAATTGTTTAGGCCTATTCTTTAAATAAGATGGTATAATGTCTTCTGTTTTTTTACTTATAATTTCTACACTTTGTAAATTTTGTTAACATAACTGTAAAATATATTTGAGATATAAAACTTTAATCATTACATTTATTAATATTATATTTTTAAATAATTAATATCACATTTAAAATATTATTTAAATAAACTAACTTATTATCAAGCCTTTGTTTTTATTAATTTTCATCATTATCTTCAGTGTCTATATTAATTCAAAATAAATGTAAACATTTTGTATAAATTATTTAATTAAAATAAAATAAAATGTACATTTATAAATTTAATTATTTATAATTTTTATAACATGTACAAAAAATATTCTTAAAAAAAAAATAACCCAGCTTTCTTTCGACTCAAAATAATTTACCTTATAATATGGAAACCAAGTTTTGATGATATACATCCGATATTTTTATGATCAGATAACTAATTACTTATTTTTGACAACTACCTTATCCAACTTTGTTCGCGATGGAAACTGCAGAGCAATTATTTGGATTCAATCAAAAATTATTATAATAATCATTTTGTAATAATGTCAAATGTTAAATAATAATATGTTTTATATGCCTAACCCGGAAATATATTATGACATGCCATAATCTCCTACATAGAAAAATTAGTCATTATATATGTAGGATTTAACGTATATTTTTTTCTTTCGTACATATTAAAATATTAAACATATATATTTTAATTAAGTATCCATTTAATTTTGATAACAAATCATTTTGAAAATTATACCTTCAATAATATAATCAATAGATTCATTATGGATAATACATTATGCTATAACACTGTCTCCAACATTTGTTTTACACCAAGAAAAAATAGTGAAAGTGCATATGTATTGTATTATACGTAGCATCGATAAAAATTATATATTTCCCATATCTGTTAATGATTTTTCAATTATCTATATTATTATATTATTTTATTAATAATATATTAACTATTATATGTTATAAACCTGTTTAATAGGTACATTTGAAAAAATGTCATTGATACAAATAATAATGATAAATTTTCATGTGTTTTTCTGAACAAATATTTTCCTCTCTTGTTCAATAGAGAGTTTACCACAAAACCTACTTCTACTGGGTCATCTTTTGTAACCCAATACATATAATATATATAATGCTTTGAAATTAATATTATTTTAAAAAATAATAAAAATCTTTTTAATTTACACTTATATATTTGTATTATTTATTTATTTTAAATTAATAATTTGTATTAATCCTTATATACTAATGCTATTTCTAGATATATAAATAACTATATATTAATATATATATTAATTAATTATATATTGGCTTAAAAGAATTTTTTAATTTCTGATCAAGCATGTAAATTAGTTAATAAATTAATAACTAACGTCGTAATATCAAAATATTTATTACTAGGATTTTGAATATCTTTATTACTCGGGTTCATGGATCTATTACCAAAATGTGTACTCTCTTTAATTTGGAAACGTTTTATATGGCCCATTGTTTCATTTGTTTGGTAAATTCCACTCTCTTTTTAAAAATAACTTACAATATTGTTTGTAGATAACTGAATAATTTTTCCGATATAATGATTATACATATTATTCTTCAGAAAAATAATAAACGAAATCAAAATTTAAATCCATATTTTTTCTTATATTCGATATAAGCTTGCGTGAAAAATATCGAGATGGGTTTTTATTTGGCTGTTATATATATATATATATATATCATTATACTTTATAATTATTAAATATTTACTGTATTATAAAAATAATTTTCACCTGCATTCTATCGAATATTTAACATAATTTAATAATTATTCTTGCGTTGCAGTTACACTTCTTCTCAGTTGTAAATATCTGCGCCTTTTAATTGCAACCGGATCATCTAACTATTAAATATGTAATATGTGTCAATAATATTATATATTATGTAATAAATCTGTTTTTTTTTATTCTACCACCTTCAATTATTTGCACCTATCATTGTTCCTATCTATATATATATATATATATATATATATATATATATATATATATATATATATGTATATATGTATATATATATATATATATATATATATATATATATATATATATATATATTTTAATAATAAACAAATTTCAAATATGATTTTGGTAACCTTTTGGAATTGCGCTATAATTATAAGTATCTTTTAATAAATAATGTCGATCAGTTTTAACTTCATATTCCTTTATAGCTTCTTTATATAATATAAAATCCTCCTAGTAGGATTTTTTTTAAATAGTATTATTATCTGTATTAATGAATTCATATATCTATAATATTTGCATTAATAAACACGATATTATATATTGTATGTTTATATATAGGAATCTAAATTTAAATATATTTTACGAATATTTATAAATTATTTAAACTTCGCGCTCATATAAAGTTTCAAATTTTAATATACAATTAAAATAATTTTATAATTATATATTATATTATTGAATAAATATATATTTTATATGTAATGTAATTATATGTATTATCATAAATGATTTTCGAATTATTCTATATATAGAGTCTGTAATAAACAAATGTAATACACGAACAAATATACATTTCCCATTATTTTTGTTTTGAAATAAGTTTTGGTAAACTATAGTTTTACTATAGCATTGCTCAAATTCTAGTTATGGCTAAATTCAAAATATATATTATAAGTGATATATCACATTAACAATTAATATATCTAGTATAGTTAGTTATTTCAAATTTATTCCATATATGGTATATTGAAAATAAATATGCATTTTCCACATATTTTCCTATTTCCATCAGTAACTAGCAAGTTCTATTGATATCAATGTAATATCCCAGGGTAATATCTATATTTAATAATCAATCATGTATGAACCACAAAGACATGAAAATTATAGAGTACTTTTTATTTTGAGAAATATCTTAATGTACATATTGGATTCGGAGTACAAAATATTACTACAATGTACAATGTACATTGTACTGTAGTCCTTAATTAATATCCAATATTTGGTAATATGAAGATATTTATCGATTACCGAAAATTTAGGGTGATATCCTAGATTATATGGTTTATGATAAATTTGAGTAATAGGAAAAATATATCTGTTATAATATGATCTATTATTGTAATATTATTATTTTGGTATATTTCTCTTCTTTTATCATTGAATATAACATTATATTGAACAAAATACGCCCACAAATTAGAAATTTTGAATAATTGATATATAATTAATTACATTTGAGGCCAGTTTTAGACAACTACGTGAGGTTATGTATAATATATAATTAAAACAATACATTAATATATCATTATTTATAAACCGTGTAATATGTTATGTGTTGGTTATATCGTATACAGCATTTGAAAAATGATTTTTAACGCAAATTGTTAATATGATATATCATTTGTATTTATAAATTATATTATTTATGTATTTATTCTATATTTTATATAATTAAACTTATAATAAATATATAAATGGATTCGTATTATGAAAATTTAAAATATTCTGTCTATTATTCAGTAAAAGTTAGTCTGCAAGAGTTCAAATAATAACAATATTACATATATTATAATTATTATTATAATCATTATAATAATATTGATTAATGTTTAACCAACTTAAACTATTTTATCTAATAATTATATATCTCATGCAATATTAACTTAATTTATTCTAGAAAATACTAGAATATCACAGTGTTATAGTTATATTATTACTATATAATATATAGTTTAATTATTATATCAATATTACGAATTATTTTACAACATACACTATTTCATATAGTTATGATATAAAAGTTCTTATTCGTTTTCTTTTGTCATATCCTTAAGTATATAATATATAATAAAATATTATTAGTACATTTTAGGAACTAATAAAAAGATATATCTTAAATAAGCTAAATGATCACATCAGATCAGATTACACGTATATACAGACACATTTTATATTAGATTTAATATTTTATAGTTTATTTTAATAATAATATTCATATAATATAATAATTACATATAATATATAATAGTAATTTTAGAAAAACGATTAGTTTAGACTTGTTCAATTAAAAATTTAAAAGTATTCAATTTATTTTAAACCATCATGTATAATTAAATCATATAATTCTTAATTTGTATGGTAGTTTATTCAAGATTGGAACTGTATACTTTAGAAAGCACAATTATCCATATTCATTGAATACATTATATTTTAGATTTTAATATTATCTTTATTAATCAGTTACAACCAACGTAATCAAATTGTAGGCTGTAGTATTCTTTGTAATTTCTTTATATTGTACAAGTTATGGTTATATTATTTATATGTACAATTTATGTGATTCTTTATTGTGTTGTTTGTTATATAAGAATATAAGTGATGCATGTTACCTTTGTTGTTATATATAAGAAATATGTGTAGTTATCTGTTTTATTTGTGTACTTAATTAAATTATTAGCATTAAGTCAAATGTATATATTTATTAACTATTTATTGTAATTTAATATATATATAAATATAATATAAATAAACTATAAATATTTTTGTGAAATTGTGTAATAGTTATTAAATATGTGTATAACTTTATTAATTATTAAACAATTGTTTGTACATTTTTGTTTTATTAAACTAGTTTCAATGAGGAAAATAAATTGAAATATATCAAAACTATTTTATATGATTTAGCAATTCAAATGAGTTATTTCTATTATTTGTAGTTATTTAATCATACTATAAGTATAATATAATATTACTATAAATACAAATATCTGATTAATATATATCGTTTGCAGTGGTACAAACATTATGTGAAAATGGATCAGGGGCAATTGATAACTTTTAGTAATGATGATTTCAATGTGGCAAATGACATATCTACAGACACACCCGATGGTCAAGGGTCAAACTCGGTCAGAACTCCTTCTACTGGTAAGTAACTACATCTTCTATATAGCTAGTCTCTATCAATGTTGTTCTGTTCAAAGTTCCCCACTCATATAATATATTATTCTCTGAGTTTTCTGTTAGTACTATTATTAATGTTTGCTAATTCATTTTGTTGATATTTGTATTCTTCTAATTATATGTAATTATATTATTCCATAATTAAACTTTTAATAACATTGTTCTTATTACTTTATGTGTGCATGGTATAGAGTGTATATTATGTTATTGATTTATTTTATATTTATTATTTGTATATAAAAAATATTAAATTGTACAATTTAAATTGTAGGCAAATTCCAAGTTTGCATTCTATTTATGTATCATTGAATATGATATAAATATAATATGATAAATATAAATATAATATTTTACACAATATTTTATTATATTTCAAATATAAATGATCACTATGGTAACCTCTAATATTCTATTTAGTTCATATAACTAAATGTATATATATATATATATATATATTTATATATATATATACGAATACCATACATTATATATTCACGTTGTTATTTATTTTCCAAGGATCAATATTTGAATTCCGTGTACATTTAGATACACAGTAATCTGCATACTTAATGACCACGTCATATTGTATTATAATGTAGTATAATGTAACAGCATGTCCTAAATATGTTTACTAATTTAAGAGTAGCTACAGATTACATTCTCTTAATCTGTAGTCCTATTCATTAATGGTGTCGGCGATGTATTAGTCATTGTATTGTCCGGATGACTCACCCGTGGCTAATGAGTCACCGCCCATCATATATATCTTTCTAGTGAGCACAACGGATGAAAGCATGATAGACGTTGTAAGCAATAATTTCAAAGGTTAGACTTATTAAAAAGAAGATGATTATGAGTCCTAATATGAGTTCAGAACTATTAATGGTTTATGTTCTAAATTTAATTACCCGTGAAAACTATCTTTGCAAATTACAACAATTATTACAGTTTTCTTTTATCAACTTATTTTTTATTCTTACTATTGTTTTGTTTAAAATATTTCATAGTTGTTTTCATAGATGTGATATGTTGTAAATTATCAATTCTTTACTAAATTTTTGTATAGTGTATTTCTCAGTATGGCTATATTCAAATAAAATCTTCTCAACATAATCCCATCTCCACATTACCCCATGTCCACATTCATCCATGTCCACATAACTCCATGACCACATTACCCCATGTCTACATAATCCCATGTCCACATAACCCAATGTCCACATAACCCCATATCCACATAACCCCATATCCACATAACTCCATATCCACATAACCCCATATCCACATAACTCCATGTCCACATAACTCCATATCCACATAACCCCATATCCACATAACTCCATATCCACATAACCCCATATCCACATAACTCCATGTCCACATAACTCCATATCCACATAACTCCATATCCACATAACCCCATATCCACATAACTCCATATCCACATAACCCCATATCCACATAACTCCATGTCCACATAACCCAATGTCCACATAACCCCATATCCACATAACCCCATATCCACATAACTCCATATCCACATAACCCCATATCCACATAACTCCATGTCCACATAACTCCATATCCACATAACCCCATATCCACATAACTCCATATCCACATAACCCCATATCCACATAACTCCATGTCCACATAACTCCATATCCACATAACTCCATATCCACATAACCCCATATCCACATAACTCCATATCCACATAACCCCATATCCACATAACTCCATGTCCACATAACTCCATGTCTACATAACTCCATGTCCACATAACTCCATGTCCACATAACTCCATGTCCACATAACTCCATATCCACATAACCCCATATCCACATAACTCCATATCCACATAACCCCATATCCATATAACTCCATATCCACATAACCCCATATCCACATAACTCCATGTCCACATAACTCCATGTCCACATAACTCCATGTCCACATAACTCCATGTCCCCATAACTCCATGTCCACATAACTCCATGTCCACATAACCCCATATCCACATAACTCCATGTCCACATACCCCCATAACTCCATGTCCACATAACTCCATGTCCACATACCCTCATGTCCACATACCCCCATGTCCACATAACTCCATGTCCACATAACCCAATATCCACATAACCCCATGTCCACATACCCCCATGTCCACATAACTCCATGTCCACATAACCCCATATCCACATAACCCAATATCCACATAACCCCATGTCCACATAACTCATGCTCTAAATGATACATCTCTTAATTTATCAAAATCTTATAGTGCATCAGAACACTGACTTCAATGCATCTCTCAACATAACAGCTCAAGATACACATGGTTTGTCTGTCAATAATACTCATTGTTGTTATGAGATTAGATTCAGTTGAATAGACTAGAAAAATATATGCCAAATTATTTTCTTGGTATTGAGTAATTTGTAAAACAATGGTAAGTATTGGTTATTGTGATTCTTGCTACATTTTGAGTGAATCATCAATAAAATTGCAGACATTATTCTAAATTCAAACACTTATAGCCTTGGGTTTTATTACTTTATTAGGTATAGTGAATGTAGAATTAACTTTGCTTCCTACTTATATTATAATAAATATATGCAATTTAAACCCTATATATTATGTAAAGAAATAGTTTCGTGTGTATCTTTAGAGATAGTATTTATTATATGTACTCTTTATTTGAATATGCAAGATAACAATATTCAGGATTTTTATGATACATATTAATATTTTATAGTAACTTTTAAAATATATATTCAGTATAACAATTTATTTCTATACTAGCTTTTTTGCTTTTATTCTGATCAACTCCCTTACCCCATCCTACTCCATTAACCCACTTTACTTCCTTACCCCATCCTACCACCTCACCCTACTAACTAACCTTACTTCCTCACTCTAATCATTCACCCACCCTACTCCTTACTCTACTCCTTCATCTCACCCTACTCCCCCACCTACACCATACTCCTTCACTCCCACACTACTCCCTCATCTCATCAAACTCCCTCACCCCCTCTGCTACATCACCCCCACCCTACTCCTTCACCCTACTCCCTTACCCTAATCCCTCACCCCACCTACTCCCTCACCCACCTACTCCCTCACCCTACCCTACTCCCTTACCCCACCCTACTCCCTCACCCTACTCCCTCACCCTACTCCCACTCCCACACCCCACTCCCTCACCACCACCTATTCTCTCACCCCACCCTACTCCCTCACCCTATTCCCCACCCTACTCCCTCACTCCCACACTAATCCCTCACCATATCCTACTCCTTCACCACCACCCTACTCCCTCACCCTACCTACCACCTTACCCCACCCTACTCCTTCCCCACACTACTTCCTCAACGCATCCTACTCCTTCACCCCACCCTACTCCCCCACCTACTCCCTCACCCTACCTACCACCTTACCCCCACCCTACTCTTTTTTCCCCACACCACTTCCTCACCATATCCTACTCCTTCACCCCCACCCTACTCCCCCACCTACTCCCTCACCCCCACCCTACTCCCCCACCTACTCCCTCACCCTACCTACCACCTTACCCCCACCCTACTCCTTCTTCCCCACACTACTTGCTCAACGCATCCTACTCCTTTACCCCACCCTACTCCCCCACCTACTCCCCCACCTACTCCCTCACTCTACCTACCACCTTACCCCCACCCTACTCCTTCTTCCCCACACTACTTCCTCAACGCATCCTACTCCTTCACCCCACCCTACTCCCTCATCTACTCCCTTACCCTAATCCCTCACCCCATCTACTCCCTCACCCCACCTATTCCCTCACCTACCCTACCACCTTACCCCCACCCTACTCCTTCTTCCCCACACTACTTCCTCACCATATCCAACTCCTTCACCCCCACTCTACTCCCCCACCTACTCCCTCACCCTACCTACCACCTTACCCCCACCCTACTCCCTCACTCCCACACTACTCCCTCACCATATCCAACTCCTTCACCCCCACCCTACTCCCCCACCTACTCCCTCACCCTCACCCTACCTACTACCTTACCCCCACCCTACTCCTTCTTCCCCACACTACTTCCTCAACGCATCCTACTCCTTCACCCCCACCCTACTCCCTCATCTACTCCCTCGCCCTACCTACCACTTCACTGCCACCCTACTCCTACACCTCACCCTACTCCATCACAACACCTACTCCATCACCCCCAACTGCTCCCTCACCACCACCAATTCCTTCACCCCACCTACTCCCTCACCACCACCAATTCTTTCACCCCACCCTACTCCCTCACAACACCTACTCCCTCACCCACCCTACTCCCTCACCCACCCTACTCCCTCACCCTACTCCATCACCCCCACCTACTCCATCACCCCCACCAACACCATCACCCCCACCCTACTCCATCACTCCCATCCTACTCATTCACCCCACCCTACTCCATCACCCCACCTACTCCCTCACCACCACCAATTCTTTCACCCCACCCTACTCCCTCACAACACCTACTTCCTCACCCACCCTACTCCCCCACCCTACTCCCTCATCTACTCCCTCGCCCTACCTACCACTTCACTGCCACCCTACTCCTTCACCCCACCCTACTCCTTCACCCCACCCTACTCCCTCACAACACCTACTCCCTCACCCACCCTACTCCCTCACCCTACCCCATCACCCCACCCTACTCCATCACCCCCACCTACTCCCTCACCCACCCTACTCCCCCACCCTACTCCATCACCCCACCTACTCCCTCGCCCTACCTACCACTTCACCCCACCCTACTCCTTCACCCCACCTACTCCCTCACCCACCCTACTCCCTCACCCTACCCCATCACCCCACCCTACTCCATCACCCCCAACTGCTCCCTCACCACCACCAATTCTTTCACCCCACCCTACTCCCTCACAACACCTACTTCCTCACCCACCCTACTCCCCCACCCTACTCCATCACCCCACCTACTCCATCACCCCACCTACACCATCACCCCCACCTACTCCATCACCCCCACCCTACTCCCTCACCCAACCCTACTCCATCACCCCCACCCTACTCCCTCACCCCCACCTACTCCATCACCCCACCCTACCGTCCATAGGGCATTACGATGACTTCCACACCATTGATTGGCTGCGTGACGTAGCTAGAGATCGCCTAAGACATCGTCACATTGCCCGACAACGTGCCAATGGCTCTTGGATAGACGTGTTGAGGTCTGCCCACGACGCTTGGTCTGGTTGGCTGTGTGTTCTCCTCATCGGATGTTCAACTGGTTGGTCAAACCATTAGCTCTCGATTCCACTTCGTCCCTGCGAATCTAACGTTATTTCGCGTTTCATCTCGAACGTAATATTGCGGGGTTTCGTACAATTTCGCAACAGTGTAATCTTTCACTGTCGAGAATTTATTGTCATAATTGACCCCGATTGACCTTTGTATCCATAAATCTTGAACATAAAGACCAATCAGAAATCAAATCACTCCATGCAATCATATAACTGTCTTCGTCTCCATCGCAGGGGCTTGCGCTGCCGTTATAGATATTGGAACCACCTGGATGTTTGACCTCAAGGAAGGACTGTGCGCAGATAAATTTTGGTTGAATAAGGAGCAGTGTTGCTGGTCTAGCAACGAAACCAGCTTCGGTGATGAGTCATGCGCCCAAGTTAGAGGGTACGAAGGAAGTGGGATGTTGTCTGGAATGTGAGGCACGTAGGGACGGGGTGGGAAGTAGAGTTAGTTTAGTGAACAAAGGAACATGTGTTCTTTATGTCAACGCTCGCTCTATAGATGTGACACTTATTGATTATAATTAACGTATTCTATAGTACATCATCATTGTTACCTATCTTCCATATATCTTTAATGTTAAATTATGCAACTTAACCAAACCTTCATTAATAACCCTATTCTTAAACCTAATCCTCACCTATCCCTCCAATATCTAAGCACCTTCATCTCTTATCCTCAGCCTTCACAAAGATCCGTCCCTCACTAAGACCCACCCCCCATAGTGGAACTCATGGGCGTCTATAATGGGCGTGTCTCCCAAACACAACAACATTTCCTACGTGATTAGCTACGTCACCTACGTGATGTGGGCTTTGTTGTTTGCTTCTCTGGCCGTCACACTGGTCAGGGTATTTGCACCCTACGCCTGCGGTAGTGGCATTCCGGAGGTTAGTGCCACTTCACCTCGACTGACCTCACTAATACCGAGTGCTACACTAGGGCTCCCCCTATACTGCGTTATACTAATACTGTGTACTCCCCCTTATACTGTGTTAGACTAATACTGTGTACTCCCCTATACTGTGTTAGACTAATACTGTGTACTCCCCCTTATACTGTACCCTAGCTGTGTTATGGATAATGTAAAGAGTAACCGTAGTTCAAATGTAATTGTCATTACATGTTTAATTAAATACTATAATCTTATTTTGCTATTAATTGAGGTTATTAATATCTAATATGTGGTTTGTGGAATATACTGCAAGGTAGAAATAAATATGATATTATTGATGATTCATTAAAGCGATTCATTAAATTCCCATGTGATATGGATATATGAATTTGTATTTACAGATTTTAATGGAACTCTCTTTTTTCAGATTAAGACAATTTTAAGTGGATTTATTATAAGAGGTTATCTCGGCAAGTGGACGCTGGTCATTAAATCTGTGAGTAACGTGGAGCCTTAGTATCCATTAATGTTTTTTATCGTTTTCTTTTTTTTCATAGTAACGCGTATTACCCATTCATAGCATCAGAATTTAGTTTTAATATTTACAAATTGATGTTTTTATTTAAAAACCCACCTCTACATATTAACTTAGCGATTGTCGTTTTAATCCATGTTCTAGGTATTGAATCCTAGCAGATACATCGGTAAGACGCATGTTTGACTAGTTATTGTATTATTATTGCTATTTACAATGCTTACTTCGGCATGCCTACGTTGATAAGCATGCATTCAGTTTTTACATAGTTTTAAAAACAAATTATTTAGGGATTTATGTACATCATTATATCCAGACTTTATTAGCTTTTATTAAAAGTTCATAATAGAACTAAGGTCTACCTTTAGTTTCAAATTAGAATGAATTATTAGCATTCATTGATATATATTTGTTATTTTGAGGTTTCATTAATTTATTCTGTATTCATTATTTTCATGCACTTTAAGTTTATCTAATTTAATGCACATTTATATTACATCAATAAACACAGTTTGTACATATATTTATAATTACTCTACTAACCATCATATGTGTTATGGTCTGAATTTCCTCAATAATATATGCATACTAATCAATTACATGTATTTCTAGGACATTGTTCCACTATGTACTTGTTCACTTAAGTACTTACTACTACTCACTCACTGACTACTAGATGCTAACCAGGTACTTACTACCACTCACTCACTGACTACTAGATGCTAACCAGGTACTTACTACCGCTCACTCACTGACTACTAGATGCTAACCAGGTACTTACTACTACTCACTCACTGACTACTAGATGCTAACCAGGTACTTACTACTACTCACTCACTGACTACTACATGCTAACCAGATACTTACTACTACTCACTCACTGACTACTAGATGCTAACCAGGTACTTACTACCACTCACTCACTGACTACTAGATGCTAACCAGGTACTTACTACCACTCACTCACTGACTACTAGATGCTAACCAGGTACTTACTACCACTCACTCACTGACTACTAGATGCTAACCAGGTACTTACTACAACTCACTCACTGACTACTAGATGCTAACCAGGTACTTACTACTACTCACTCACTGACTACTAGATGCTAACCAGGTACTTACTACCACTCACTCACTGACTACTAGATGCTAACCAGGTACTTACTACCACTCACTCACTGACTACTAGATGCTAACCAGGTACTTACTACCACTCACTCACTGACTACTAGATACTAACCAGGTACTTACTACTACTCACTCACTGACTACTAGATGCTAACCAGGTACTTACTACCACTCACTCACTCACTCACTGACTACTACATGCTAACCAGGTACTTACTACAACTCACTCACTGACTACTAGATGCTAACCAGGTACTTACTACTACTCACTCACTGACTACTAGATGCTAACCAGGTACTTACTACCACTCACTCACTGACTACTAGATGCTAACCAGGTACTTACTACCACTCACTCACTGACTACTAGATGCTAACCAGGTACTTACTACCACTCATTCACTGACTACTAGATGCTAACCAGGTACTTACTACCACTCACTCACTGACTACTAGATGCTAACCAGGTACTTACTACCACTCACTCACTGACTACTAGATGCTAACCAGGTACTTACTACTACTCACTCACTGACTACTAGATGCTAACCAGGTACTTACTACCACTTACTCACTGACTACTAGATGCTAACCAGGTACTTACTACTACTCACTCACTGACTACTACATGCTAACCAGGTACTTACTACCACTTACTCACTGACTACTACATGCTAACCAGGTACTTACTACCACTCACTCACTGACTACTAGATGCTAACCAGGTACTTACTACCACTCACTCACTGACTACTAGATGCTAACCAGGTACTTACTACTACTCACTCACTGACTACTAGATGCTAACCAGGTACTTACTACCACTCACTCACTGACTACTAGATGCTAACCAGGTACTTACTACTACTCACTCACTGACTACTAGATGCTAACCAGGTACTTACTACCACTCACTCACTGACTACTAGATGCTAACCAGGTACTTACTACCACTCACTCACTGACTACTAGATGCTAACCAGGTACTTACTACCACTCACTCACTGACTACTAGATGCTAACCAAGTAATTACTACCACTCACTCACTGACTACTACATGCTAACCAGGTACTTACTACCGCTCACTCACTGACTACTAGATGCTAACCAGGTACTTACTACTACTCACTCACTGACTACTAGATGCTAACCAGGTACTTACTACCACTCACTCACTGACTACTAGATGCTAACCAGGTACTTACTACCACTCACTCACTGACTACTAGATGCTAACCAGGTACTTACTACCACTCACTCACTGACTACTAGATGCTAACCAAGTAATTACTACCACTCACTCACTGACTACTACATGCTAACCAGGTACTTACTACCGCTCACTCACTGACTACTAGATGCTAACCAAGTAATTACTACCACTCACTCACTGACTACTACATGCTAACCAGGTACTTACTACCGCTCACTCACTGACTACTAGATGCTAACCAGGTACTTACTACTACTCACTCACTGACTACTAGATGCTAACCAGGTACTTACTACCACTCACTCACTGACTACTAGATGCTAACCAGGTACTTACTACCACTCACTCACTGACTACTAGATGCTAACCAGGTACTTACTACCACTCACTCACTGACTACTAGATGCTAACCAAGTAATTACTACCACTCACTCACTGACTACTACATGCTAACCAGGTACTTACTACCGCTCACTCACTGACTACTAGATGCTAACCAGGTACTTACTACCACTCACTCACTGAATACTAGATGCTAACCAGGTACTTACTACCACTCACTCACTGACTACTACATGCTAACCAAGTAATTACTACCACTCACTCACTGACTACTACATGCTAACCAGGTACTTACTACCGCTCACTCACTGACTACTAGATGCTAACCAGGTACTTACTACTACTCACTCACTGACTACTAGATGCTAACCAGGTACTTACTACTACTCACTCACTGACTACTACATGCTAACCAGATACTTACTACTACTCACTCACTGATTACTAGATGCTAACCAGGTACTTACTACCACTCACTCACTGACTACTAGATGCTAACCAGGTACTTACTACCACTCACTCACTGACTACTAGATGCTAACCAGGTACTTACTACCACTCACTGACTGACTACTAGATGCTAACCAGGTACTTACTACCACTCACTCACTGACTACTAGATGCTAACCAGGTACTTACTACTACTCACTCACTGACTACTAGATGCTAACCAGGTACTTACTACCACTCACTCACTGACTACTAGATGCTAACCAGGTACTTACTACCACTCACTCACTGACTACTAGATGCTAACCAGGTACTTACTACCACTCACTCACTGACTACTAGATGCTAACCAGGTACTTACTACCACTCACTCACTGACTACTAGATGCTAACCAGGTACTTACTACTACTCACTCACTGACTACTAGATGCTAACCAGGTACTTACTACCACTCACTCACTGACTACTAGATGCTAACCAGGTACTTACTACTACTCACTCACTGACTACTACATGCTAACCAGGTACTTACTACCACTTACTCACTGACTACTACATGCTAACCAGGTACTTACTACCACTCACTCACTGACTACTAGATGCTAACCAGGTACTTACTACCACTCACTCACTGACTACTAGATGCTAACCAGGTACTTACTACTACTCACTCACTGACTACTAGATGCTAACCAGGTACTTACTACTACTCACTCACTGACTACTAGATGCTAACCAGGTACTTACTACCACTCACTCACTGACTACTAGATGCTAACCAGGTACTTACTACTACTCACTCACTGACTACTAGATGCTAACCAGGTACTTACTACCACTCACTCACTCACTGACTACTACATGCTAACCAGGTACTTACTACCACTTACTCACTGACTACTAGATGCTAACCAGGTACTTACTATCACTCACTCACTGACTACTAGATGCTAACCAGGTACTTACTACTACTCACTCACTGACTACTAGATGCTAACTATGTACTTACTACCACTTACTCACTGACTACTACATGCTAACCAGGTACTTACTACCACTCACTCACTGACTACTAGATGCTAACCAGGTACTTACTACTACTCACTCACTGACTACTAGATGCTAACCAGGTACTTACTACCACTCACTCACTGACTACTACATGCTAACCAGGTACTTACTACCACTCACTCACTGACTACTAGATGCTAACCAGGTACTTACTACCACTCACTCACTGACTACTAGATGCTAACCAGGTACTTACTACCACTCACTCACTGACTACTACATGCTAACCAGGTACTTACTACCACTCACTCACTGACTACTACATGCTAACCAGGTACTTACTACCACTCACTCACTGACTACTAGATGCTAACCAGGTACTTACTACTACTCACTCACTGACTACTAGATGCTAACCAGGTACTTACTACTACTCACTCACTGACTACTACATGCTAACCAGGTACTTACTACTACTCACTCACTGACTACTAGATGCGAACCAGGTACTTACTACTACTCACTCACTGACTACTACATGCTAACCAAGTAATTACTACCACTCACTCACTGACTACTACATGCTAACCAGGTACTTACTACCACTCACTCACTGACTACTAGATGCTAACCAGGTACTTACTACTACTTACTCACTGACTACTACATGCTAACCAGGTACTTACTACCACTCACTCACTGACTACTAGATGCTAACCAGGTACTTACTACTACTTACTCACTGACTACTACATGCTAACCAGGTACTTACTACCACTCACTCACTGACTACTAGATGCTAACCAGGTACTTACTACTACTCACTCACTGACTACTAGATGCTAACCAGGTACTTACTACCACTCACTCACTGACTACTAGATGCTAACCAGGTACTTACTACTACTCACTCACTGACTACTACATGCTAACCAGGTACTTACTACCACTCACTCACTGACTACTAGATGCTAACCAGGTACTTACTACTACTCACTCACTGACTACTAGATGCTAACCAGGTACTTACTACTACTCACTCACTGACTACTACATGCTAACCAGGTACTTACTACTACTCACTCACTGACTACTAGATGCTAACCAGGTACTTACTACCACTCACTCACTGACTACTACATGCTAACCAGGTACTTACTACTACTCACTCACTGACTACTAGATGCTAACCAGGTACTTACTACCACTCACTCACTGACTACTACATGCTAACCAAGTACTTACTACCACTCACTCACTGACTACTAGATGCTAACCAGGTACTTACTACTACTCACTCACTGACTACAACATGCTAACCAGGTACTTACTACCACTCACTCACTGACTACTACATGCTAACCAAGTACTTACTACCACTCACTCACTGACTACTACATGCTAACCAGGTACTTACTACTACTCACTCACTGACTACTACATGCTAACCAGGTACTTACTACCACTCACTCACTGACTACTACATGCTAACCAGGTACTTACTACCACTCACTCACTGACTACTACATGCTAACCAGGTACTTACTACCACTCACTCACTGACTACTAGATGCTAACCAGGTACTTACTACCACTCACTCACTGACTACAAGATGCTAACCAGGTACTTACTACCACTCACTCACTGACTACTAGATGCTAACCAGGTACTTACTACTACTCACTCACTGACTACTAGATGCTAACCACGTACTTACTACTACTCACTCACTGACTACTACATGCTAACCAAGTAATTACTACCACTCACTCACTGACTACTACATGCTAACCAGGTACTTACTACCACTCACTCACTGACTACTAGATGCTAACCAGGTACTTACTACTACTTACTCACTGACTACTACATGCTAACCAGGTACTTACTACCACTCACTCACTGACTACTAGATGCTAACCAGGTACTTACTACTACTCACTCACTGACTACTAGATGCTAACCAGGTACTTACTACTACTCACTCACTGACTACTACATGCTAACCAGGTACTTACTACTACTCACTCACTGACTACTAGATGCGAACCAGGTACTTACTACTACTCACTCACTGACTACTAGATGCTAACCAGGTACTTACTACCACTCACTCACTGACTACTAGATGCTAACCAGGTACTTACTACCACTCACTCACTGACTACTAGATGCTAACCAGGTACTTACTACCACTCACTCACTGACTACTAGATGCTAACCAGGTACTTACTACTACTCACTCACTGACTACTAGATGCTAACCAGGTACTTACTACCACTCACTCACTGACTACTAGATGCTAACCAGGTACTTACTACTACTCACTCACTGACTACTACATGCTAACCAGGTACTTACTACCACTTACTCACTGACTACTACATGCTAACCAGGTACTTACTACCACTCACTCACTGACTACTAGATGCTAACCAGGTACTTACTACCAGTCACTCACTGACTACTAGATGCTAACCAGGTACTTACTACTACTCACTCACTGACTACTAGATGCTAACCAGGTACTTACTACTACTCACTCACTGACTACTAGATGCTAACCAGGTACTTACTACCACTCACTCACTGACTACTAGATGCTAACCAGGTACTTACTACCATTCACTCACTGACTACTAGATGCTAACCAGGTACTTACTACCACTCACTCACTGACTACTAGATGCTAACCAGGTACTTACTACCACTCACTCACTGACTACTAGATGCTAACCAGGTACTTACTACTACTCACTCACTGACTACTACATGCTAACCAGGTACTTACTACCACTCACTCACTGACTACTACATGCTAACCAGGTACTTACTACTACTCACTCACTGACAACTAGATGCTAACCAGGTACTTACTACCACTCACTCACTGACTACTAGATGCTAACCAGGTACTTACTACCACTCACTCACTGACTACTAGATACTAACCAGGTACTTACTACCACTCACTCACTGACTACTAGATGCTAACCAGGTACTTACTACTACTCACTCACTGACTACTACATGCTAACCAGGTACTTACTACCACTCACTCACTGACTACTAGATACTAACCAGGTACTTACTACCACTCACTCACTGACTACTAGATGCTAACCAGGTACTTACTACTCACTCACTCACTGACTACTACATGCTAACCAGGTACTTACTACTCACTCACTCACTGACTACTAGATGCTAACCAGGTACTTACTACCACTCACTCACTGACTACTAGATGCTAACCAGGTACTTACTACCACTCACTCACTGACTACTAGATGCTAACCAGGTACTTACTACTACTCACTCACTGACTACTAGATGCTAACCAGGTACTTACTACTACTCACTCACTGACTACTAGATGCTAACCAGGTACTTACTACCACTCACTCACTGACTACTAGATGCTAACCAGGTACTTACTACCACTCACTCACTGACTACTACATGCTAACCAGGTACTTACTACTCACTCACTCACTGACTACTACATGCTAACCAGGTACTTACTACCACTCACTCACTGACTACTAGATGCTAACCAGGTACTTACTACCACTCACTCACTGACTACTACATGCTAACCAGGTACTTACTACTCACTCACTCACTGACTACTAGATGCTAACCAGGTACTTACTACCACTCACTCACTGACTACTACATGCTAACCAGGTACTTACTACTCACTCACTCACTGACTACTACATGCTAACCAGGTACTTACTACCACTCACTCACTGACTACTAGATGCTAACCAGGTACTTACTACTACTCACTCACTGAATACTAGATGCTAACCAGGTACTTACTACCACTCACTCACTGACTACTACATGCTAACCAGGTACTTACTACTCACTCACTCACTGACTACTAGATGCTAACCAGGTACTTACTACCACTCACTCACTGACTACTACATGCTAACCAGGTACTTACTACTCACTCACTCACTGACTACTACATGCTAACCAGGTACTTACTACCACTCACTCACTGACTACTAGATGCTAACCAGGTACTTACTACTCACTCACTCACTGACTACTACATGCTAACCAGGTACTTACTACCACTCACTCACTGACTACTAGATGCTAACCAGGTACTTACTACTACTCACTCACTGAATACTAGATGCTAACCAGGTACTTACTACCACTCACTCACTGACTACTAGATGCTAACCAGGTACTTACTACCACTCACTCACTGACTACTACATGCTAACCAGGTACTTACTACCACTCACTCACTGACTACTAGATGCTAACCAGGTACTTACTACTACTCACTCACTGACTACTAGATGCTAACCAGGTACTTACTACCACTCACTCACTGACTACTACATGCTAACCAGGTACTTACTACCACTCACTCACTGACTACTACATGCTAACCAGGTACTTACTACCACTCACTGACTACTAGATGCTAACCAGGTACTTACTACCACTCACTCACTGACTACTAGATGCTAACCAGGTACTTACTACCACTCACTCACTGACTACTAGATGCTAACCAGGTACTTACTACCACTCACTCACTGACTACTAGATGCTAACCAGGTACTTACTACCACTCACTCACTGACTACTACATGCTAACCAGGTACTTACTACCACTCACTCACTGACTACTAGATGCTAACCAGGTACTTACTACTACTCACTCACTGACTACTAGATGCTAACCAGGTACTTACTACCACTCACTCACTGACTACTACATGCTAACCAGGTACTTACTACCACTCACTCACTGACTACTAGATGCTAACCAGGTACTTACTACCACTCACTCACTGACTACTACATGCTAACCAGGTACTTACTACTACTCACTCACTGACTACTAGATGCTAACCAGGTACTTACTACTACTCATTCACTGACTACTACATGCTAACCAGGTACTTACTACCACTCACTCACTGACTACTACATGCTAACCAGGTACTTACTACCACTCACTCACTGACTACTAGATGCTAACCAGGTACTTACTACCACTCACTCACTGACTACTAGATGCTAACCAGGTACTTACTACCATTCACTCACTGACTACTAGATGCTAACCAGGTACTTACTACTACTCACTCACTGACTACTAGATGCTAACCAGGTACTTACTACTACTCACTCACTGACTACTAGATGCTAACCAGGTACTTACTACCACTCACTCACTCACTGACTACTAGATGCTAACCAGGTACTTACTACTACTCACTCACTGACTACTACATGCTAACCAGGTACTTACTACCACTCACTCACTGACTACTACATGCTAACCAGGTACTTACTACTACTCACTCACTGACAACTAGATGCTAACCAGGTACTTACTACCACTCACTCACTGACTACTAGATGCTAACCAGGTACTTACTACCACTCACTCACTGACTACTAGATACTAACCAGGTACTTACTACCACTCACTCACTGACTACTAGATGCTAACCAGGTACTTACTACTACTCACTCACTGACTACTACATGCTAACCAGGTACTTACTACCACTCACTCACTGACTACTAGATACTAACCAGGTACTTACTACCACTCACTCACTGACTACTAGATGCTAACCAGGTACTTACTACTCACTCACTCACTGACTACTACATGCTAACCAGGTACTTACTACTCACTCACTCACTGACTACTACATGCTAACCAGGTACTTACTACCACTCACTCACTGACTACTAGATGCTAACCAGGTACTTACTACCACTCACTCACTGACTACTACATGCTAACCAGGTACTTACTACTCACTCACTCACTGACTACTACATGCTAACCAGGTACTTACTACCACTCACTCACTGACTACTAGATGCTAACCAGGTACTTACTACTACTCACTCACTGAATACTAGATGCTAACCAGGTACTTACTACCACTCACTCACTGACTACTAGATGCTAACCAGGTACTTACTACCACTCACTCACTGACTACTACATGCTAACCAGGTACTTACTACCACTCACTCACTGACTACTAGATGCTAACCAGGTACTTACTACTACTCACTCACTGACTACTACATGCTAACCAGGTACTTACTACCACTCACTCACTGACTACTAGATGCTAACCAGGTACTTACTACCACTCACTCACTGACTACTAGATGCTAACCAGTTACTTACTACTACTCACTCACTGACTACTAGA
The DNA here is from genome assembly GCA_964035775.1 of Osedax frankpressi. Classification (NCBI taxonomy): domain Eukaryota; kingdom Metazoa; phylum Annelida; class Polychaeta; order Sabellida; family Siboglinidae; genus Osedax; species Osedax frankpressi. Next base: position 33,117,639 of record OZ038315.1, read on the forward strand.
TGCTAACCAGGTACTTACTACTCACTCACTCACTGACTACTACATGCTAACCAGGTACTTACTACCACTCACTCACTGACTACTAGATGCTAACCAGGTACTTACTACCACTTACTCACTGACTACTAGATGCTAACCAGGTACTTACTACTACTCACTCACTGACTACTACATGCTAACCATGTACTTACTACCACTCACTCACTGACTACTACATGCTAACCAGGCACTTACTACCACTCACTCACTGACTACTACATGCTAACCAGGTACTTACTACCACTCACTCACTGACTACTACATGCTAACCAGGTACTTACTACTACTCACTCACTGACTACTAGATGCTAACCATGTACTTACTACCACTCACTCACTGACTACTACATGCTAACCATGTACTTACTACCACTCACTCACTGACTACTACATGCTAACCAGGTACTTACTACCACTCACTCACTGACTACTAGATGCTAACCAGGTACTTACTACCACTCACTCACTGACTACTAGATGCTAACCATGTACTTACTACCACTCACTCACTGACTACTACATGCTAACCAGGTACTTACTACCACTCACTCACTGACTACTACATGCTAACCAGGTACTTACTACCACTCACTCACTGACTACTACATGCTAACCAGGTACTTACTACTACTCACTCACTGACTACTAGATGCTAACCAGGTACTTACTACTACTCACTCACTGACTCCTACATGCTAACCAGTTACTTACTACTACTCACTCACTGACTACTAGATGCTAACCAGGTACTTACTACCACTCACTCACTGACTACTACATGCTAACCAGGTACTTACTACCACTCACTCACTGACTACTAGATGCTAACCAGGTACTTACTACCACTCACTCACTGACTACTAGATACTAACCAAGTACTTACTACTACTCACTCACTGACTACTACATGCTAACCATGTACTTACTACCACTCACTCACTGACTACTAGATGCTAACCAGGTACTTACTACCACTCACTCACTGACTACTAGATGCTAACCAGGTACTTACTACTACTCACTCACTGACTACTAGATGCTAACCAGGTACTTACTACCACTCACTCACTGACTACTAGATGCTAACCAGGTACTTACTACTACTCACTCACTGACTACTAGATGCTAACCAGGTACTTACTACCACTCACTCACTGACTACTAGATGCTAACCAGGTACTTACTACTACTCACTCACTGACTACTAGATGCTAACCAGGTACTTACTACCACTCACTCACTGACTACTAGATGCTAACCAGGTACTTACTACTACTCACTCACTGACTACTAGATGCTAACCAGGTACTTACTACCACTCACTCACTGACTACTAGATGCTAACCAAGTACTTACTACTACTCACTCACTGACTACTACATGCTAACCATGTACTTACTACCACTCACTCACTGACTACTAGATGCTAACCAGGTACTTACTACCACTCACTCACTGACTACTAGATGCTAACCAGGTACTTACTACTACTCACTCACTGACTACTAGATGCTAACCAGGTACTTACTACCACTCACTCACTGACTACTAGATGCTAACCAGGTACTTACTACTACTCACTCACTGACTACTAGATGCTAACCAGGTACTTACTACCACTCACTCACTGACTACTAGATGCTAACCAGGTACTTACTACTACTCACTCACTGACTACTAGATGCTAACCAGGTACTTACTACCACTCACTCACTGACTACTAGATGCTAACCAGGTACTTACCACTACTCACTCACTGACTACTAGATGCTAACCAGGTACTTACTACCACTCACTCACTGACTACTAGATGCTAACCAAGTACTTAGTACTACTCGCTCACTGACTACTAGATGCTAACCAGGTACTTACTACCACTCACTCACTGACTACTAGATGCTAACCAGGTACTTACTACTACTCACTCACTGACTACTACATGCTAACCATGTACTTACTACCACTCACTCACTGACTACTACATGCTAACCAGGTACTTACTACCACTCACTCACTGACTACTACATGCTAACCATGTACTTACTACCACTCACTCACTGACTACTACATGCTAACCAGGTACTTACTACCACTCACTCACTGACTACTAGATGCTAACCAGGTACTTACTACTACTCACTCACTGACTACTAGATGCTAACCAGGTACTTACTACTACTCACTCACTGACTACTAGATGCTAACCAGGTACTTACTACTACTCACTCACTGACTACTAGATGCTAACCAGGTACTTACTACCACTCACTCACTGACTACTAGATGCTAACCAGGTACTTACTACCACTCACTCACTGACTACTACATGCTAACCAGGTACTTACTACCACTCACTCACTGACTACTACATGCTAACCAGGTACTTACTACCACTCACTCACTGACTACTAGATGCTAACCAGGTACTTACTACCACTCACTCACTGACTACTAGATGCTAACCAGGTACTTACTACCACTCACTCACTGACTACTACATGCTAACCAGGTACTTACTACCACTCACTCACTGACTACTAGATGCTAACCAGGTACTTACTACCACTCACTCACTGACTACTAGATGCTAACCAGGTACTTACTACTCACTCACTGACTACTACATGCTAACCAGGTACTTACTACCACTCACTCACTGACTACTACATGCTAACCAGGTACTTACTACCACTCACTCACTGACTACTACATGCTAACCAGGTACTTACTACCACTCACTCACTGACTACTACATGCTAACCAGGTACTTACTACCACTCACTCACTGACTACTAGATGCTAACCAGGTACTTACTACCACTCACTCACTGACTACTACATGCTAACCAGGTACTTACTACTACTCACTCACTGACTACTAGATGCTAACCAGGTACTTACTACCACTCACTCACTGACTACTAGATGCTAACCAGGTACTTACTACCACTCACTCACTGACTACTACATGCTAACCAGGTACTTACTACTACTCACTCACTGACTACTAGATGCTAACCAGGTACTTACTACCACTCACTCACTGACTACTACATGCTAACCAGGTACTTACTACTACTCACTCACTGACTACTAGATGCTAACCAGGTACTTACTACCACTCACTCACTGACTACTAGATGCTAACCAGGTACTTACTACCACTCACTCACTGACTACTAGATGCTAACCAGGTACTTACTACCACTCACTCACTGACTACTAGATGCTAACCAGGTACTTACTACCACTCACTCACTGACTACTAGATGCTAACCAGGTACTTACTACTACTCACTCACTGACTACTAGATGCTAACCAGGTACTTACTACCACTCACTCACTGACTACTAGATGCTAACCAGGTACTTACTACCACTCACTCACTGACTACTAGATGCTAACCAGGTACTTACTACCACTCACTCACTGACTACTAGATGCTAACCAGGTACTTACTACCACTCACTCACTGACTACTACATGCTAACCAGGTACTTACTACTACTCACTCACTGACTACTAGATGCTAACCAGGTACTTACTACCACTCACTCACTGACTACTAGATGCTAACCAGGTACTTACTACCACTCACTCACTGACTACTAGATGCTAACCAGGTACTTACTACCACTCACTCACTGACTACTAGATGCTAACCAGGTACTTACTACCACTCACTCACTGACTACTAGATGCTAACCAGGTACTTACTACCACTCACTCACTGACTACTAGATGCTAACCAGGTACTTACTACCACTCACTCACTCACTGACTACTAGATGCTAACCAGGTACTTACTACTACTCACTCACTGACTACTACATGCTAACCAGGTACTTACTACCACTCACTCACTGACTACTACATGCTAACCAGGTACTTACTACCACTCACTCACTGACTACTACATGCTAACCAGGTACTTACTACTACTCACTCACTGACTACTAGATGCTAACCAGGTACTTACTACTACTCACTCACTGACTACTAGATGCTAACCAGGTACTTACTACTACTTACTCACTGACTACTAGATGCTAACCAGGTACTTACTACCACTCACTCACTGACTACTAGATGCTAGCCAGGTACTTACTACTACTCACTCACTGACTACTAGATGCTAACCAGGTACTTACTACCACTCACTCACTGACTACTAGATGCTAACCAGGTACTTACTACTACTTACTCACTGACTACTAGATGCTAACCAGGTACTTACTACCACTCACTCACTGACTACTAGATGCTAGCCAGGTACTTACTACTACTCACTCACTGACTACTAGATGCTAACCAGGTACTTACTACCACTCACTCACTGACTACTAGATGCTAACCAGGTACTTACTACTACTTACTCACTGACTACTAGATGCTAAACAGGTACTTCAAAAGATTTTAATCTATTAACTAGTATTAGGTATATTAATAACATCCTGTTTGTCGCAAATCATGACTACACTATTAGATTATACTATACTATTAGATTATACTATACTATACATTATACTACACTATACATTTTTCAATGACCACACATATTTTATATTAACTCTTTCTTACTTTGACCACTACACTTTTCAGATGACCATGATGCTAGCGGTGTCTGCTGGATTATCATTAGGAAAGGAAGGACCTCTGGTCCACGTAGCCAGCTGTTGTGGTAATGTGTTCTGCTATCTGTTCCCCAAGTACGGGAAGAATGAAGCCAAGAAGAGAGAGGTGAATTATCTATTATATGTTGATTACATAAATAGTTATTTTTAGAATTATATTTCTCCTACTATCTAATATCTTATTTTTCCTTTGGTTATACGTCGTTATATAAGAAAACTCTACAAAATCTAAATTGCCAATAATAACATGTTTATACCTTAACATTCCTATGTTCCATCAGATTCTATCGGCGGCGTCAGCTGCTGGAGTCAGTGTAGCTTTTGGAGCACCGATTGGAGGTGTTTTGTTTTCACTGGAGGAGGTACGTTTGCCCGATATTAATAATACTATTGTAAACATTACCGTATGACCATTTTTCCTTTTGTAACGTTGGTCTGATATGGTATTGATTGAATACATATTAACTTATACATTAATTTGGTAATTGCTCACATTATTAATCATACATTTATTCTCCAACTCTTTCTACCTGATTATTCTATAATTTATGTTCCGGAATATATTTAATATTAAACCATATCCTGTCCATTGTTGTACTAAAATCTATCACCAGGTGTCGTACTACTTCCCTCTGAAGACATTGTGGCGTTCGTTTTTCTGTGCCCTGGCGGCGGCGTTTGTGCTTCGTTCTTTCAATCCATTCGGCAACGATCACCTCGTGATGTTCTATGTCGAGTACCACAACCCATGGTACCTCATTGAACTGTTGCCCTTTATCATGCTGGGTGTATTTGGAGTTGGTAGGCTATTCGACTCGATGCATTCAATAGCAATATTTACTAATGAATTCAATTTATTCATTTTCTATTAATATTCTTTAATATTCAATATTAATTCTTTTGCCATCGATATCAAACTTTTTTCTTTTTATATTAACTTTCATATTTCTCTCTATTGATATTTATCTTTCAATTGATTTCTCGCCCATCAATGTATCCATTTTACTTCACTTGTTATTTTCCTCGATGTTATTATTTCCCTTGCTTATTTTAGGGATTATTTGGAGCCCTATTTGTCAAGGCCAACATTCGTTGGTGTAGATTCCGCAAAAATAGTAGCCTCGGAAATTACCCAATAATTGAGGTCTTGATAGTTACCTTGGCAACAGCAATCATTGCTTTTCCGAATCCCTATACCAGGTTTGTAAATAGATATGAATTTAATCTATTTGCATCTCAAATTATATTATGATAGAAATGTTGGCATTATTAATTTACTTGAATTATATATTTGTTATATTGATGATATTATATAATATTCAATATATATTGTTGAATTACAAATCTGTGAGAAGTTATGTGATCTTTTTCATTTATATTTTATTCATATGCATTAATTATTAATATTAATATTAATTAAAAATTACGAATCTGATGATCAATATATTGAAATTACTATAAATATTTATAACACAATGTAACTAATTAGGATTTTGGCATTACTATTGGTTCAATACGATACCTTCCCTACCTTCCCTACCTTCTCTACCTCCTTCCCTACCTTCCCTACCTTCCCTACCTTCTCTACCTCCTTCTCTACCTTCCCAACCTTCCCAACCTTCTCTACCTTCTCTACCTTCTCTACCTTCTCTACCTTCTCTACCTTCTTCTCTACCTTCTTCTCTACCTTCTTCTCTACCTTCTCTACCTTCTCTACCTTCTCTACCTTCTCTACCTTCTCTACCTTCTCTACCTTCTCTAGCTTCTCTACCTTCTCTACCTTCTCTACCTTCTCTACCTTCTCTACCTTCTCTACCTTCTCTACCTTCTCTACCTTCTCTACCTTCTCTACCTTCTCTACCTTCTCTACCTTCTCTACCTTCTCTACCTTCTCTACCTTCTCTACCTTCTCTACCTTCTCTACCTTCTCTACCTTCTCTACCTTCTCTACCTTCTCTACCTTCTCTACCTTCTCTACCTTCTCTATCTTCTCTACCTTCTCTACCTTCTCTACCTCCTCTACCTTCTCTACCTTCTCTACCTCCTCTACCTTCTCTACCTTCTCTACCTTCTCTACCTCCTTCTCTACCTCCTCTACTTCTCTACCTTCTCTACCTTCTCTACCTTCTCTACCTTCTCTACCTTCTCTACCTTCTCTACCTTCTCTACCTTCTCTACCTTCTCTACCTCCTTCTCTACCTTCTCTACCTTCTCTACCTTCTCTACCTTCTCTACATTCTCTACCTCCTTCTCTACCTTCTCTACCTTCTCTACCTTCTCTACCTTCTCTACCTTCTAACTTCTCTACCTTCTCTACCTTCCCAACCTTCCCAACCTTCTCTACCTTCTCTACCTTCTCTACCTTCTCTACCTTCTCTACCTTCTCTACCTTCTCTACCTTCTCTAGCTTCTCTAGCTTCTCTACCTTCTCTACCTTCTCTACCTTCTCTACCTTCTCTACCTTCTCTACCTTCTCTACCTTCTCTACCTTCTCTACCTTCTCTACCTTCTCTACCTTCTCTACCTTCTCTACCTTCTCTACCTTCTCTACCTTCTCTACCTTCTCTACCTTCTCTACCTTCTCTACCTTCTCTACCTTCTCTACCTTCTCTACCTTCTCTACCTTCTCTACCTTCTCTACCTTCTCTACCTTCTCTACCTTCTATACCTTCTCTACCTTCTCTACCTTCTCTACCTTCTCTACCTTCTCTATCTTCTCTACCTCCTCTACCTTCTCTACCTTCTCTACCTTCTCTACCTCCTTCTCTACCTCCTCTACTTCTCTACCTCCTCTACCTTCTCTACCTTCTCTACCTTCTCTACCTTCTCTACCTTCTCTACCTTCTCTACCTTCTCTACCTTTTCTACCTTCTCTACCTTCTCTACCTTCTCTACCTTCTCTACCTTCTCTACCTTATCTACCTTCTCTACCTTCTCTACCTTCTCTACCTTCTCTACCTTCTCTACCTTCTCTACCTTCTCTACCTTCTCTACCTTCTCTACCTTCCCTACCTTCTCTACCTTCTCTACCTTCTCTACCTTCTCTACCTTCTCTACCTTCTCTACCTTCTCTATATTCTCTACCTTCTCTACCTTCTCTACCTTCTCTACCTTCTCTTACTTCTCTACCTTCTCTACCTCCTTCTCTACCTTCTCTACCTCCTTCTCTACCTTCTCTACCTTCTCTACCTTTTCTACCTTCTCTACCTTCTCTACCTTCTCTACCTTCTCTACCTTCTCTACCTTCTCTACCTTCTCTACCTTCTCTACCTTCTCTACCTTCTCTACCTTCTCTACCTTCTCTACCTTCTCTACCTCCTCTACCTCCTCTACCTTCTCTACCTTTTCTACCTCCTTCTCTACCTTCTCTACCTTCTCTACCTTCTCTACATTCTCTACCTTCTCTACCTTCTCTACCTTCTCTACCTTCTCTACCTTCTCTACCTTCTCTACCTTCTCTACCTTCTCTACCTTCTCTACCTTCTCTACCTTCTCTACCTTCTCTACCTTCTCTACCTTCTCTACCTTCTCTACCTTCTCTACCTTCTCTACCTCCTTCTCTACCTTCTCTACCTTCTCTACCTTCTCTACCTTCTCTACCTCCTTCTCTACCTTCTCTACCTTCTCTACCTTCTCTACCTTCTCTACCTTCTCTACCTTCTCTACCTTCTCTACCTTCTCTACCTTCTCTATCTTCTCTACCTTCTCTACCTTCTCTACCTCCTCTACCTTCTCTACCTTCTCTACCTCCTCTACCTTCTCTACCTTCTCTACCTTCTCTACCTCCTTCTCTACCTCCTCTACTTCTCTACCTTCTCTACCTTCTCTACCTTCTCTACCTTCTCTACCTTCTCTACCTTCTCTACCTTCTCTACCTTCTCTACCTTCTCTACCTTCTCTACCTCCTTCTCTACCTTCTCTACCTTCTCTACCTTCTCTACCTTCTCTACATTCTCTACCTCCTTCTCTACCTTCTCTACCTTCTCTACCTTCTCTACCTTCTCTACCTTCTAACTTCTCTACCTTCTCTACCTTCCCAACCTTCCCAACCTTCTCTACATTCTCTACCTTCTCTACCTTCTCTACCTTCTCTACCTTCTCTACCTTCTCTACCTTCTCTAGCTTCTCTAGCTTCTCTACCTTCTCTACCTTCTCTACCTTCTCTACCTTCTCTACCTTCTCTACCTTCTCTACCTTCTCTACCTTCTCTACCTTCTCTACCTTCTCTACCTTCTCTGACATCTCGTAGGATGAACTCGTCGGAACTGATTCGTATCCTGGTTCAACAATGCGGGGTCGAGGACTCTGGTCTACTCTGCAGCGGCTCAGCTCGACTAGATAATGGTTCGGTAACTCACCCTACCCATCGTAGCATTACGGCCGATGCCACCGTCTACAGCTCTATGTGGCAGCTGTCGCTTGCTCTGATTTTCAAAGTCGTCGTTACAATTTTCACATTCGGCATTAAGGTTATTAGGTTTCCGGCATAGGTCCTTTGAATGAAATTTCCTCTACATATTTTATTATGCAGTTTAAACAGATTTTCTCAAGATTTTTTCATTATGACCCAATTATTATAATAATTATATAAGAACTTATAATAGTTACATCATCTTGTTTCATATTGAAGTAACCTGTAAAAGTTGCTCGCATATTTAATTATATACTTTTTAATATTTATTGATAATAATAATATATATAATAATATATTATATAACTAAATAGAATATATATATATATATATATATATATATATATAGTATTATAATATTGTTTATGTTATATTAAATACAGATGAAAATATTAAACTTTGTATCAATTATTCAAATTAATTATATATTAATTTTATTTTATAATATATTTATATATTTTATATAGTACCTTTTAAAGTACAGTACAGTGTAAAGTACAGTACAATGTAAAGTATAGTACAGTGTAAAGTACAGTACAATGTAAAGTATAGTACAGTGTAAAGTATAGTACAGTGTAAAGTACAGTACAATGTAAAGTATAGTACAGTGTAAAGTACAGTATAGTGTAAAGTACAGTACAGTGTAAAGTACAGTACAGTGTAAAGTACAGTGTATCGTACAGTGTAAGTGTACTATTTACATCTAATAGAAATTATGATTTTTAACAAATTAAATATAGTTATATATAGTTATTATATACAAAAATAATAAATGATATATAATTAAAATTAAATTTGAAAATACAAATAATATGTCAAGATAAAACAATATTATATATAATATAATGTACATATAACTTATATAGCATACATTAAATATTTAAATATGTGATTAAATATTAATTTACTAATATTCTATTTGTAATTTATATTTAAAATATTATATTATTAAAAATATCTTATATATTATGAAAATAGAGTATTTAAATAAAATCATTTTATTAAAAATATATATATATTGATTAAAATAATTGTAATATATATACTTAGTATTATATGACTTACGATTTACACTGAGTATAAATTATGGATAAAAATCTAATTTATTATAGAGTTAATCATGGATTTACCTAGTAGTTACTCATGGATTTACTATGTAGTTACTCATGGATTTACTATATAGTTACTCATGGATTTACCTAGTTGTTACTCATGGATTTACTATGTAGTTACTCATGGATTTACATCGTTGTTACTCATGGATTTACTATAGAATTATTCGGAGAAATAGAATACTATAACTGGTATCCAAACAACAAATATGACATAAAAATGACATAAACGTTGAGTATCTCCTATGTGATGTGTTCAGATTCATTTATTATATACAATATTTGTTCTATATTAATATAGAATACATATAATTTATAATTGCATTTCAATTTGCATATATTATATATAACATATATATTATTTTTTTATTAATAATCTCATTTTATGTAATGATACAGAATATTGTATTTAGAAGATATATTTAATTTGTTTAAATAATCATCCGAATTATATATAGACATGCATAGACAACCATATTTATATGCATTATATATACCATAGATATGTATACCGGTGTGAATTAGATTAACTAGAATTAAATCAATTATTTGTATTATTGTCTATACTATTTATTCTAATATGTGATTGATAGGTACCAGCCGGATTATTCATCCCAAGTATGGCTGTTGGTGCTATAGCAGGCAGAATGCTGGGTGTTGCTATGGAACAAATCGCTTTGTTAGTAACTTCTCATTTAGTGAGTATTGTTAATACGAACTGACATCAGTATAGATGACTGTATAGAAATGAGATATATTCATTAACATCCTTAATATCTACAACTACTGCTGCTGATGCTGCTACTGCTACTGCTGTTATTGCTACTGTTATTGTTATTACTACTGCTAATGCTACTGCTACTGCTACTGCTACTACTACTGTCACTGCTACTGCCGCTGCTGCTAATGCTACTGCTACTGTTACTGTTACTGTTACTACTACTGCTAATGCTACTGCTACTGCTACTGCTACTGTCGCTTCTACTGTAACTGCTACTGCCGCTGCCACTGCTGCTACTGCTACTGCTATTGCTACTGTCGCCACTAACAATACTACACTACTACTATTATAACAAATCCAATACCATATACATTAGATACCCTATATATTAATTATAATCTCCTAGGTTCAATAAGGACCATACTATCTTCAGTGAAATGTGTAACAGTGGACATACTTGTGTTACTCCAGGTCTCTACGCTATTGTTGGAGCTGCTGCTGCTCTTGGTGGTGTTACCAAAATGACAGGTTCACACTTCACATACCTTATACCTTTCACACTCCCTCTTCACACTCCTTATCACTCTTCACACCCCTCCTACCCGGTAAACTCTCTCTAACTCTTCAAACACTTCCTAAAACTTTTTGTTTATTTTTATGATATTACAATTTATTACTGCAACTACTACATATTTTACAATGCTTCGTATATAATATTATCAATAATATTCTTAAATAATTTGTATTTTATTAGAACATAAATATAATACTGTATATATTTATATATCTATTAAACCTACAATAGACATAATATTTCTCTACTTTTATTGATGGTACGGTAATATATTTAATAAAATATAGTATATTTGAAATGTGTATAAAGTAAAATATATCCACACATGAGATGTGCAGTGTATGCTACAATTACTACAATATATAAATATTAATAAAACAGAGTTGCATTAATATCAATTCCAGTGTCTTTGGTGGTGATAATGTTTGAGTTGACGGGAGGACTGGAGTACATTGTACCTTTAATGGCGGCAGTAATGACCAGCAAATGGGTGGCTGATGCTTTCGGCAAAGAAGGAATGTTAGTATATCCGTGTGTCCATGACATGCCTATAGGTTAGGATATAAATAGTGGATATATCATTACCATTCCAAACCATATCTATTATGTCTACTTACACCCGAATTCCTTTTGTTTTCACCCAAAATACACCTGAATTTTTACCCCATACATCTCCATGCACCAATGGTGATCAATATCATAGAATATTATATAGACAATTATATTATATAAGTTTATTATATAAAATAATAATTTAAAAAATTAATGATAGAAAATGATTAACACTTAATATATCATACTAAAATAATATACCATACAATATATATTGTAATTTAAAAATACATTTCCCTAATAAGAAGGATTCATGATTTTTATTTTATATTTTATAATAAATTTAATTTCTGATAGAAAAGATATAATCAAACGATAAAAAAATGTAAACAAAAATATTCTAGGATGCTTAAGGATATGCGTTACAGTGCAGCAATAAATACATTTTACATGTATTTAATAGGGGGAATTTCACTCAACCAAAATACCATAATTCTGTTGATATTAATCCTCCAACTAATATAATTTGAAAGAGAAATCCACTTATCATAACGAGGCTAGTGAGGGGAATCGATCTAATGGTCAAAATATTGGGATACTCTCTACAAATGTCTAAGTCAAAAATATAAGCCATATTCGACACCACTTCTTTGCATTTTGGGTAAAGCCCTAAAATACCGAACAAATATTTGGTTAATCGAGCTAATAAGATATACTTATCACTAACTTTTTTTTTAGAATATATTTTCTAGGAATATATTTGGAAATCTCTAAGGGTAATCACGGAATTCGAAAAAATAAAAAAATAAATAGATTTTAGAAAATGGCCAAATTAAAATTTTTTAATATTTTTTTCCAAATAAATACTGTGATTTCGAAGTTACGGTTTATTTTAAAAGGATTATATAATTAGTAGAATATTTAGCCGTACTTATTCAATCAACATTCCAGACGATTTCTTATTAGTGAAGATTGGATAGTAAATTTTTTTAAATTATTATACATAATCAACTATATTCAACCTTTTGTTTATATATATTTTGTATTTTAGATAATATCTATAATTCCAGTGAAAAATATCTCGTCAGTTACGCCCCTTTTTATAAAATTACAATGTTTCGGAACAAATCTGAGAAATATATTTTATTATGCTCCATTGCAAGAATATCTACATTTTACACAAATCTATACCTTAATTCCTCTCTATACCCTACAAAGCTATGACGCACACATACACCTGAATGGCTACCCATTCCTCGATAATAAAGAAGAGTTTGAGCATACTACGATAGCTAGAGATGTTATGCAGCCTCAAGCGAAAATCTTAAAACTTAGCGTTATTACCCAAGACAGCATGACAGTCGAGGACATTGGTTAGTAGGTTATGGTATATTCGAGTAGAGATTATAGTTTGGTGTGGATTTAGTTGAACTAATATTCTAGGTAAATTATAGATAGACAATATTCATCTTATAATATTATGTTTATTCGTTAATACTACCCTCTACAGAGGTAATGCTCATCAACACTGACCATAATGGATTTCCTGTTGTGATTTCACGGGAATCTCAAAGTCTTATTGGATTTGTGCTACGAAGAGATCTCACCATTGCTCTTGGTTTTTTAAACTCAAATTTATATATTCTAGTTGTAATTTATACTAGAATGATGTTGTTGACTGCTATATTATTAATCCTAGTTAAGTTAAATTAACTTTATTAAAAAAGAACAATATTCAAAAATTGACAGTTGACCACATATACAGGAAGTGCCCGTTCAAATCAAGATGGCATTGTAACAAAGTCTAGAGTGTGCTTTACTTCTGAAACACCTCAAACTACATCCCATGAGCCCACAATTCTTAATCTAAGACGTATATTAGATATGGTTCGTATGTATTATTTATATAAATTTGAATAAATAATATATTAGCAATTTTTAATATTTTTTAATATTTTTAATATTTCCTTATTAAAAATACCCCCTTTACTTCCAACGTAATGATGCTTACAAATTATGTTAATGGAATCAATTTTTTAGAATATAAAAGTTTGTAAGATTGTTATAGAATATTAGTCCTTGGATTTATTGTTCTCTTATCTTCACCTATAAAGGCTCCTGTTACAATAACTGATCAAACTCCAATGGAAACTGTTTTGGAAATGTTTCGGAAACTCGGTTTACGCCAAACTCTAGTCACATATAACGGGTTTGTTTGTTTATTATCATCTATAATTTAATTATTCTCATTCGGATTGTATATTTAGATATGAAACTATTGTAAGTTTAAATTTAAAAAATCAAATATATATTAGTTGACTATATTATTATCAAGTTAAATTCGATGAGAGTACACTTTTATATAAAATTCATTCGAATATACAATTAACTAGAACAATTTAATTAATAAAAAATATTAATAATTGTATATAATAATTATGCTATATATATGCTTTATATATTATAAAGATATTCAATATGTATTACTTATCAATATTTAATTACGTTGATATTTATTGTCATTGATTATAAGTTTAAATTAAGCAATTTTATATATATTTAATAATAACTTATTATACTTAAAATGATTTTATCATGTAATCTTTTGTAAAAAAAACAAGCATTTCTTTTTTCAATTATATTCACATCTAAAAAACTTTAACTATTAACTTTAACTTTAACTTTAACTACTACTTTAACCCTTTTAGCGTCAATAACTTTTGCGTTACATGCTGATCGGAATCACTAGATTTTACATGTTTTTACTATGGTCAATAAAATAGCTCATAACTCGGAAAATACTAATATAATGAATATAACAAGAATATTAAATAAAACATAAATATACATGACATAGTATATTTTATAATTAAAATCAATACATTTCGAATATATCAAGAGTATGTAAAAAAAATTTTTTTTAAATTATTTGGTTAAATTTACATAATATTATTTTACTAATATTTATATTCAATTAAAGTAGATACATATCTTGTAAAAGTAATAGATAATATAATAATCTTTAAAATAGATTTTAAATTTAATTAAAATAATTAATATATAAAAAGTTATGTTATATAAACGGCACCGTATATTACGTCCGATTTACGATTAAATTTTTTTAAATATTCATTTCTAAATTTAATTTAGTATGGATTATTTAATTTATTATAACTCATGAACCATGAACATTTCTTATATAAAACTAAAACTCATATTAAAGATATTTAACTACTACAAACTAATATATTATATATTTAATGTTAAAATAAAATAATAATTAATTATATTCATGTAAACTATTTAAAAAAAAAAATTTTTAATATAAAATTATAAGAAAGTTGTTTATTGCTATTTTACCAAATTAAATATATAATTTAGGAATATATAAAATAAGATAGATGTATAACAAAATTGGGCCAGAATTCACCCTAAAAATCATCTGATGATAAATCACCTTGATCATTAGAAAAGTCTTGAGGTATAGAAAAAGCGGACATATTAAAAACGTAATGACGCTCTCTTTGTTTGTATCGTCTTTATTAAAATTCAAGCAATATTTTCATATGTATTAATGCATTTTATTCATAACATTTCAATATTTTTAATAAGTTTTATAATGATATATGTAATTATTTTTTGTTCAAAATAAATAACTTTATAGATCACATTATCCCACCATTTTAAAATAATATTTTCATATTTTTTTGTGGTTTAAATCATCATTTATTAACAATATGTACTATTTTTCTTTAATTTTTATTCCCAACAATAAACTTATGCTAATAAACAAGCATAGATCGAAAATTTTAAGTGTATATATATGTTATACATTATAAAATATGTTTTATTAAACCCTAATTGAATAAAATTATTAAGCTTAATTTATTATTATTTTTTTTAATATATGGTTAAATATTTAAATAAATTAACATATAAACTGTTTGTTATTACATGATACATTAGATTGTTATCTATAAAATGTATATATTTTGAATTATATTAACCCTTTTAATATAATTTAATAATTTATTTTAAGTATTTAATTGATTTGCGATCCGTTTCGATTACTTTGCGATAAGACATCGAGGGTAAAATAAATATATATTAAAATCATATCTGATCATTATTTATAAAATTATATTGGTTGTAGTAGAATTTTAATGAGTTTTTGTTACAATTACAATTGAAGAAGATATACCATGATATTGCATAGACCAAATTGCAAATTAATTAGCTTATTTAAAATAACAAATTTAACATAATTATGAATTATATCAGAAATATTTAATCAAATAATGTAATAAACAGATAATTAAAAAATACCTACATTAAATTTAAAATAAATAATTGATTAATACAATAAATCAATTAATATAAATGTTAGTTAAATAACAATAAAGTAATGTATATATAACTAGACAATAACTAGAATGTGTTTATAAATATGCTAGTATAGTTTAATATTTTAATTTATAAATAAACTAAATATATATTTTAAACTTATTAACAGGAAATTATTAGGCATTATTACTAAGAAAGATGTTTTGAGGCACATAGCACAACTAGACAATCAAGATCCAAACATGATACGTTTCATCTGATTATTTCCTATTCCATCATCCTGTATTTATTATTATATTTATCTATATCTGTTAATATACATACAATGTCATATTTGTAAATATGAAATTATCTATGCTAATGTTAATAAATACAATTAAAATTATATTTTGATTTTTAGATGATTAATTATGAAACCTTTATAAACTATATTAAATATTTTCAAAATAATTCATATATTATTAAAATTCATTTATTTATATACATTAATTAAAGTGTAATTATGTTATTATTTATTAAAGTAAAAAAGACTAAAATTATTGCAACAATTATAAATTTAAATTGTATGTCATGTATTTTTCTTTTATCAGATTAGTAAATATAATTCTTCCATCTACTTCTTGTAAATCAGTAAATTGCGGGATACAAATATCAAGCACATTGTTATCCTATGAAGATTTTAGATATTTAAAATAGTTAAATATTAAATTGGATAAAGTTTATTGTGTTTAATGAGTTTACATATTAATGTTATATTTATTATAATAAATTTACCAACACGAATGAATGTAAAGCAGAGCTCTTTTCCTATCATTTTGTTCAAGTGATCTTCAATAGCAAGTTTATCCCGTAATGTATTGCAACAGATTCCTCTGATCGTGCATTCAACACATAACTCATTCATTTCAAAATCTTTAGGTTGCATCAAATACATTCTGTATGTCAGTTTCCATTTGGTTCAAGGTAATAGCGACGGATATTAATATAATGCCTAAGCTGCAAACATCCTAATTCCTAATTCAAAAGTAATTCCATATATGGGTTAGGCAAGAAGAATTACATTACTTATAATAAAACAAACTTGATATGTATTTTAAGATACTAAACTCAAAGAATGAAATATGAAGCTGTTGACCGTGGTCAACGATGTAAGCATTCACAGTTTGCTTGTTGAAGTTTACAGAAAGTATTTCCGCACGTAATATCATAGAATTGTAATGTACATGGCACGGCATTCCTAGTAAGTTATGAAATTTTGTTAGAAAAGAATGTATGTTACAACTATAATTTATATTTTGTAAATAATTATTCAACGAAGCAATTACATAATCTGAGATAATCTGTCAGGTAATATATAATAAATAAGTTGCAAAAATTATTTATTATATTCATACCAATTATATAATAAAATATTAATATAAAAACCTCTTTTTATGTTGGATTCTGGAAGTTTTGTAAGTTCTTTGATATCTATGAATTTTAATTTTCTCTCGCATATGTTCATCTTATCTCTCTCGCAAACAGCTTGTTCCGTTATAATTTGAATATAAATCTAGAGGAGTTATATATTTATAATTCTTAAAATTATAAACAGTATGAAATTTCATGTATATTAAATTTAGATTTAAAATATCTATCTATCTATAAACTATTTTATTATTAATTACTTTGTTTTACTTCTATCAATTAGTTTCTTTAGAATTATTTATTATTATTTGTATTGTCATGCGCCCTACAAATTATTAAATAACTTCATTAGATACATAATGTAAACTAATTAGTTGAATTATATAAATTCTAGTATTAGAATTTATTACAAAACAATTCAAACCAAAAAAAGAGATATAGTATTTGAATACAAATATAAAATCTCTAATTGGATACATTATAGAAAACCTTATTGAAATTAATTATTTTCACAATTTGACCTTTAACTGATATTCCTTTCTTGAACTGCTGCTTATTAAAACTCGAACTATCCTGAATGCAATGAATATATATAAATATGTTGATAATTAATAAATCCAAAAATATATCATTATTATAATCAATAACTTTAGAACAAATAACTAATAAGACAGCTTCTTATAGACATTTCTAGTTGAGATTATACATACGGCCACTTACTAACCGCCCTGAAGGTGAATTGAAGTTGTGTACCAATGTGCTTAGCCATTTCATTCAGCACAAGTTGATCTTGCAAGTCATCGTATTGATTATTCATGATTCGAATAATGTTAATAGGTGCGGATGTCCTGTACGACTATAAGAAGGACAATGTTATGGGGTATAATGATTTCTTAAGGTGATAATAAGCAAAAGCGTGAATGGTATCAATTACATCATCTATACTACAATTTGTAGAACATCTTCAAAAAAATTAATTTAATATTTATATAAATATCAATTCAAATTTAATTTGTATACAAAATTATTATTTCACGTCAAGATAACCTGTATTTTCACGGCTACTATATATTTGGTTAGGAGATCATGGATATGATCGAGTACACTGATATTCCAATTCTTATCAATATGCTGGTTGTATAGGAAAAATAATTTTAAAATTAATGCAATAATATTGCTCGAATATGGTAAACTTATTATCCATGTAAATAGTTGTATTTAATAATTTAAGAGCTTCTTCGTATATTCTATAAATTACATATATTAAAGTAGATTTACTTAACAAATAGAAATCAAAAATTTTATTTAATAATAGTAAATATATTATCTAATATTACGAAATTATTCAATTAAAAATGGTTTCATTAAATTAATTTGATAAAAATGTATGTAATTTTAGAAAATTACTTTTTCTTAAAATTAAATTGTTATCGTTTTTAAAATTTGATTTATGAAATATTTTCGTAATTTAATTTGAACATAGAAATATAATATAGCCACTAATATATAATATATTTATATATTGCATAATAACCGGTTTTAAGAGCAAATTAAAAACTAAGCAACCACGAGGGGTACTGGAAAATGATAACTTAGATCTTAATTTATCAAATTTAACAATATTCGTATTTCCATAGTCAACATAGAAAACCTGATCAAGTGAATATGTGAGTAGGAGATTTTGTTTGTATGCAAATTTATATGTGTTAGTTGGAATATAAGTGTGTAAACTTTTATGTACATGATATATCAGTTTATGTTTATGAGAGATGTGTATTTGTGTATGCGGTAGAAATATGTCTATATAGTATATACTACTCATTATCATACAAAGTAAGTATATATGCTAATACAAATATATATATTAGTCACCTTAGCTTTCTGATTGTCTATTAGCTCCTCGATGAATGCTCTATAATACATATTGTTCACATACTTTACAATTACAGGCTGATTGACAGTCCAATTCTGTAATCAATGATATGTTGTTGTTAGTATAGTTGTAGATATGAAATGTAAAGTCGCAATAATTGTAAGATTGTTAATTTTTTTACTAATGGATAGATTAGAAATAAAACATTATGAATATCTAAACTGGTAGAGGTCAGCCAATATGAACTATAAACACCTGGTGGTCTTCTGATTCACTATTATCGTATATGGATTTCAGCTGCAAATCTAAATCGCTATAGGTTTTCTGGTTTTCTGCATATAAACATAAAATGTTGCAAGATATCGAAACGAATCGAGGGGAGATTACTTTCATATTAGTGAGGAGTAGGTTATATTTATATGATACTATTATTGAGATGAGATTGGTGGGGTTTAGATTAGATTTTAGTGAAGAGTGGAGGGTAGGACCTATTAGAGAGAGTATTGGAGGTACTAATAAGTTATATAGACACTAGTTTCGAGTACATTCGCTCAAACTTTGTGACAAATTATACACTCCGGCAATAGTCTAGTTGAACACTAGGTGAATTCTAGTTGCAATCTAGTGGTATTCTAATTATATTCCAGCATTACTTCGACGCCAGCTAAACTCTGACCTTGTTTCATGCCGAAAACTCTGCATTGATAGTCCACATATCTGACAAATAGTTTAAACACGTCTTCTTTCGGGTATTCGGGGATAGGAAAGGTTGTCGTTTTGCGTAAAATATCAAACTGTAAGCAGATGGTATTGTGAGGGAAAACTACAATTAAGAATCGAACTATTTCTAGTCTAATTTATGTGAGTGTATATAACATTTATTAAACTTGATATAGAAATGTAATCCTATCTAAAGTAGTTATCCTCTCACACCAATAGGCCTCGACTACATATGTCCTCTACCTTGGATGTGAATTGTAGGTCGTGTTTCTTCCTCAGTTCTGGTTGCATGAGAGCCGAGTGATTTCCGGAAGCATATGATTCCATCTGATGCTGTTTGTACTGGAAGTAGTCATGATGTAGTTGATCATTAAGATTCGACAATGTAGTAGATGTTACTTTTCCCGGAGTAGTGTGAGAGGGTTTAAAAGATGAGGTGGGCATGGCTTTACATGAGATAATGGGTGCAGCTGTAGTTTCACCCGAAGGCCCTTCTTTAAAACAAGAAATAGCTGATTTCGTCACCAGGGGATTCTGGGTGCAATCTGCTTTGGTTTCGTTTTCACCGGTCCAAGAGCAAAGAGTTTCATAATAGCTTTGCGACACCTGCCCATCCTCATTATCAACTTTCTCCGTCCATTTACCGACAGTAGTGGTCGGTCGTAGAGGGTTGCTGTCTAGGTGTTTGGCTGGGTCTAAAGGGCGTGGCCTAGCTATGTTTAAAGAGTGTACGGGATGGTGTGTTTCTGAGGACAAATGCATATCGTAATTCGCGTATAAGAAAAACGACTCATCCATCAAGCACGCCGAAGACTCATTCTTGGAGACTTGTCTGTTTTCGGCATCGATCATAATAGGAATGGGATTGGAAGTACTGGTAGGGAGGCAGCCGACCGTATTTATAAGGAGAGCCTTTTTAGAAAGACAATCTTCTGCAACTCCAGTATTTCCATCACAGACTCTAATTCTAGTATCATTTTGAGGAGAAGCGTTAACGACTGTATCACCAACTGAACCACTGGTTCCAGCGCTGGTTTCTCGACTCGTTCTTCTACTACTATCTGCATTCGTATAGTTTCTCGGCATCTCACCAATATCATTTCCATTGGCAGCCGTGTTATTATTCATAATGCCGTAGCTGTACAAGTTCCTGAAATTCGAGAGCACAATACCATTCAGTAATCAATAACCTATATATTGATTATAGATTGAATTGTTCATAATTAATGAAATGATATTTATTATATCAATATTGTTAAGGAATTTACTATGCATTAATTCACCCGAACTTGTTAAAATTATAACATTTTATCAATAATATCATTAATTTCAAAATTACCTCGCGTGGAACTTAAATTCCATAACATTTAATAATGAATAAATTTCATAAATCAGTATTGCAATTCTCATTAGAACCTACCTCGTTACAATATCTGCTGCAAGTCCTTCATTCACGATAGATTTGTTATAACTTACAATCGTTTCTCCCATCTTTATGTTGATATCTAATAGTTCCAACTTGTCTTTCTCAAAAGAAAATTTCTGTATAAAAAGTTGTTAATTTTAAATATTTTCAATATGATTGTATTTTATGTAAATATATGTAAATATATAATGATATATATTACATGGAATTTCATATGCAAAAGAAAAATAATCAATAAAAAACTTATTTGTTTAGAGATAATATAATTAGCAATAATTATAGCATTAAGAAGAGTATAACTAATATAAAATCTTAATAATTTATTAATATTTCCTTCGAATTAATCCCATGAAGTATTTCAATGTATATATAGTAAAGAAAATGAAAACAAACCTAACAATGATATTTTTAAAAAAATAAATAAAAACTAATGTAAACTAGTATTATTTATTTAATAAATTGAAGAATTTAGTTAACGTAGTTATTTAATATTTAATTATATTTTGTGTGTTATTGTAATTTTTGCATTAAAGAATTTTAACTTAGTTTAAAAAAATGCTCAAAAAATGTAATATTTTGTAATATATCATTAATATATACTTTTTATGGTATATTCATGATATTAAAAAAAATTTGTATATACAAAATTATATTTTATAATTTACAAAGAAATTCAATGTTTTTTTTTCAAAGTAACGTATTGACTACTTTTATTATTAAGATAACAAAAACGAGGATATATAATATACATATATATATATATATATATATATATATATATATATTATTAAATCATTATTCTTAATCAATTATTAGTATTTTGTATTTATTTTAATTATTAGAATTTAATTGGAACATTATAATACTGAAAATAAATATATGCCGAATAAAAAATATCCATTAATGATTTATTATAATTAATTAAATAATACGAACTTTAAATTTTAGATATAACTTATCAACATTGGAAAAGAAATCTACAGCATAATCAAGAGCTGCTAAAGTCCAATTATCTCCACCTAGCAAATAGAATAATTATGATAAGATATAAATTGTTATTACGAATATTTAATGTATGTAAATTTTACTTTTAAATAATTAAAAAAATTAGTATATAGAAGATACTTTAAAATATCTAATACAAACTCTAACTTTAATTTAAATAATACAAATTTGTATAACTATATTTATATAGATAATTTAAAAATAAATAACATATATGCATATATGCATACCAGCAGGTTTGAGGCAGTTAATATTAGCTACAATATATCCAGGTGATTTATTTTTCAATACTACATCTCGAATGAAAATAAGCTTTGAGTTTGCAATTTTATATGTATTCCCAATTTCTAGGAACACAACCTGTTTATTTGTAATCAATTACATTAAGTCATAACTAATCATTCATATAGCTTTATTATCGGTGTGATTTATTCTAGTATATATATATTCATGTTCTAAAATAAATATCTAATAACTATAGTATTAATTTATAATTAGGTAATGATTATTAATATTGATTACATATTTAATCAAATTATTTCTCTCATTATATTTCTATAACCTTAGTATAATCTGTATCCACGAGTTCAACTACTTTCACTCTTCTCCAATTAGTCCTAAATTTAATAGCATAGACATCTCCCATTACCTACAACATAAGCAAATAATTTCAGTATTATTAACGAATATATTAAAAGTAAACTGATCATTAACAGATAATATATTATATCAGTGTTGATCATGTATCTATGTTGTAAAGTAATGTTTTTTAAGAGCAAGTTGAATTAAAGGTTAAATAAAATAATCTCATATAAAACAAAATTTTAATAAATGTATAATGAATTTTTATTACCCATTCCTGTGAATAAACATTTAAAGGAATATATAGGTATGTTAATATCATTGTATAATATAGATGGTATAAAATACTAAATATTTATTAGAGAGGGTTATACTCTAAGGATGCATGTACATTTGCACAAGTATACATGTTTAGGGTGGAACAATTTAATAATGCATGGAATATAGAGACAATGTTAATGACCGATGTTAATATATTTATAATCGACCAATCATTAAGATATACATCGATAATAGAAATAATCAATTAATATTATGTATATAGATGTGTATAAATATATAATAATGTATATTAATTATATTTATCAGATTTAACTAAAAATGAAAATAATTAGATTAAAGATATATTTAATGTAACTATAAATATATGAATTTAATATATTAATTTACAATAGTATACTGTATAAATAGTATAAATGTATATACATACTAATAATGTATATATACATAATTATGTTAAAAACGATTATTAAAAAATTCCGACACCGGGAATCGAACCCGGGCCTTCTGCGTGAAAGGCAGAAATCCTAACCACTAGACCATATCGGATATTATAAAGTGCCTTATATAATATATATTTTTATATATGTTTACACTTCTTTATATAAATTTAATTTGTATAGAAGTGGTTTATGGTTTTTTTTAAATAAACTAAAATTTACATAACTAAAAATATATCATTCAACAAAATATTTGTAGTTTAAATATATATTAGTATAAATATTAACAATATCTCATATAAATATAGTGTATTATTATAGTGTATTGGTATTAGTCAAATTAATTATTAATATTAATATAGTTTAAATGTGCCCATATTATATAATCAGAAATCAATTCTGAAACATTTATATCATAAGGAAATTATGTAAACTGAAATTTGCATTTTATATACATTTTACCAGATTATGATATTATAGTAATTCAAGTAGTAGCATTAAAATGTAATGTAATTACATTTTATCTAATACTATATGAGTAATATGAAGTTCATATTATAATAAAAGACTTATATTCTAAAAAATATATCAAAGAATGTATTTTCGGGATATACCAATAAGTTATATATTATTTTTTAATTAGAAAATTAGTGTACATCAAAAAAAATGAATCAAAAAAAAAATATGTAGTGTTTTAATAGTAACCATGGTTACTGACTATGCATAATCATTTATAGTAATATATATTACTATAATATGTATAAATAATTATAAATATTATAAAAAATTCCGACACCGGGAATCGAACCCGGGCCTTCTGCGTGAGAGGCAGAAATCCTAACCACTAGACCATATCGGATTGAATAAAATGTTTTATATGGTATATATTTTTATAAAATACATGAGATATATATATAGATTATATATAGTATGCAGTAGGGTGGATCACTTTTTTCAGAATTAACTGGCTCACTCAGCATATAAACTTTAAGGCATATAAAAATTAATCATATAAATAAAAAAAAATTATTTGCAATATTAAGTTAACGCCAGTAGTCTGAATTTATCGACTTTTTCAAAATTATAAGTATTTTTAAGAAAAATTTCCCATTCAAAATAAATAAATACTTGTTTACCCTATTATTTCCGCCATTTTATTATTCTTTGTTTATGCTATATATTTAAAATATTTTTATTTTTCACAATGAATTTACGCAATAAATCTGCATTTTATACTTTATTTACACCAAGAATGATGAGTAATCGTCAGCTTCCAACATATTTAGACATTTTACAACATTATACATATATATATCTGACAATTTAGTACAACAAAGAGACGCAAAAATGCAGACGATTGAAAAAATAATAGAAATCTGGATTTCAGCATCTATCCCAGTGATATCATTGAAATCAATATCTAACAAACTAGATAGATACATTATGATAATTTCAAAATTAAAGAAGTCAGAGCACAAATTGTATTTTTCCAAATCTGTAAATGAACATATTAAAAAGTATAAAATATTATTTGAAATATGTACATGTAAATGCAAACATGATTGCCTTTGTTCTTGAGAACGACAGGTACCTCGATGTGAAAGAATTTTTTTAATAGATAAGAGAAATAATAGACAAATGTTTATTAACATATTTTTTAATATACAATATTATATTTGGTTGATTTGTTTACTTCATATGAATGAGCTGCCTCTTAGAAAGATATTCGCAATTCTTGATGGAGAAACAAAAGGCCCTGATTTACATAATGGTCCGATCGGTTTAAATCTTTCTAAATATGAAGAAGCAGATGTTGCTGGATTTATTCCAATTGAAATTGATCAAATATTCAAAAGATATCTAGAGAATTGTCAAGATTTAGGATCTGATCAGCAATATCTTCGAGATATAATCTTATCAATCACTTATGGAGTTAATAATTCTCTTAAAAGACGTTCACCAGGAAAACTCGGGAATGCATGCTGGTTAACGACAGCAAATAGGATTCTTCGGTATTATACGAGTCAAAATAATCCTACACTTAATCTTGTTTATTTAGTAAGATGTGTTATAAAAGTTTATGCTCGAAATTGGTTCGCGATTAAATATCAACCAAGATTTACCAATCCGCCAAAGCATATATTTAATTTTATAGAAAATATACACGAGTTAGATTGCGAATTAATTAGAGATGAATGTTTTCGGACGATATCTCGCAATTCATTTTTATTACATACAGAATTGATTTTAATTGGAATGCTTTCTGATACCAATCCAAGTGTAATGATTGAAGCTGTAAAACGTATTTTACAAGCTAGAGTAAATGGTGAAAAAGATGGAATACGATAATTCCATTTACCAAAAATTGATTTTAATGCGACACATTATAATCTCGTTTTATATGTTGATGATTGGCTCGAACCAATTCTAACTCGTAGCTATTCAACAGAAGACCTGAGAACATACACAGTTGAAAATATTGATATATTTTATTTTCCAGATATACCGTGTCATTCCCAGCATGTCGAAAGAACGATAAGACTGGTTTCTGAAACAGCTACCAAATTAGCTGACCCCAAAGAACGTGACCAGAGAATACGAATGACAATACATTTCAGAAAATGTATGCCACATTTTAATTCTAAACAAGATTTTACAATGTAATTATAATAAAATTATTTAAAGATTCAAAATCCTCTTACATTTTAACTATGCAGTAATATTCTTTTTATATATTCTCTATCTCAATTAAATTGTATGTAATTGTCAATTAGATTGCCTTATAGTTAAGTTATTTCATAGCTACAAATACAATTTATAATTTTGCAATTTTTATTGTAAAAAGTGTAATATATGTTTATGTATACATCTTACTTAATAATTACTCATTAATAATAACTACTGATTTACAATTATTTCTAGGTTTAATATTTATTATTAACGTTTATAATTTTTTAAATTCTAGAATTTCTTGGAATATTTTTAATATTCTAATATTAATAAATTATCAATAATACTACTATAAGATATTAAAATTGACTTATATTTACTATTAACTATATTCAATGATAGCTAATATTACATAGTTATAACTATTAAACAATAAATCATATTTCGTAAAAATTTACATTGTCGTACATTTCTGCATATAATTTAATAAGTTTTGCTTTTTTTTATTTCAACGATGAATATAGCGTTACATATAGTTTATTTTATCGCATAGTAAGTATATATTTAAAAAAAAATTATTTCTAAATAAAATATTTGGATTATTTGAAATTTCAATTTTTTTCCTGAAAAACACTTATAAATCCAAATTAAATTTAAATTTTTAATATTTTTTTATCATTACCCATTTCATAGGGATCAAATATAACTAATGTTGAATTGCTTATAAATTTAACAATATTTTAAGAAAAAAAAATGCCAAAAATATACAAAAAATGATAAAATTTTTATTTTCCTGGAATTTCTTGGTAACAATTTTTTAAAAAATTATTTAAATATGTTTTTATTTAGTAATATATCATATAAAGCTCATAGTCATTTTTCATTATTAAAAAATCATTATTACCATTCAATTTTATAATTTTAATATTTCTCCTATGTTTTGCATGTTAAATATTGTATCTCTCCCATGTTAAATTTGAATGGCGCTTAGCCATAATTTAAAAAAAAAATTAAAATTTATAGATATTCATTATAACTCATATATTTGCTATATATAATAGATGAGCCAATAAATAATATTGAAAAAAGTATCAAAGTGATCCACCCTAGTATGCAGTATTCTTTATTTTGAAAGATATTCTGATATTTACAAAAAATATAAAATATATAATTCTAAAAGTGTTTATTAAACTCTTTAACTAGTGTTTACACATTCTATGTTGATACAGATCTTATATTGACAGAGATTTGGGTGCAGTTATATTAGACATATTATATATTGCGTTTACATTAACCTAAAATATACTTGCTTATTTACATATACTATAATTATTAAATTATCTACAAAATATTTTATTTACTAAGACCATTCATTATTATGGCAATTTAAAATTGTGGGAAATATATTATAAAAACATATGCATATTTTGCATTAGATTATTATATCAATGCATAAATAATATATAAATAAATACTTTTTAATATTAATATTTTTTATATATTAATTCAAATGAGTATTGTTACAATACTTTAACAATATATTCACTGTTTTCATACAAAGTTGAAAATACTTTTTAGAGCTTTTATCACACTTGTTTTACTATTTCTTTTAAAAATATGTGTTATATAATTAGAACTATTAGATAATGAAATATATTTAAATCTCGAAACAAATATTTTGTAATGCGATTTTATAATCTATTTAGAAATTAAAATAATTGTTGTCTAAATATTTTATATTATAATCGAAAGTTTTAAAATCTTAGCATATACTCTGCTAGAAGTCTCAAAAAGTTCCTAAAATAGTTTATTATATCCATGTATTAATGTAATTTAATTTAATTATAACATAAAAATATAATCTCTGTATATTAATTAGTTTTATATTCTTAAATGCTGAATTTATATTGGTTTTATTTCCTTTAATGTATCTTATCACCAATCATTTATATAATACTGTATATTATATAATATTATTATATATATTATATATTATATAATAATATTATCATACTATACTCTCATTATGTTAATATAATGATTGATTATTAAAGTTTATATTATATCATAATCTTATTATTATTATAATATAAAAAATAACAATAATCAATTGCAATAATACAAACAAATATAATTATTTAATCCAACAAACATAGATTACTAAATATATACTATACCCGATGTAATTCACTATTTCCAGTAATATTAATATCTGAACATGGGTTGCAAAATAAATAACAAATTTCTTATATATTGATTATGGCTGTTAATGCAATATATATAAAGTCGAATATAATGTAATGCAATTCCATAGAGTTGAAGGCATTCGTCGGTGCTGTATCGATGGTAATAATGTAAAAACCGGTGTGTACGAGATGGCATCTAGACCAGAGCACAATTCCTCAAGTTGTTCGTGTATATGTTTCGGATGAACGTCGGGTAGAGCTAGGCACAGTTTCACCGGACTTATCACGTGACTCACAAATTTCTGAAGTATCCATTAACGGCGTGAGATTCAGATTGTATAGCATTAATGTTACATAACAAATTACAATACGTGTCTAATACATTCAACATTTACTAACAAAGTTAAAAGAATTTAATATATCCGTAGTTTTGGTTTTCAAATTTGAATGCTTTATAGGAATATTGACCTTTTTGAAATGAGGATAAATATATTGCATCACATCTTAAAATTGATATATTATCACATATTAATACAGATTATTTGAAATGGTTTTCTAAATAATGATTTTAAATGATTCATTAAATAATATGAATCATTGTTTTATTTTATTTAAAGTCACTATGACCTTACAATAATATTAAGTTATGTATAGTATGAATACACCGTAGATAAGTATACTGTAAATTATTATAATTAATACTTAATAGATGTATAAAAGATCACAGAATGATTGGAATGAAATTTTTGACATATGAAATTGATAACACATTATATAATGCAGTGCCCAGTTTTCATTATTAAATATATATACTACTCAGTAAATTATTGTATTCATTATTGATAATTATAAATCTGCTAAATATTAAATAATAACTGTGGATTTCGCAGTATTTAAAATAATCTCTTTCTTGGTAGCAGTATTTTCTTTATTCAGGTTCGGTTTTGTCTTTTAAATATAAAAAAATCGCCATGTAAGTTTTTTTATTAAACTTTTATAATTTAGTAATCTTGAATAATAAATAAATTCTCTAAACATTATTATACAATATTAATTATTAATAACCAGAATATAGTTGTTTTCCTTCAAAAGAGAGTCTCAATAAACATGAATCCAGAAACATGCGATGAATCAGATAAAAGAAATTGATTGAAATTGATTAAAGAAATAATAATGCAACATATTTTAAATGAACGTCATTATCGAATATTCATACTAACGTGAACTTATTAATAACATTATTATTAATATTAACTAGGACACTTACACATTTATTTAATAATTTTCAACATTTAAACCACAATAATTTACAATTTAATTTAAAATTAATTTACATGAAATAATATTTATATTAATTCATATTTTTTTATAATAAATTAATAATTAATCAAATAATGTTCAATAATTGAGTAATAAATATACAATCATGTGTTATAATAATTCGGTAGACAATCATAAAATAATAACCAGTTTAAGATCAACGACGTCAGGAATGTCATATGTCGGTGGATAGTGTACCTCGAAGCTCTTAAAGATAATATCAGTGGAGTCAAATATAGCTTTTGAGTGGCGATGTAGAAAGTGACGCCTTAAACCTGATACATCTCCATATACGATACACCGCGGGCATCTACCGTACAGCAACGTCAGCGAACACTTATTTAAACGTACCGAATTCTGATTTGTAGATAGATAAGGGATAAAGGATGATCATAGATAGGACGAGGGAGTGGAAAAGGATGAGAAGGACGAGGAGAATGAGGTGTGCACGAAAGGGAAACTGGGTCGACCATAAAGGAGAAGATAAGGAATATATAAAATACACTAGACTACCTCAACATGATGGGACACATGCTCTACCATTATATCAATGCTCGAGCAAGTGAAATCGCAACTGTGTGAACAGGTAAAAAGGTCGTTGGCCGTCAAATATTCGGCGTGATTGACTTGAACCGCTCTCTCTTGGTGTTCCCCGAACCGATGGTGGTGCGTTGTGTGCATTATCATTTCTGCAACGCTGCCTTGGTACGTACACAACGAACACTGAAAATACGGATCATCAAAAATCACTATTATATATGGTTTTCATTAGCTAAATAGTTTTTAAAGAATGTTTGTAAATATACATGATAATTTGTAAAATCTAATTAATCATTTGAAATATATACTCTGGATTAAAATATGTATTGTTAATTTTCAGATTTACTTTAATTAACTATTTAATTAAATGATATTAATATATCTTTTAATGATATGTGAATATACTAACTAGCATTGAAATAATATATATATCATTTTAATAATTATATATATCTCAACTATATCTATATAATATAGGTAGTATACTTTTTTCTTATTGTTAATATATTCATAAATTTTATTATAGATATTAGATAAATTGAAAACTAATTATATTCCATTTAATAAACTAATTTTCTCTCCCTGATAAAAAATAGTATCACAAAATTAAATATGGTTAGACCAAATTTTTATAATAATATAGTATGTAAAATAATAGTTATTTATTTTAATAGTGTCAAATCAAATATATGTAGTAGTTATATCTTATTCATATATATTTACTTTACTTATGATATTATAAGTTATTTAATCACAAATGTTAATAAATGAATACAGAAATTAATGATAATTAGTTAATAGATAAGAATACTAATTATTAAGGGTGTGATAATGTAATATTTATGTATTGTATTCTTTAGAATTTATTTTAAATGTAAATCAACTTTATAATCAAATTATATTTTTTTATAATAATATATTTCTTATTAATATTAATAATAGAAGTTTAAAATATTGTAAAATACTATATATATATATATATATATATATATATATATATAAATATATTATATAAATTCTATCATGTTATAATTTAAGAAAAATATATTTATTATAATGGTATATTGACATTTACAAAAAATAATTTTATGAAGAGTAGGATTCAAATTAATTAAATATGACAAATAATTCATTTCCCCAATACAAGTATTATGTTATACAAATATTTACTATTTAGATACATCATTGGAAATTAATAGTAAATAATTAATAAAATGCACTGTTCTAAATATTCGAAAATTATAAATTGTTGGACTATTAATACAATATGTAATATAAAAGTTCATGGTATTATAACTTTAATTATACAGTAATTATATATTTATAGTATCATATAATAATAATGGATACTTATAATGGATTTACCATACACCTTATGAATCTACTTTCAATTTCCACGTGTAAATTAAATAAATTACTTTAGCAATACAGATAATACGATATTTATAATAGTATTAATATTTATATTAACAATTTATAACTAAATGTAATGTTATATTAAAAATTATATTTAAATAGAAATAGTATAATACGCAATGTATTTATTTGTTTTTTATTATTATATATTATTATGAATCGTTTATATATGAATAACAGTTTATAGTATATAAGTGATAACATATATATATATATATAAATTTAGAGTTTACTAACTTCTTTTAAAAGCATTATTATTATAATTAATTGATTTATATAATTAATTCAAATTAACAGATGAATAATTTTACCACCTATTGATATAAATATCATAATAAATATCACTGATTTAATTTGGATGCATTCGTAGATATATATTTTTATATAAAACATATTTTTAGCTAAATATCTTATTTATAGTTTGTTATTGTTTATAGATATATAAAACAGTTTGTCATTCGATAAATTTATATATTTTCAAATAAAAAAAATAAATTTGTATTTATTTAATCTAAATTTTACATAACTGAGATATGAATGATATATGTGATTATGGAAATTATGGATGTCTACGTCGTTCCTGTAAGATATATAGTGTATTAACGATAGATTCGTCCTCAGGATGGATGTAAGTAAACATAGAGATTATTTCTGATTCATCGAAAATGAACAATTCTTACAGCTATATAAAGTGTACTTGAGTACTTGCGTATTACAATATTTTCATATGCATACTTAAGTATGAGTTTATAATTAGTTGATATAACTATTATAAAAGAGAATGTCGATATTCTAGCATAATGCATAGAGTAAGTTTGTATAATAAATGATGCACACATAGAATATAAATATTAACTATCCATTATCGTTTTTTCAACTATACATAATTAAATATAAATGTTAAACTAGTGGATTGCGATTAGAAAGCGGGACTCCCTGTAATTGGGGGCATGAAATGTATTTTTACAACTGGTCATGCGCTAGTAATACTATTTACACTCGATTATCTCTCTTTATGGTAATAGTTAACATCTTATACATATTCAGAGAATATTACAATTGATAAGCTGTTGCATATTTAAGCATATTTAGCCAAATGAACAACATGTCAAGCTACAATATCCTTATAGAATGCTTATAGAATAACATGTTTCGAAGACGTAGAAAATATAAAAATACAGCTAAATTACTATACATGGGGGGATGAGCATTTTTCATTGAGCAATAACTGACGCTATATAACTTTATAAGTATTTTCAATAAAGTTACACCATAACAAAATAACATATTCAATAATGTAATTGTATTTAAATATGAATTAATTAATAACAAATTGTATTTTTGTACAATACGAAGATTTTCTTGTATTATTGTATAAATTAATCTATTAAAAAATGGTGGAATTCATTTTCTCATTAACTAAATATTTCTCTAGCGATATATATTTATCTACAAAATATACTACAATAGATTAAGTATATTCCGCATATTTTGTGTAATATTCACAGATACTCGATATCATATCTATTAGCACACAATATATATACCATAGATAGTTGAGTCCACTCAAATAACTATGTATATACTATATACCATTAGCCCCAATGTTAAGTATTTAAATCCATCAATTGTAATAGATAATATATAATGATATTTATAATGCTTAATGATATTTAATACTTGTATTGTCTAAATACGTTAGAAAATTATCAAATATTTATTTTTGATTGTTAGTTTTATTTGTTGTTGTTTAAGTTTGCTTTTAGTCCATCATAATTAAGAGTTGATAACATAAATTAAAAGTTGCTAACTTAAACTTTTGATTTCGTCTTATATTTGATCATATTCTTCTTATATTATAATATTTTATAAAGTATAAATAAAGATTTGTAACCCATATATATATATACATACAAATATATATATATATATATATATATATATATATATATATAATATTGATACTCGCATATATATATATATATCCATTGTAATTACATTTTATATATATTTAATAAATATATATAAATATATTGTGTCATTACTTAAATTGATTATTGTGAATTATAAAACATTAGGCTGAATCTTATATTTTAAATAATATTATTCTTTTTAAGTCCATTGACAGTGTAATACACTAATTAAATATAAATTAATGTATACTATTTTCTGCATTGTATGATTCGAATTTTTTTAGTATTAATTTATAAAATAAGTTATAATAACTTATATTATTATAATAAAGATACACTATAATAATATTATATAATTACGAACTGAACGTCGTATAGTGCACGACATATGGCGATCAATAACGATGTATAGTGTACAATGTACACTATACAGTGTACAATGTACACTGTACAGTGTACAATGTACACTGTACAGTGTACAATGTACAGTGTACAATGTACACTGTACATTGTACACTGCATCTTGTATAGCTTACGACGTATGAGCGAGAACAAATTAGTTATTGATCTATATGTGAATTAATATTTAAAATCATTGAATATAAATCTAGAAATATTAAAATCCTAAACATTTGAATTCTCTATATTAAAATACATATAATTATATATAAATTACATATTTTATCGATACTCAATATTCGGTATAATATATTAGTAACATATTTACTGTAGTACGAAAACTAATTTAATTGTTTTCGAGTTTTATAAATATTTAATTAGGTAAATGAAATAATTATATTTTTAAAACAAATTTTAATTAATTATTTTATTTTGAAAATATAACCGAAGAAATAAACAATAATACCTAATTATATTTCATAAAATTATAAGCTAATAAACGTTGAATAATTACTTATTGCGAAACAAATATGAACAATATTAAAAACCTGATGCCGATTACACTTGGAGTTGGTTCTTCTTCCAACGTTAGTTATGTTATACATTATTCTAATCATTTAATTAACCCGATATATATTATACTACATAGTATGTAAGACAGCATATTATTTAATTATAACTAATATATACGGTATCGTACTGAGTAGAATATGCGTAGAATAATAAATAAAGAGTTTTCGATTAGTTTTCAAAAGACTGAATATTCAGGAACAATTTTCTGCAAATAGCAGTGGCAATAGATATATGAAAATCATACTTGAGTTAAATTGATAACATTGACAATATCACAACGATCGATCTACCGCTCACTGGTGATGACTCATTCTTCATTTATCTTCTAATTACTAGGAATTTATGTTTATATTTGTTTACTAGAGTGATATACATTCATAACGAATACAATTAGAGGATAAGTAATACTACATAAAGTGTATAATTATAGTGTAAAATTAGTGTGAGTTATATGGGAACTATACTCTTCCACTATAAATAGAAAAACCTAAAATAATCGATTAAATACTCGATTCTATCCATTATAATATATATTAGATTTTACAATAAAATAAAGTGTGCCATTTTATTATACTTGATTACATACTATCCAATCTGATAATTGGAAATGAATTGCTACACATACACTATAGCAGTAAACATATTTATTAGATAGTTTTATATTGAATATTATAAACATTTAACGCTATTTATCTATTATAAAGTACAAAAATATATTATAAATTAAATTAAATAAAATCTTAATAGATTTACTAAAATTCGAGAATTATACTTACTTTATACTCTGATGATATTGTTAAATTTAACATCATATTTACATAAAAGTTTCTATCTAAAATAGCAGATGCAATTATAAATCTTCAAATTAAATATCCATTGTCTGGAAGAATGAACAACAATTGGTAACTAACCAATATGTAATATATTGTTAATTCATTGTTAACTCAATCTCTAGATACCATGTTTACCCCGTTTTTGAAACTCATCAATAATATTCCTATACTATTCAAGAAATAATTTTAAGAATATAATATATATATATGTATATGAATTAAATATATACTTCACTAGTGTTCACTATTATTTATATTATCTATCGTTCAATTAACATCTACGCCTACCGTAGCGTAATTTAGCGTGCATGCTAAATCGATATATTATTCAATACTTAATATATTAAATACAATAAACATTTCACTAATAGTAATTATACAATCAATATGATAATTCGCACCATAGAAATTTCTACTTTAAGAAATTAAAGACCTCCATAGTATACAGTCAATAAAATAAATTTTTTATCATATTAATTAAATCTTACATTAATTATGTGATACCTAATGTAACTGATAAATACTATGTAGACATAATAATTATTATTATATATTATGTGTTAACAAAGGAAAAATAAATGTTTAGAAATATTGTTAAATGGAATACATTTAATAATATAATATATAATACAAAGATATGATAGAATTCAATATATTAAATCACTATTATCAATGATTGTATTTATTAATTTTTACAATTGCTTTGTTGATTTTTACTATTTCTGTTTCACATATGCCAATAATTGGTGTAAATGTTTCATAGGTTTAAGTTAAATTCTAATAACAATAATCACCATTAGCGCATTGACTATATTTGTTATATCTTATATAATATTATTTATTATATCATCGTAATAATAATTCGTAACATGATATTTCTCTGTACATATAATAATGATTTTCGTCATTGTATCATATATGATAATAAAATCTAAATAAAAAATATTTAAATATTTACTAAGAAAATTAACTTTGGAATTAAAAAAATGTTTATTAATTCTTTGGATAGTTGAATTTATAGTATTATTAACTAAAATAATAATAAACTTGTAACTTATTTTATAATGGAATAACAAAAGAGAAAATCATTGTTGCTTAACGTTATACAATATAATAGATATTTACATTTAATCAATATGGTATATAGCACTTTACCAAAATACCTATAAATCTTTCGATATTAATTGAACATATTTAATAGTTATTGATTTTTTATTTTTAACAAGAAATAATAATGACATTATTTATAAAAATATTTTCTGATTTAAAATTATAAGAGAATCATTACCAAGATGATATGGGATACAATATAATACAAATAATTAATATTAAGTATCAATATATTTTTTATATTACCTAAAAATTGTATTTAATTTAAAGTATTATGGATATTTATTTTACGAAATTCTTTTAAAAATGTATTTTGTGTAAATTGAGATTAATTTAAATATTTGGAGTGATTTATTTTATTATTATTTATATTAATATTTGAGTGAATTTCATATTGAATTGTATTACATTGTTTTGCATGAATTATTAAATATAAAATTAAAAAATGTATTCATATATTTATTTATAACAATTAATATTTATTAAACTAGTATAATAACAATTACAAATATATAACAGATTAGAAAATTATATAATTCAAAAAATATAATAAATATTTATAAAACACGCTTTTGGAGCTGAATTATTTGACTTCTTTTTTTTTTGAAAGAGGAGAAATGATTATTAATGTGTTAATGTAAAGATAATATGAATAGATAAAATAATAAATAATTAAATATAAAATTGCGTCAATAGAAAAATAGGTAAAAAATACAGCTAATACTTTAGTTTATGCATGGTCATATTATAAACAAAGACAAGCATATTGAGAACAATGATTATAAATAAATAAAAAATCGTTAATTTTATATTGAAATTTTTTAAAATGTATATATAATCATTAAATTATTGTAATTATAAATTATAACTGTATTTAAAATAAAATTATACAATCTATTTAATTTACTATGATTTACTTTGATGTTAATACTTGGAGTAAAAACAAGTTTCTTATATCAATATAAAGATAACTTATATTTTTATAATATTAAACAAAAAAAAACTTAAACTAGAATACCATTTTATAAATGCAGCTTGTAACTAAAAACCTTAACCATATTACATGAAATGGGAATAAATCACTCTAAATATATTTTAAAAGATTTAGTTACATTTATGGATTTATTCAGATTTATTATTAAATTTTGATTCATCTATAAAATACTTCAATTACTTATATAGACTATTATAATAATAGTGGTTAATAAATATATCTATTTATAATGGAAATTATATTTCCATATAAAAAATAATTTGTAATATTAATTCCTAGATTTATTGAAAAAATGAAAATAGAGTATTATTATGTTTGAAAATTCATATCTGATAGTAGTTGATATTATAAATTCCAAAGAATAAAAACAATACATTAAATTATCATTTAAATAGAATTATATTATTTTGATATTTTATATTTAAAATATTATATATTATATTATAAGATGATATTATATATATATTTTTAATTTATAATAAATATAAGATATTTCATAATACAAATTAATAAATTTTAAATTCCTACTTAAAGCCAGACAATGATTCACAATCTGCCTTATCTAAAATACAAGGTGAACACAAAGGAGTTCAAATTTGTGCTGGATTTATCACTGGACTGTTAGTAAATTATATCTTACGAATGATATATTATACTCATCTATTAAGTATTTGATAAATTATGTATCATAAATGTACTTTAATAAATTCATATCCAATTTATATAAATAATTAAGTGTAAATGAAAATGTTACTACAAATTATGATCTGTTTTTCATAATCTAAATATTTATAAATATCTATAAAACAGGATAACTGAAAAAATCATGGAAAAAGTCGGAAAATCTGCTGCCATCGTAGTAGCATCTGGACTTATAATTTGTAAGGTACTCTCTTAACTTACAATAATAACCTATAAAGTTTACCTTTCTATCATCTATAATGTAAATAATAGTTCTCTATTGTTAATATCTTACAAAGTCCGAGTTCATTACAACCGTACATTTATATTCAATGTCCTAATTTCAGATTGCGCACCATGCCGGTTATATTGATGTGGATTGGGCCAACTTAAGGCACCAGGCTGCGAAAACTGGCGGTAAGATTGTGGACACCACTGGAAAGAAACTTCCAACATCTCAACAGGTTACTTGATTACTGTACAATGGAGTTTTCTCGTGATTACTATTCGTTAAAATTGTTTCATTTCATATATTATAGTAATGATTTTATTTGTAATAATTTGTAACTATTTTAAGTATATATAATATAACATTGCTAACATCACAAATTAAACATTGAACATAATTCAAATTATATTTATAAGACGTTTATGGTGTTCATTTAATTTATATATTTTCATATATTGTATTAAATATAATAATAATTATAGAAATCATATTAAATATTATTTAATTTATATCATTATTATTGAACCGAGTGTCTATCCTCTCTTACAGATAATTACGTTTGCCGAGGAAAATGTAATACTAAGTACCTCATTTGGAGGAGGATTTGTTATCGGAATGATGTTCTAAACATAAATTATTTCAGCAAGTCCAACCTTCAAACTATTGTTTACAAACACTGCCTTCTGGTACTCCGTAAACATTCATGTTTGATCATGTGAACAATTCTATATCTGTAGTTAAACATTGAAATTTAGATTTGGCCTTTATTTGAAGTGTTATTGTTGCAAGTAGTATTCTAGGTTTGCTTGTTTGAATTTGCTTTGGTTATAATAAATATAATACACAAATTATATTTATTTATTCTATATATTTTATATATTTGTTTAAAAAAATAAATATATTTGTTTGAATATATATATTACAAGTGTATTAGAATATTCACATTTATATAATAAATATATTTATGCTATTAATCTTAAGGCTAAAGTTATATAATAGGATTTAGTAATAGACCTTAAAATTAAGAATGTTAAGTTTTAAATCTATAATTATTATAATAAATGATTTATAGTTTTTACTATCATCTAGATGATTTATTAAATATATATAGATTAAAAATATTGATCAAATTTATATAAAAGATATTCATATATTAATCTTAATATATATCTTACTATATAGATTATACTTTAATAAATTATAGTCTAATATTTTAGTTATTTACTTTGAAATATGTAGATTTATATGTAATATATAATTTTTATAGTTTATTTTTTTAATAAAGAATATATTATAATTCACTATACACAGATGCTAGATGATTCTATCACTTTATACATGTATTCTATGTTCTTGGGTAATATTACACGAGAACATGGAATTATTAGCATATGTTAATGATATATATTCTTTAAGATCTCACTAATTATATTAGAATTTTGTGAAATTATATTTACATCTCTATTATAATCAAATAATTATTTAAATAACAAATATAATATGTGAATAATGGCATATCAAATATATTAACTAAATATATAAACGCATGAGTAATAAAAGTAAGATTACTCAATATATATCTTAACCTACTTGTGTATAACAATACATATAATTCCAACATTAATAATGTATAGCTAAGATCAATATCAATATTATAAAAAAGGAATGCATTAAGATATTTCACCTACTTCAAGATACATTTTAAATCTGTTATTAACTAATTGTGTTTTACGTAAATGAAGTGTACACTTCATCAATGATATCATAAATTTAGATTGTATCAAAAAACATATGTGATACATAATATGTAATACATTTATTAATTTGAAAAGTATTTTAGATTTCCCATGATACATTTATTAATAATTACAAATATTAATCCGGAATATTATATGTACGTAATATTATAACTGTACACTATATAAAATGTAAAAATACACTTAAAATAAAGTTTTTTAAATATTTAAAGGTACACTTTTACAAATAAATAGACGACAGTATGAGTATAACACATTAAAGAATACTATTGGTAACATCCAAAATAAGATATATACAAACTCAAAATCATAACATATTAAACATTTTTTTAATATACAATTTGTTAATTTATATATAATTAAACATTATTATATCAAGATTATACTCTAAATATTAATATGATAAAATATATTGCAAATAAAAATAATAATTGAATTATATAATATAAGATAATACAAGTCATCGATAACTTATTAGCTAACATTCTCAAATATGATCTTACTTATATGGATCTTATTATAATCTAAGGATTTTAATACATTTTATAATCTGAGGATTTTGATTAAACATTTATCAATCATGTTAAAATATATATAAAGATCAAATTGTGCATGCGATTTAAATGTAAGTAATTGGTATTTGACTATATTTAAGTAATGTATTAATTTTAAAAACTATTAACTTAAACTTATGAGTACTGGTAATCTTCATTATCTTCTTAAATTATATTTATGTATATTTTTTAATAAATAAATGGTTGTAGTAAACTATTTTATATTATAAAACTATGCTTAATACTTTAGTTTTATAATTGTAAACGCAAAGGTTAATAATTGATTATGTTGACATATACCAATTATTTACTATACTTATTATATAAATTAGTTTTTTATGGAATTATTCTGTGATATGATATTTGATATTACGATTAAATATTGAAATAATTCATTTGAATTATAAATGTCAGCCAACTAATTCGATTGACCGCGTATTACGTAGTAGAATAGAGGTACATCCCAATTCGTTGGTTTGATTATGTTATTTATCTGTATATTTTTCCTACTAATTTTTTAAGATTTACCCAAACTAAGGACATTTTTCTCTTTTTTTCTTATAGACTATTCCAAGCATGCTATATCGCATATAAATCTAATTCAAAAAGTAGTCCATATATATATATACATATATTAATATTAATGTATTCGATGAACACAAATAATATTTATAGGTTTTTTAAATATTTATTGTTTTAGAAAAAAGTGAACTTATATTTTATTCTTGAATACATTTGTAAATGGTAAATCATATTTTAAAATACCTGTAGAAGTATTGTGGGGCTTATAATGAAATACATACGATCTAATAGTTTGGCAGTCAACTCATTTAGCTGAATAGGTTTCCGATGGAAGAACATAATTGTAGATGTAATAAATTTAAAAAGTTATTAGAATATATTTGATTTTACTTTATTTTACTATGAATGCCACCTCATAGTAATACAGGATGTCTTTTGAATACATTTCATTTACGAACATTAAGATTCTATACTTAGGAATTTATAAATAAGATGATAATGATATATTTGTGACTAAACAATTAAAAGTAAATCCGTATGTATATAGAACTGCGTGAACATTTATTATTTATTTTAGTAGTTTTTATAATAGATTTGTTTTATAAAAACCGACACATCACATATATTCTAATGAAATGATAAGCTGAATAAATAAATAACTGACCCAGATAAATAAATAACTTTGTATTTTATTCATCGAACCATGCTATTGATATAATTATGTTATATGTTAACATAAAACTTATTAAATAAGGAATTTAGTAATATGTTTAATTCATCATAATTTATAATAATACTTCTTTTATTTATAAGTTGTTACACATAATTTAATTTAAATTGCACTTTTAAAATTATCTTATTAACGAATGATAAAAATTATAATTAAATTTATTTGAGCACATTGAATTGAATTATCACCAAGGGATCATTATATATATATATATATATATATATATATATATATATATACATATATATATATTGTCCAACATACTAGAATTAAAAACTAATAATGGCAAACTAAACATAAGCGTTAATGGATGTTTAGTTCTTCATATCCATCTTAGATTTAGAGAAATCAAATAATTATTTAAAGTTACAATTAAAGGAGAAAACTTATATAAAAGTACCGAATAATTGATATTGTAAATAAAGGTTAATTCTTTGATACTAACTTGCGGCTTGTATTTTAGTTAAACTGTATCCAAAACTTTGTAATTCATTCTTCAGCGTAATTTTATTGTTATAACAAGATTCGAATTTCCCAAAATAGGAGAAATTACGTAACTAAGTTTAGAATACTTCTATAATGTCTTATTTTGAGAATTCCTCATATATTTAACAACTTCGAATGCCATAGTTATTTAATCTGTCCGTAATAAATATTCTATAAATATTCCTAACCATACCGCGTATGGTTTATATGATCTAAATTCATTCATCGGTAACCATATTAACGAAGATGAAGTTTACGGGTTGACAAATACACCTTTGTGGGCGGACCTATAATTATTTCTATATACTTATTATTATGGGATTCTACGAAATGACTTTGTCAACAGTGGTTAGTTATATAATGTTATCATTTTCCTGTGCAAATAGTAATTATGATATTTGATAGTTAATTATTTAAAATTTAATAGTAAAAATATGTAGTAACATAATTTAACATATACATAAGTATACTATTCAATATTAAAATATCTATTTATATAATTTGATTTACTTTATATTACTTAATTTATATTATTAAATATAATTATTAGTGTAATACTTGGCATAATGGATATATATATATATATATATATATATATATATATATATATATATATATGTTATACTATACAATATATATATATATTATATAACATTATAAATTGTACTACGTTATACTAAAATCTACTAAATTATTATGTACCAATCAAATAAAAATGTAATAATTAATATAATATTCCGTATTTGGATTATTGATTACTAACCACTAATAATATTGTCTTTGCATGAATTAAATACATATACTATATCTATTAATTAAATACATGGTTTTATAAAAATTATATTTATTTTGAAAATCCATATACTTATGCATACTATATAACCACGTAATAATATTTTAATAGTTCAAGGATGAAATATTAATCAATACTTAATAATGCAATAGGATTTTTTTCATTTAGACACGTATTTCGACTTCAATTATTCTGATTGGTTGTGTATTTGATTGGAAATTTACACATTACAATTTATAATGTATATGTAGTATATGTAGTTTAGATAATGCATATACAATGTCTAATAAATGCATTTTGAACACACTTTGATTTTTATGAAGACTTGATAATTATATTTATATAATATTCATACAAAATAAATATAGGCGACTTATATTGTAGGAATATACTGAGATTTATATTAAAATGCTTATTAAAAAATGTTTAAATTGATAATATTATTATTACAAAATATTTGTTTAATGAAATCTTAATTTTAAAAATGTATAAATGAACTATTATCATTATATCGATTATCAATACATATGTTTTCTGTATTGAAAAGAGTATATTAAGGATTACTTTAGATATAAATATATATACTATTTATATTGCCTATTATATATTAAATAAAATTGACATATAAATATATATATATATATTATGTTAAAAATCATTTGTAAATTGAATATTAAATAGGTTTCTGATGGAATTAAAAGTTAATATTTAGTACATATTATTTACCTCCAATATGAAATCTATCCGTAAAGTTTCTGCATTAAGTATAGTCAGTGATAATCAAAGTATCATACATCATAATAGTATAAATATATAAATAAATATATATATATATATATA
The DNA here is from genome assembly GCA_964035775.1 of Osedax frankpressi. Lineage (NCBI taxonomy): Eukaryota > Metazoa > Annelida > Polychaeta > Sabellida > Siboglinidae > Osedax > Osedax frankpressi. Next base: position 33,162,305 of record OZ038315.1, read on the forward strand.
TATATATATATATATATATATATACATACCAACTTCGGGATAATCGTTAGTATTATACATGTCCACATTTCGCATAACGGATATTTGAATACAATTCAATTAATTCAAGTCGTGGACAGTGTAGCATTATCTGCATATATAACTTCATTCACTTCGATGGTTTATGAGTCGAGTATTGTGGATTTACAGCAATGTTAGTGATGTATTTGAATGTGGCTGGATTTAAATAACCTAGTGTTAATTTATATGCAAATACAACCTGATACGCTAGACATGACGTGCACAGTATAAGTCGTATAGTTTAAACTATATTTATCTAATACTGCATATTAATTATACATATTTTATACATATATATATATATATATATATATATATATATAAATATATATACACATAGTTACTTATAATAATACATTGTTATAATTAATAATCACTTATAATATTATCATTTTGAATTGTTGAAAAAAACATGTATGTACGTTGTATATTGAACTACCATTATGTTCTGAAACTAACTTATAATCAAACTAAATATCATAATTATATTGTTCCATAATAGTTTTTCTACGAATTAGTGAATAAATCATATCTACCATTCATTGACACGGATACATAAATACACTTTTTATGTTGTACTAACTTTTATGTTGTGTTTTTATATATTCATTAATATCTATTGAATATACGAGTTAATCTAAAAACGCTCTTAATATAAGATACTTCAGGTATGTACGCCCTTAATATAGATATTAGAAAAATTACTTTATTTATTATTTAATTATTAATATAAAATATTTAATATCATAAATAATTTTAAGTATTGTAATTTATTTGATATTAATAATTGATGATTTATAATACTTAAAAATTATATAGCAATATAATTTGTTTATGAACTGTTTGAATGTGTTATGTAGAGTGTAATTAACACCAATATTAAATTAATAATATAAACCAGTCTAATTTTGTTTGCATAATCTAATGCATAACTCCGTGATTTAAGATTATTTGCCAATTAAAATTCATATACGTGCTCGTTAACAATTATGCAATAAAATAGATACTTTTGGGTATTAAGTCTTGAACTTAAATAGGTTATTTCGAATATTAATTATATTTAATATTCGACTATAATTAATTTGATGAGTTCAATTTGTATTCGTTTGGAGAATTAGAGAATTACTATTATTTTTCTGTACAATAATCCTATTTTCCGATGATAAATTAGAAAGTTAGATGTAATCTTCTATATCTACTATGATATAACAATTTAGATGTAATCTTCTATATAATATCTACTATGATATAATATTTAGATGTAATCTCCTATATAATATCAACTATGATATAACAATTTAGTTGTATTGTACTTTTTTTAGGACATACATGTAGAGGAGCCAGATATGGTGAAAGACCACGAGAGGGGTTATTGGGGAGGAAGGTTCGAGTTCTTATTATCAGCTATTGGATTCGCAGTTGGACTTGGAAATGTTTGGAGATTTCCTTACAAAGCATATTCAAATGGAGGAGGTTAGTTTACATAATTACTTTCACATATAGATGTATATTTGTAATACTTTTGAATTAATTGGTGATATGGTGAGTCAGGGTTGGTATTACGTGAGTAGTATTTAGTATGGTATTACATAAACAATTATTAAAGTTAGTAGATTGTTACTATTAATGCCTTATTATAAAGTGTAGTTTGTAGTGTATTATGTATTGACATTTAAGGAATTATTAGTATTATATGTTTTAGGGATTATTATATTTAAGATAACTATATTTAGAAAATGAATGATTTAAAAAAATAAAGATGGGCTTGGGCATAAACAAGGATTTCCAAAGTGATATTATTTTTTAAATAATTATAGTTATTACTGGTCATTTTTGAATTAGTTTCATCGTATGCCAGCTTTACCTGTATTATGGGTAAAGGGTATATTTTCACGTTCAAAGAAATCATATTTGAATTTATTTGAATTTATATGTTTGGATTATATTAGGGAATTTTTTACAATCCAATATTGTGGGATCTCAAATAAAATACATTTGTAAATAGCACGACTATTACTATTTTAGAATGTAATTATATATTTAAGTAATATCAAGTAAGTATAACTCTGGTCGATATACAACTAGTTAGTTTGTTTGATTCGGATAAATAGAAAATATATCTAAATAATTACGAAAACGATCTGTTACAGATTATAGAAGATTTGATAATATGTCTATGCAATATATGTCAACGGTGATGGTTAGCTACCGTTGATTTCGGTGCAGTTGTAAACATGGGTTCCGCGATGGCCTAGCCGATGCAGATTCAATAGTAGCGGTTACAGTTGGTTAGAGGGTAGTTGGCGATGATATAGCGGCAACGAGCCCAGACGTAGTTCCAGTTAGTAAATGAATAGTCTACGATGCCACACGGGTAGCAGCCGATACTGACCAACGTATTTCAGAGTGAAATGATATAGCAGGGGAACACGGACTACTTTTACAGTTGCGGTACAATCTTACCGCTTAACCGAGTTACCAATACGTAAGGAGTTGAGATTATTGGTGAATTTTATGTTCTTTGTGTAGATGGTATATTTGCTATTGGTGATAAATAATGATTTATTATATAATTATTATATATTTTTATACTTTTTTTATAAATTAGCATATAAATCTGTAAATAGAAGATACCAAAACAAGTGAGATAAATATTTAATACATTACTAAAGAAAGAATAATTATTAATACATTAATATAACAATACTAGAAGGCTAACACATACATATATATATATATATATATATATATATATATATATATATTATAGGTATATAAATTATAGATATATATACATTATGGAGATATATATTATAGATGAATATATTATAAATATATACATAATATATATATATATATATATATATATATATATATATATATATTAGATATATATATTAAATATATATATTATAGATATGTTCATTATAGATATATACATTTTAGATATATAAATATTGATATTTATTTTGAATATATATAGACATTTTATGCGTTTCCAAACACTATTTTTCATTTTCTCTTATCTCTTTATAGCGTCTTTCCTCATCCCTTATTTCGTGATTCTGATACTTGCTGGACTACCTTTGTTTCTCATGGAAATGTCTTTCGGTCAGTTCTCCTCCCTAGGACCAATTTCCGCCTGGAATGCAGTTCCGTTATTTAGAGGTTGGTTTTACAGCTATAATAAATGTATATAAAGCATATAACAAACATATTGTACAATATCTATCAAACCAATATCAAAATAACCATCTACTACCCCATAATACCTAAATAACACACACCCGACATACTTTGCCAGCCCTGTTTCCCCACTATACCGTAACAAACGGCTCAATGCGAGTATAAGAAGTGTTATCTCACAAGGATATGCTTCCTATCCAGGTATCGGCTACACGATGGTTGTCATATCGATTCTGACCTCTATCTACTACAACATGATAATCGCCTATACGCTGTACTATTTCTTCGCTTCGCTACGTTCAACTGTTCCCTGGCAGTCCTGCCAACCAGAATGGAAGACGTTGTACGGTTGCCAGGATAGGGACGAGATGAACTCGACTACGAGGAAGGCGATCTGTTAGTTTTCGGATTTGAATTTCTGAAAGGTCTGCAAACAGTAAATATATATTCCATTTAGAAGAGGCGAATCCTGGTAGTATATGTTAATAGGGAATATATTTATCAAGAAAGGATGCCCCCAGTAAACAGTTGTAATTATATATTATAATTATATTAAAACGTATTATATAATAATAAGATATCAACTAATATGAAAAATACATATCATTATGTTTATTTTATAAAAGAAAACATCCTAGAATTAGTTATTTTTGAAAATAGAAATATATAAATTAAGAGAATATATTTACGTAAATTTCGATATATACTAATTTACCGAGACACCATAACACACACAAATAAGTAATATGGAATGACTTCGGTTACTAAAGTTCTTACATTCTACTTTATTATAGTCGAATGGTGTCAGCTCCAGAGGAAGGCGAACCTTACAAACACCCCGGACTTTAATGGAAACTGCACGAAAGTTTCCCCTAGCCAAGTTTACTGGGAGTTGGTGTTTCTTTTATTAATTATCTTACTAACTTCACAAATTTTCTATTTTAATATACAAAATAACATGCAAAATAAATCATATTAGTAAATTTCCAAAAACAAGGTTCGAATAATTTTACACATTTATTTTCCATATCAAATTTGTTTATTTGTATTGTTTGTTTTGTTTGAAGTTAGAGGTATGTCAAATATATAGTAGTACATAATATAAGATGAATGAATATAATTATGAATATAATAAATGTTATATATTTTTATAATAAATTCGTTATATTACTATATATAGTAATACTTAGTTTAATTCACAAATTCAAGTGCACGAATGCATAAACTTTACTTGAAATAAATCATTTACATATTTATTATAATTACGTTGCTGTGATTCTGGAGTTATTACCCATAAACCACCAACTCGTATACATTCGCAACTCTTACATACCCAACTCTCGCATACCTACCGTCTACGCACCCTACCCAAAACGTACTCACCCCCTACCATTACACCTACATACATACCGTAATTGCATCCCCAGACGTGTAGTTCTTGATATTTCTGCCGACATTAATGACGGGACGTCGGAGTTCAAATGGCACCTGGTGCTCTCTCTTCTACTCGCCTGGACAATTATATTCTTTTGTCTAATGAAGGGTATTAAGTCCTCGGGAAAGGTTGGCCGCGTTGAACCAACCCTTATAATGTCGCTAAAACGAATGACAGTGATTTATAGATATTCTACATAATTAAACATGCGACACTGCCCTAATTAATTAATTAATTATTCGCTATGGTACTATGTAAATAAATATATGACGTTAATATACAGTTATATTACATTATGCAAATGGTCATAACATCTGCTAAATTATTACATATTGCGTAACCGAACAGGTTGTCTACGTCACGGCTACATTTCCTTATTTGGTATTGGTTATACTCTTTGTACGCAACATCACGCTGGAAGGAGCATACGATGGCATTAAGTTCTACATAATACCTGAATGGAGCCGACTTCTAGAACCCGAGGTTAGTAGTAGTTGATGTAGTAGTAGTAGTAGTAGTAGTAGTAGTAGTAGTAGTAGTAGTAGTAGTAGTAGTAGTAGTAGTAGTAGTAGTAGTAGTAGTAGTAGTAGTAGTAGTAGTAGTAGTAGTAGTAGTAGTAGTAGTAGTAGTAGTAGTAGTAGTAGTAGTAGTAGTAGTAGTAGTAGTAGTAGTAGTAGTAGTAGTAGTAGTAGTAGTAGTAGTAGTAGTAGTAGTAGTAGTAGTAGTAGTAGTAGTAGTAGTAGTAGTAGTAGTAGTAGTAGTAGTAGTAGTAGTAGTAGTAGTAGTAGTAGTAGTAGTAGTAGTAGTAGTAGTAGTAGTAGTAGTAGTAGTAGTAGTAGTAGTAGTAGTAGTAGTAGTAGTAGTAGTAGTAGTAGTAGTAGTAGTAGTAGTAGTAGTAGTAGTAGTAGTAGTAGTAGTAGTAGTAGTAGTAGTAGTAGTAGTAGTAGTAGTAGTAGTAGTAGTAGTAGTAGTAGTAGTAGTAGTAGTAGTAGTAGTAGTAGTAGTAGTAGTAGTAGTAGTAGTAGTAGTAGTAGTAGTAGTAGTAGTAGTAGTAGTAGTAGTAGTAGTAGTAGTAGTAGTAGTAGTAGTAGTAGTAGTAGTAGTAGTAGTAGTAGTAGTAGTAGTAGTAGTAGTAGTAGTAGTAGTAGTAGTAGTAGTAGTAGTAGTAGTAGTAGTAGTAGTAGTAGTAGTAGTAGTAGTAGTAGTAGTAGTAGTAGTAGTAGTAGTAGTAGTAGTAGTAGTAGTAGTAGTAGTAGTAGTAGTAGTAGTAGTAGTAGTAGTAGTAGTAGTAGTAGTAGTAGTAGTAGTAGTAGTAGTAGTAGTAGTAGTAGTAGTAGTAGTAGTAGTAGTAGTAGTAGTAGTAGTAGTAGTAGTAGTAGTAGTAGTAGTAGTAGTAGTAGTAGTAGTAGTAGTAGTAGTAGTAGTAGTAGTAGTAGTAGTAGTAGTAGTAGTAGTAGTAGTAGTAGTAGTAGTAGTAGTAGTAGTAGTAGTAGTAGTAGTAGTAGTAGTAGTAGTAGTAGTAGTAGTAGTAGTAGTAGTAGTAGTAGTAGTAGTAGTAGTAGTAGTAGTAGTAGTAGTAGTAGTAGTAGTAGTAGTAGTAGTAGTAGTAGTAGTAGTAGTAGTAGTAGTAGTAGTAGTAGTAGTAGTAGTAGTAGTAGTAGTAGTAGTAGTAGTAGTAGTAGTAGTAGTAGTAGTAGTAGTAGTAGTAGTAGTAGTAGTAGTAGTAGTAGTAGTAGTAGTAGTAGTAGTAGTAGTAGTAGTAGTAGTAGTAGTAGTAGTAGTAGTAGTAGTAGTAGTAGTAGTAGTAGTAGTAGTAGTAGTAGTAGTAGTAGTAGTAGTAGTAGTAGTAGTAGTAGTAGTAGTAGTAGTAGTAGTAGTAGTAGTAGTAGTAGTAGTAGTAGTAGTAGTAGTAGTAGTAGTAGTAGTAGTAGTAGTAGTAGTAGTAGTAGTAGTAGTAGTAGTAGTAGTAGTAGTAGTAGTAGTAGTAGTAGTAGTAGTAGTAGTAGTAGTAGTAGTAGTAGTAGTAGTAGTAGTAGTAGTAGTAGTAGTAGTAGTAGTAGTAGTAGTAGTAGTAGTAGTAGTAGTAGTAGTAGTAGTAGTAGTAGTAGTAGTAGTAGTAGTAGTAGTAGTAGTAGTAGTAGTAGTAGTAGTAGTAGTAGTAGTAGTAGTAGTAGTAGTAGTAGTAGTAGTAGTAGTAGTAGTAGTAGTAGTAGTAGTAGTAGTAGTAGTAGTAGTAGTAGTAGTAGTAGTAGTAGTAGTAGTAGTAGTAGTAGTAGTAGTAGTAGTAGTAGTAGTAGTAGTAGTAGTAGTAGTAGTAGTAGTAGTAGTAGTAGTAGTAGTAGTAGTAGTAGTAGTAGTAGTAGTAGTAGTAGTAGTAGTAGTAGTAGTAGTAGTAGTAGTAGTAGTAGTAGTAGTAGTAGTAGTAGTAGTAGTAGTAGTAGTAGTAGTAGTAGTAGTAGTAGTAGTAGTAGTAGTAGTAGTAGTAGTAGTAGTAGTAGTAGTAGTAGTAGTAGTAGTAGTAGTAGTAGTAGTAGTAGTAGTAGTAGTAGTAGTAGTAGTAGTAGTAGTAGTAGTAGTAGTAGTAGTAGTAGTAGTAGTAGTAGTAGTAGTAGTAGTAGTAGTAGTAGTAGTAGTAGTAGTAGTAGTAGTAGTAGTAGTAGTAGTAGTAGTAGTAGTAGTAGTAGTAGTAGTAGTAGTAGTAGTAGTAGTAGTAGTAGTAGTAGTAGTAGTAGTAGTAGTAGTAGTAGTAGTAGTAGTAGTAGTAGTAGTAGTAGTAGTAGTAGTAGTAGTAGTAGTAGTAGTAGTAGTAGTAGTAGTAGTAGTAGTAGTAGTAGTAGTAGTAGTAGTAGTAGTAGTAGTAGTAGTAGTAGTAGTAGTAGTAGTAGTAGTAGTAGTAGTAGTAGTAGTAGTAGTAGTAGTAGTAGTAGTAGTAGTAGTAGTAGTAGTAGTAGTAGTAGTAGTAGTAGTAGTAGTAGTAGTAGTAGTAGTAGTAGTAGTAGTAGTAGTAGTAGTAGTAACCTTGTAACCTTGTAACCAATTGGGTTTATTCACTTCCATCAACTTCAATGTGGAGTTTTCGGCCGTGATTTTTAGTTATTGATAGGCGATGGAGAATAAATAAGTTTTTAATTTTCGTTTAAAGGAAGGAGTGGACGATAAGGATCTGAGCGAAGTTGGTAGGCTATTCCATAGTTTGGGAGCAGCAATAGAGAAGGCAGATTGTTGTTTTATTGTGAGGTTTGTGCAGTTGTGTGTGTGTAATTTATATTGGTTTTCAGTACGTTGGGATCTGGAGGGATTGTAGTCAGTCAGTAGGTCAGTCAAGTAGTCTGGTTTATTGTGATGTGTAGCTAGATGAGTGAGAAGTATAATTTTGTATTGGATTCGCTGTGTGATGGGTAGCCAGTGTAGTATTTTAAGATATGGAGTTATATGAGTTCTGGAGTATTTAGGGATGCGGTAAACTATGCGTGCGGCGGAATATAGTAGTTTGGTGAAAGGAATTATAGAATTTCGGGGAAGTCTGTGTAGTGTAGAGTTGCAGTAGTCGATTCTAGGCAGTATTAGGGATGTAACAAGCAGTTGGGCGAGCTTGGTGGTGATGGAGGGTCTAATTAGACGGATAGTGTGGAGTGTTCGATTAATGGATTTTGATAAGGAAGTTGTGTATTGAGAGAAAGATAATTGGTTTTGAGCGGTGGAAGAGTATTTAATTATTTGGTTATTGATCCGAATTGAAGGTGTATTTGTGGAAGTTGTAGGGGATTTAATTAGTAGTACAGTTGTTTTGTTAGTATTTAGGGAAAGAGAGTTGGAGGCAAGCCAACCACTAATTTCGTCTAAGCAGTTGTTTAGTATAGATATGTTAGTAGAGGGATCTGGTAAGCTGCAGTATATTTGAATGTCATCAGCATATGTGTGGAAATGTATTTCTGGGTATCTGTCGAATATGTCAAGTAGAGGTGCTAGGTATATGTTAAACAGTATTGGAGCGAGAACAGAGCCCTGAGGAACTCCGTGAGAGATTATGCGTGGTTTAGTTTTATATGAGTCGATGCATACTGAGTATGTGCGACTTTCAAGGTAGGATGTAAACCAATCTAGTGCAGTGCCTGTAATTCCGATACACTGCAGCCGACGGATTAGCAAGCTGTGGTCTATGGTGTCGAAAGCAGCGGAGAGGTCGAGGAAAATAATAATGGAGCAGTGTTTTGTTGGATGGAGTAGTATATTATTTAGTACATGTGTTAGTGCGGTTTCAGTACTCTTGTAAGTCGTGTAGGCACTTTGGAATTGGTTCAGTATGTTATTGTTGTCGAGATAGTCGTGTAGTTGGGAAGATACAATTCTTTCAAGAGTTTTGGATATATATGATAGATTGGAAATTGGACGGTAGTTGGAGAGATCAGATTTATCATGTGGGTTATTTTTTTTTAGTATAGGAGTGACATGTGCATTTTTCATATGAGCGGGAACTTTGCCAGAGATGAGGGAGAGGTCGATTATTTGTTTGTATAATGGAGAGAGTAGTGTAGTTAGTTTGTTTAGGAGTATTAAAGGTATCGGATCTAGCATGCATACTGATTTTACTGAGAGGAGGAGATTATTGATGGATGCTATGGAGGGGGTTTTGAAGGAGTCAAGTGAATATGATGGAGTTAACAGGGATGGCAATGTTGGACTAGGAAGCGAGTTTATTATATTAATTATTTTGTTGTTGAAGTAGTTGTCGAAGTTGGCTGAGTTTGTGGATGCCGGACAATCGGGAAGTATGCGGGGAGTAGTGCGTCCGAGTAGAGAATTCGATATTTGATATAGTTTTTTAGCATTGTTACCGGCGGCTGTTATAGTATCGGTGTAGTATTCACGTTTCGCCTTCTTAATCAGTTGTCTATATTTACTAGAGAGTTGTTTGAAACTAGTGAGGTTTTCTTCGCTTTTATGCTTTCTCCATTTTTTTTCTGTATATCGAAGCTGACGTTTAGTAAGCGATAGATTACGGTTGAACCATTTAGTGTTAAGTCGAGGGGTAATTGTTTTTGTCAAGGTTGGAGCTAGTCTATTTAGTGTTTTTAGTAGTGAGGAGTCAAGGGAGTTTATGTCTGGATAGTCGGCAAAGGTTGATAGGTGGGACATCAAGTCATTGGTGAAGTCAGTAATGGTAATATTTTTTGTTTTTCTGAATTGAATAGTTTTAGTAAGTCGTTTGGATCTGGGGAACTGTAGGTTAAATGTTATGATAAGATGATCAGTAACTAAAGATATAACGGATGTATTTAGTATAATGTTAGGTGTGTTGAGTGCTATTATTAGGTCAAGGATATTTCCGGATGTGTGAGTAGGTGAATTCACATATTGGGAACAGTTATTAGAGTCAATCGCATGTAGAAATCGTTTTGAGTATAGAGAGGAGGAGGATAATGGGATATTAAAGTCACCTAGGAGTATCGATTGATTGGTTAGAGATGACATAATGTTGTCAATTTCGTCGATGAAAGATGAGGTTGAATTGTGTGGAGGTCTATATATTGTTATAAGTGTAAAAGGGAGGGAGTTTACTGGGTGGAATGTACATTTAAATGCTTCTGAGTGGTCAAGGTGTAGATCACTACTGTGTATTAATTTTATATTATTTCTGTATAGGACACCGATTCCACCGCCGTAATTTGGTCCGGGTCGGGGAAGATGGGTAAATCTTAATGATTTCGTATTAAGACTGGATATTATTGGTATATCGTTATCTGATAACCAGGTTTCTGTAATACATAATATGTCTATATCGAGGTCGTGCATAGGATCGATTATAATATCGGTTTTGTTTCTTACAGATTGTACGTTTAGAGTTGCTAATTTCAGTAATCTATTATGGAGTGAGGTATCAGGTTGTAAGTGGATTTTAGAAGGTGTGGTTTGTGGTGTGTGTGTAGGGCTATATGCCGTAGGGGATACTGAGCTATTGATAGGGAGAGGGATTGATTTGTTCTGCAGTGATGAAGGGGGAGGTGGTGATACAGTGGTATGTGGTGGGGATGATTGTAGATGATTGTTCAATGGTATATGGGAGGGCCAGGAGAAAGGTAAGTCGATTCGATGTCATTGTGGGTTTGGAGTTGTAATCGGAGGCATACTATTTGTTGGAGGGGAAACGATATTGACAGTTGGGGTGGAGTTGCTTGAGTTAGGTGATGGTGGGGCTGCTTTTGTGGATAATTTGAAATTCTCATATGATGCTGACCATTTGTTAAATTCTGAGTCAGATATAAGCAGATCATTGTTGATCCAATCAATTCTGGAGTTTAGGACATGCCTCAGTTCAAACTTGTCAGTATTATCGTTGAAGGTGCATTTCACATTACGGGGTGCGAGACCCTGCTTTATAGCATGGTAAATAATGCTACCCCGCATTCTCATGTTGTGAGAACGATCAGTTCGGATAAATAGATGACTGAAAGTTGGATTGGATTTGATGACGCGTCTCTGTGATAGTAGAAAAGATGTGCAGGATGTTGGTAAGGTAATGCTTATCGTTTTTTTGTAGAATGTGTGAGAGAGAATGTATTTTGGAGGAATGTTAGTAGATTTTAAGATAGATGTAATGAAGTTATAGTTTAATTGGCAGGGCTTTACGTGTTCAATAATTAAGGTATTGTTTTGATGTTCTGATCTTGAGGTGGATATTCTAGGAAGGTGATGATGGTTGGGTGGACGGGTGGGGGAGTGGTGAAGTGTGTGGGGTGCGAATTGTGTCATTTGAGGAAGCAGAGGACGAGGGCTGGGCATATTGCTAGATATTGGTGGGTGGTGGTGTTGTTGGGATGGAATTGGGTATAACATTGTTCGGGGAGAGAGTGTATGTCTACGGTTAGAGGCAGGCTTATGAGATGGTGGTGTATTTGAGGAGTGTGGTGGCAGTTTACAGGTTGATTTAAGAAATGATTGGTGTAAATTATTGTTTGGATGGTCATTGTAATTGTAGGTATGAGAATTTAGTAGCTTGTCGATTTTAGTAAGAAGTGAGTCTTGTTTGTCAAGTCTGGAGGATATATTATTTATAAGTTTTTCAATGTCATGAAATTCTGTGTGAGTTGTAGAGTATGGTGAGTCAGGATGTGCTATATTGTTTGCATCGGTTGGGGGTATTGGTGTCTGGGATGAGTGTTGTGAAGAGGAGAGATTCGAGGTTGAGCATTTTGTGCAAATATATTGAAATGATGAAGATGTTAGTATAGATATGACATGTTTTTTGACAGGATTACTAGATATCCATTGATATGGGAGGCTATTGAAAGGATGTAAACATTGATAATGAATCTTGCAATTACATAAACAGGTTACATAATTGCAGTCAGATGTGAAATTAGCATTACAGTGATTGCAGGACATGATTGTGAAGTGGGTATATAAAGTGTTTCTGGAGGGTGCAAAAATCTATACTTCAAGTATTGCCGACTAATAGTTTAAATAAGATAACAGTAGATATAATATATAATTAATGTAGAATGAGGATATCTATAGATGTAAAGAAAAAACTATAAAATTTTGAAAATTTTAAATATTAATAGTCTTTGTATTGTAAGAAATATAATTTAATAAATAATATAAACAAACATAAAAATGAAATAAATATAATTATAATAATAATTATAGGGTTTAAATAAGAATTGTTGGTGATATGTTAAAAATATTCAGTTAATTAAAGAAATAGTTAAAATATCAATTAATGAAGGGTGTAATATATAAATAAATGGAATAATATTAACATTTGAAAAATTAATAATTATTTAAATAATATTTCTACAAATTTTTATAAAATTGAAAATCATTATTAAATGATAAGTTGATATGAATAATAAATGGATAGTTGCAATAATAAAATATTGATGTTAATAATGGTGTGTAAATGATATGAAATATACTAATAATGAAGGAGAAATTCACGGATAAATAAAGAATACTAAAAAAACGGTTTCAATTAAAATGTAAACAGGAAGTGTGTAGTAGTAGTAGTAGTAGTAGTAGTAGTAGTAGTAGTAGTAGTAGTAGTAGTAGTAGTAGTAGTAGTAGTAGTAGTAGTAGTAGTAGTAGTAGTAGTAGTAGTAGTAGTAGTAGTAGTAGTAGTAGTAGTAGCAGTATTAGTAGTAGTAGTAGTAGTAGTAGCGGTAGTAGTAGTAGTAGTAGTAGTAGTAGTAGTAGTAGTAGTAGTAGTAGTATTATTATTAGTAGTAGTAGTAGTATTAGTAGTAGTAGTAGTAGTAGTAGTAGTAGTAGTAGTAGTAGTAGTAGTAGTAGTAGTAGTAGTAGTAGTAGTAGTAGTAGTAGTAGTAGTAGTAGTTGTAGTATTAGTATTAGTAGTAGTAGTAGTAGTAGTAGTAGTAGTAATAGTAATAGTAGTAGTAGTAGTAGTAGTAGTAGTAGTAGTAGTAGTAGTAGTAGTAGTAGTAGTAGTAGTAGTAGTAGTAGTAGTAGTAGTAGTAGTAGTAGTAGTAGTAGTAGTAGTAGTAGTAGTAGTAGTAGTAGTAGTAGTAGTAGTAGTAGTAGTAGTAGTAGTAGTAGTAGTAGTAGTAGTAGTAGTAGTAGTAGTAGTAGTAGTAGTAGTAGTAGTAGTAGTAGTAGTAGTAGTAGTAGTAGTAGTAGTAGTAGTAGTAGTAGTAGTAGTAGTAGTAGTAGTAGTAGTAGTAGTAGTAGTAGTAGTAGTAGTAGTAGTAGTAGTAGTAGTAGTAGTAGTAGTAGTAGTAGTAGTAGTAGTAGTAGTAGTAGTAGTAGTAGTAGTAGTAGTAGTAGTAGTAGTAGTAGTAGTAGTAGTAGTAGTAGTAGTAGTAGTAGTAGTAGTAGTAGTAGTAGTAGTAGTAGTAGTAGTAGTAGTAGTAGTAGTAGTAGTAGTAGTAGTAGTAGTAGTAGTAGTAGTAGTAGTAGTAGTAGTAGTAGTAGTAGTAGTAGTAGTAGTAGTAGTAGTAGTAGTAGTAGTAGTAGTAGTAGTAGTAGTAGTAGTAGTAGTAGTAGTAGTAGTAGTAGTAGTAGTAGTAGTAGTAGTAGTAGTAGTAGTAGTAGTAGTAGTAGTAGTAGTAGTAGTAGTAGTAGTAGTAGTAGTAGTAGTAGTAGTAGTAGTAGTAGTAGTAGTAGTAGTAGTAGTAGTAGTAGTAGTAGTAGTAGTAGTAGTAGTAGTAGTAGTAGTAGTAGTAGTAGTAGTAGTAGTAGTAGTAACCTTGTAACCTTGTAACCAATTGGGTTTATTCACTTCCATCAACTTCAATGTGGAGTTTTCGGCCGTGATTTTTAGTTATTGATAGGCGATGGAGAATAAATAAGTTTTTAATTTTCGTTTAAAGGAAGGAGTGGACGATAAGGATCTGAGCGAAGTTGGTAGGCTATTCCATAGTTTGGGAGCAGCAATAGAGAAGGCAGATTGTTGTTTTATTGTGAGGTTTGTGCAGTTGTGTGTGTGTAATTTATATTGGTTTTCAGTACGTTGGGATCTGGAGGGATTGTAGTCAGTCAGTAGGTCAGTCAAGTAGTCTGGTTTATTGTGATGTGTAGCTAGATGAGTGAGAAGTATAATTTTGTATTGGATTCGCTGTGTGATGGGTAGCCAGTGTAGTATTTTGAGATATGGAGTTATATGAGTTCTGGAGTATTTAGGGATGCGGTAAACTATGCGTGCGGCGGAATATAGTAGTTTGGTGAAAGGAATTATAGAATTTCGGGGAAGTCTGTGTAGTGTAGAGTTGCAGTAGTCGATTCTAGGCAGTATTAGGGATGTAACAAGCAGTTGGGCGAGCTTGGTGGTGATGGAGGGTCTAATTAGACGGATAGTGTGGAGTGTTCGATTAATGGATTTTGATAAGGAAGTTGTGTATTGAGAGAAAGATAGTTTTTGATCTAAAATTATACCAAGGTTTTGAGCGGTGGAAGAGTATTTAATTATTTGGTTGTTGATCCGAATTGAAGGTATATTTGTGGAAGTTGTAGGGGATTTAATTAGTAGTACAGTTGTTTTGTTAGTATTTAGGGAAAGAGAGTTGGAGGCAAGCCAACCACTAATTTCGTCTAAGCAGTTGTTTAGTATAGATATGTTAGTAGAGGGATCTGGTAAGCTGCAGTATATTTGAATGTCATCAGCATATGTGTGGAAATGTATTTCTGGGTATCTGTCGAATATGTCAAGTAGAGGTGCTAGGTATATGTTAAACAGTATTGGAGCGAGAACAGAGCCCTGAGGAACTCCGTGAGAGATTATGCGTGGTTTAGTTTTATATGAGTCGATGCATACTGAGTATGTGCGACTTTCAAGGTAGGATGTAAACCAATCTAGTGCAGTGCTTGTAATTCCGATACACTGCAGCCGACGGATTAGCAAGCTGTGGTCTATAGTGTCGAAAGCAGCAGAGAGGTCGAGGAAAATAATAATGGAGCAGTGTTTTGTTGGATGGAGTAGTATATTATTTAGTACATGTGTTAGTGCGGTTTCAGTACTCTTGTAAGTCGTATAGGCACTTTGGAATTGGTTCAGTATGTTATTGTTGTCGAGATAGTCGTGTAGTTGGGAAGATACAATTCTTTCAAGAGTTTTGGATATATATGATAGATTGGAAATTGGACGGTAGTTGGAGAGATCAGATTTATCATGTGGGTTATTTTTTTTTAGTATAGGAGTGACATGTGCATTTTTCATATGAGCGGGAACTTTGCCAGAGATGAGGGAGAGGTCGATTATTTGTTTGTATAATGGAGAGAGTAGTGTAGTTAGTTTGTTTAGGAGTATTAAAGGTATCGGATCTAGCATGCATACTGATTTTACTGAGAGGAGGAGATTATTGATGGATGCTATGGAGGGGGTTTTGAAGGAGTCAAGTGAATATGATGGAGTTAACAGGGATGGCAATGTTGGACTAGGAAGCGAGTTTATTATATTAATTATTTTGTTGTTGAAGTAGTTGTCGAAGTTAGCTGAGTTTGTGGATGCAGGACAATCGGGAAGTATGCGGGGAGTAGTGCGTCCGAGTAGAGAATTCGATATTTGATATAGTTTTTTAGCATTGTTACCGGCGGCTGTTATAGTATCGGTGTAGTATTCACGTTTCGCCTTCTTAATCAGTTGTCTATATTTACTAGAGAGTTGTTTGAAACTAGTGAGGTTTTCTTCGCTTTTATGCTTTCTCCATTTTTTTTCTGTATATCGAAGCTGACGTTTAGTAAGCGATAGATTACGGTTGAACCATTTAGTGTTAAGTCGAGGGGTAATTGTTTTTGTCAAGGTTGGAGCTAGTCTATTTAGTGTTTTTAGTAGTGAGGAGTCAAGGGAGTTTATGTCTGGATAGTCGGCAAAGGTTGATAGGTGGGACATCAAGTCATTGGTGAAGTCAGTAATGGTAATATTTTTTGTTTTTCTGAATTGAATAGTTTTAGTAAGTCGTTTGGATCTGGGGAACTGTAGGTTAAATGTTATGATAAGATGATCAGTAACTAAAGATATAACGGATGTATTTAGTATAATGTTAGGTGTGTTGAGTGCTATTATTAGGTCAAGGATATTTCCGGATGTGTGAGTAGGTGAATTCACATATTGGGAACAGTTATTAGAGTCAATCGCATGTAGAAATCGTTTTGAGTATAGAGAGGAGGAGGATAATGGGATATTAAAGTCACCTAGGAGTATCGATTGATTGGTTAGAGATGACATAATGTTGTCAATTTCGTCGATGAAAGATGAAGTTGAATTGTGTGGAGGTCTATATATTGTTATAAGTGTAAAAGGGAGGGAGTTTACTGGGTGGAATGTACATTTAAATGCTTCTGAGTGGTCAAGGTGTAGATCACTACTGTGTATTAATTTTATATTATTTCTGTATAGGACACCGATTCCACCGCCGTAATTTGGTCCGGGTCGGGGAAGATGGGTAAATCTTAATGATTTCGTATTAAGACTGGATATTATTGGTATATCGTTATCTGATAACCAGGTTTCTGTAATACATAATATGTCTATATCGAGGTCGTGCATAGGATCGATTATAATATCGGTTTTGTTTCTTACAGATTGTACGTTTAGAGTTGCTAATTTCAGTAATCTATTATGGAGTGAGGTATCAGGTTGTAAGTGGATTTTAGAAGGTGTGGTTTGTGGTGTGTGTGTAGGGCTAT
>OZ038315.1:33186623-33204119 GCA_964035775.1 Osedax frankpressi
CAGCAGCAGCAGCAGTAGCAGTAGCAGTAGCAGTAGTAGTAGTAGTAGTAGTAGTAGTAGTAGTAGTAGTAGTAGTAGTAGTAGTAGTAGTAGTAGTAGTAGTAGTAGTAGTAGTAGTAGTAGTAGTAGTAGTAGTAGTAGTAGTAGTAGTAGTAGTAGTAGTAGTAGTAGTAGTAGTAGTAGTAGTAGTAGTAGTAGTAGTAGTAGTAGTAGTAGTAGTAGTAGCAGCAGCAGTAGGAGTATGAGTAGCAATAGCAGTAGTAGTAGCAGTAGCAGTATCAGTAGTAGTAGCAGTAGTTGTAGGAGTAGGAGTAGGAGTAGTAGTAGTGGTAATAGTATCGATAGGTAAGAGAGAAAATACACAAACTCTTAATTGAATTTAACTTAATTATATAATTTATATCTTATATCAACAGTTTGTAAATTATACATAATCAGGAATCAGAACATTATTTAAACTATTTTTAGAATTTATTATTTGTTTATGTTTTTTATTTTATTGTTTGTGTAAATTACATTATATATATATTATATTTATTAACTTAACATTGATTGATGTATAATGTTTCACGGTACCTATGACGTCATCAGGTATGGTACAGTGCCGCCATACAAATATTCTACTCTCTGGGAGTTTCGTTTGGGGGCTTGGAAACTATGGCCAGCTACAACAGATTCAAGAATAATATTTACAGGTTAGAGAGAGAGAGAGGGAGAGAGAGGGGTAGATGGGAGGAAATGTGTAATGGAGGGAGGGAGGGATGGAGTATATGAGGGATTGAGGAATGAAGGGAGACCTGCATACTGACTAAACTACCTCAATTACAATAATACGATAATTACTCTACGGATTTACTACGTGGATTAATTACAAAAATAGGATTTTCTCTGGAAAATTAATATACTTATAACTGTATGCCCTATTTCGGATGACTCATTTATCATTAAATCTAATAATAGCTCAATCAAATTATTCACTACTTATGCTCTCTATTTATGTAAAAACCGCAAATGCAAATTTTCATATACTTTTCTGGAATACACTTCCTAAGAACCTATTGACATGCAAGTATTCGTATTTTAAATTCACATCGAAATCGAGCTATTTCTGCATTATAATTACAAGATAGAAATACCCGCCAACTCTCGAGAAAATGTTTACATTATTAGATCGAATAAATAAAATACAAACATAATATTAGGTTAGGACCTAGTACAAATCTATGAATATAAAATACTATGACAATACTAATATATATATTATAACGATTAATTACTCCTGATACTCGAGTCATTACCAATTCATTAATATGTGTTCATAGTAATAATAGTAGTAATGAAGCATTGCTAATTAATATATATATTAATATATATTAATATATTAGTTATATAGAATCATTACGAATTAGTCGATGTTGGCGTGTCAGTATTGATGTGTCAGTACTAAAGAAATCATGTTATATAATGAGATTTAAGTAGCCTTGTTCATACTATATTTCAGGTATAAATATAGTATTTATTATATTCTATATATAATACTGTTACACTATACCTGTACATTGTATAAAACTTTATTATCGTAACAATAAAACAAGTACACCGTATTATTTATAGAAATACTCGATTATTACGTGAAGGTATACATTAACATGAAGGTATACATTTATTTTGATTTATTGACTTTTCGCGAATACTATATTATAATATAAATATCATATTATATAACTACATCTTAAGCCTACATATTAAGCATCAACATATATGTTGTGTTAAGATACACCTTATAACTTCGTAAAATCATATAACATCAAATCATATATCTTTACATGTGTACATGTATACTCACACACAATGTGGTATTCTGATTACAAACTTCATGTATTTGAAGTTCTTATTTAGTAATTGTATTAGTAATTGATTAATTGAATATAATGTATTTGACTTTCATAGTAGAAATGTTCTTGAAAGTAGCATTTATAAAAATAATAATAATAAATAGTATTGGTAAAAGGTAAACCGCGGTTGAAATAGGATTATATTAAATGGAATTGATTAGAAAATATTTAATATATGAGAATACATGAATACACCCAATTGTTCTTATGTACATGCAAACAATTGCATATTATTATTATTAGATACTAATTATTATTTAGCTGAATCCAGAAATTATGTTTTTATTAATTTTAAAATTTAAATATAATAAATATAGTTATAATATTATATATATATATATATATATATATATATATAATAATGATATAGAATTATAATACACATATATAGTTATAATAAATATTTAAAGTATATTTCTAATAACTTACATACATTTGATAACATTTCAGTTACAATATTTCCCTGTTAATGTACAGTACACTGTACAATGTACTAGGTACAGTGTACATTAACAATGACATATTGTATACTATACAGCATACAGTGTACATAACGGTTGATCATTTTTTAACTGGATCATTCAGCTTATAAACTTTAACGTACATTAAAATTAATCATATAATCAAAAACAATTTTCAATGTTGAAGTTTAAATTTTAAAGGTCTGAATTTATCGATTTAAAAAGAATGTAATAACAAATAATAGTTGTTCCCATTATTATTACCGCCATATTAAGATCCTTTGTTTATATTATATTTTTAAATATATATACATTTTACAATAAATATTACGTGATAAATCCACAAATTATAGCTAATTAACATCACAAATGATGAGTAATCATCAACTGGAAATATATTAAAATATACATATACATATACATATATAAATATATATATATAAATATACATACATAAATATACATATAAAAAATGTAAAAATGCAGAAAATTAAAAAATTATTAAAATATAGAATTCGGTATTAATCCTAACGATAGAATTGCATTCAATAGCCAACAATCTTGATAAATATTTGTACTAAAAAGATTAATATCTATGGATATATTAGAATTAATAATAACTCATTTGCTTAAGTAATACTACTCAATTACTATTTATTCTTGTTTTAACATTTGTATCTATAATTAGAATTTTTTAATTCTAGAATTTCCTGGAATAAATTTTAATATTATTAATATTCAAATATTAATAAATTATAGATATTATTAAATAGACGTATATTAAATATTAAATATATCTACTCATAGTTAATATTGAATATTTATACCTATTCAATAATATTTTGTGATAATATATTTTCTTATAATTGTATACTATTTGCTATTGTATTCTTAATGGTGTATATAGCATTACATATAGTTTATTTTACCGCATAGTATGTATATATTCAAAAAATAAATATGGTCAGCTGAAATAACGGAGATTATTTGAAATTTGAATTTTTTTTCCAAAAAACACATAAAAATCCAGAATAATTTATTTTTATATTTTATTATTATTACAAATTTTATAGTGTACAATTATAACTAATTTAATATTATTTATAATTTAATTCATGTTAAAAATATTTTAAACATACAATTTCAACAAATATATAAAAATTGTCTATGAATGTATTTTTCAAGAATTTCATGGTAAATTTGTTTACAAAATTTTAAAATAGTCTTTTTTACATAGTAATATCATATAAAACATGTAAAATATATATAAACATATATAAACATATGTAAACATATATAAACATATATAAACATAAATAAACTTATTTGAACATATATAAACATATATAAACATATATAAACATATATAAACATATATAAACATATATTAACATATATAAACATATTTAAACATATATAAACATATATAAACATATATAAACATATATAAACATATATAAACATATATAAACATATATAAACATATATAAACATATATAAACATATATAAACATATATAAACATATATAAACATATATAAACATATATAAATATATATAAACATATATACACATATATATACATATATAAACATATATAAACATATATAAACATATATTAACATATATAAACATATTTAAACATATATAACCATATATAAACATATATAAACATATATAAACATATATAAACATAAACATATATATACATATATAAACATATATAAACATATATAAACATATATTAACATATATAAACATATTTAAACATATATAAACATATATAAACATATATAAACATATATAAACATATATAAACATATATAAACATATATAAACATATATAAACATATATAAACATATATAAACATATATAAACATACATAAATATATATAAACATACATTAACATATATAAACATATATAAACATATATAAACATATATAAACATATATAAACATATATAAACATATATAAACATATATAAACAATCATAAACATATATAAATATATATAAACATATATAAACATATATAAACATATATAAACATATATAAACATTTATAAACATATATAAACATATATAAACATATATAAACATATATAAACATATATAAACATATATAAACATATATACACATATATATACATATATAAACATATATAAACATATATAAACATATATTAACATATATAAACATATTTAAACATATATAACCATATATAAACATATATAAACATATATAAACATATATAAACATATATAAACATATATAAACATATATAAACATATATAAACATATATAAACATACATAAACATATATAAACATACATTAACATATATAAACATATATAAACATATATAAACATATATAAACATATATAAACATATATAAACATATATAAACAATCATAAACATATGTAAATATATATAAACATATATAAACATATATAAACATATATAAACATATATAAACATATATAAACATATATAAACATATATAAACATATATAAACATATATAAACATATATAAACATATATAAACATATATAAACATATATACACATATATATACATATATAAACATATATAAACATATATAAACATATATAAACATATATAAACATACATAAACATATATAAACATACATTAACATATATAAACATATATAAACATATATAAACATATATAAACATATATAAACATATATAAACATATATAAACATATATAAACATATATAAATATATATAAACATATATAAACATATATAAACATATATAAACATATATAAACATATTTAAACATATATACACATATATAAACATATATAAACATATATAAACATATATATACATATATAAACATATATAAACATATATAAACATATATTAACATATATAAACATATTTAAACATATATAAACATATATAAACATATATAAACATATATAAACATATATAAACATATATAAACATATATAAACATATATAAACATATATAAACATATATAAACATATATAAACATATATAAACATACATAAACATATATAAACATACATTAACATATATAAACATATATAAACATATATAAACATATATAAACATATATAAACATATATAAACATATATAAACAATCATAAACATATATAAATATATATAAACATATATAAACATATATAAACATATATAAACATATATAAACATTTATAAACATATATAAACATATATAAACATATATAAACATATATAAACATATATAAACATATATACACATATATATACATATATAAACATATATAAACATATATAAACATATATTAACATATATAAACATATTTAAACATATATAACCATATATAAACATATATAAACATATATAAACATATATAAACATATATAAACATATATAAACATATATAAACATATATAAACATATAAAACATATATAAACATATATAAACATATATAAACATATATAAACATATATAAACATATATAAACATATATAAACATATATAAACATATATAAACATATATAAATAAATATAAACATATATAAATATTTGTAAACATATATAAAACGTTCATTAATAAGAAAATAATTATTGTCATTTTTAATTTTACTCTCTAATCAGTATCTTAAATATTCCATCTCTACCATATTAAATTTAGATTGGTTAAACAGCAAAATTACGTGTTCAAACAAATTTACGAAATTTATAAATATTCAATTGTACTCATATCTTTATTATAATAATTAAGCATATTCATAAAATAACTGAATACATTATACTGTATATAATTTACGTACCGCATACTAAATTCTTATGTAATCATTATCTAACCTAGCGGATCATAACGACTATTATTGTATTAGTATATTAAACAACTTAATGACCACATTAATACAATAACTATATTTAAATGTGATCTAACCACGACCTAATAACATCCCCAGAGATGTCCTCATAGTGGCCATATTAAACTGCTTTACTTCAGTGTTTGCGGGCTTTGTTATCTTCTCTGTAGTAGGATTCATGTCCCATCAGACCGGACTTCCGGTCGAGAAGGTAGTGGACGCAGGTTTTGCTCGCATTTATTATATCACATATATATACTAAAACTTTAACATATATATTATTAATCTTTTAGTAATATAATTCACATATTAACATGTTTACGTTTACACACACGTAGACATTTAAAGCATCGTGTTTGATTCTTGTGTTTTGATTTACTCAAAAATGAAATATTTCCATGTTAAAACATGAACTTCGATTAAATAGATTATCATACCATCCCTACATTAATATACACACTAACCTACCTAAATATACACACTAACCCTACCTTAATATCCACACTAAGCCTACCTAAATATCCACACTACCCTACCTTAATATCCACACTAACCCTACCTTAATATCCACACCATCCCTACCTTAATATCCACACTACCCCTACCTTAATATCCACACTACCCCTACCTTAATATCCACACTACCCTACCTTAATATCCACACTACCCCTACCTTAATATCCACTCTATCCCTACCTTAATATCCACACTACGCCTACCTTAATATCCACACTACCCTACCTTAATATCCACACTACGCCTACCTTAATATCCACTCTATCCCTACCTTAATATCCACTTCACCCTACCTTAATATCCACTCTATCCCTACCTTAATATGCACACTACCCCTAACTTAATATCCTCTTCACCCTACCTTAATATCCCCTTGGTTAACATCCATACTAATTCTACCTTAACACCTCACTGCTTCTTACATATTATTTTCTCTTCTTTACGTTCTTCTCATTAAAAGGTCCGGGTCTTGCCTTCATCGCTTATCCGGAAGGTATTGCGATGATGAAATGGTCTCCTCTGTGGGCAGTGCTATTCTTCCTCATGCTCTTCACGCTAGGACTCGACAGCCAAGTACGTGCGAGAGAGGGCGTGATGGGGGAAGAAGGGTAGGGTCTAGTATTATTATTATCTGAGACAAGTATGTGCGAGGAATGCGTGATGGGGGAAGAGGGGTAGGGTCTAGTATCATTATCTGAGATAAGTATGTGCGAGGAAGGCGTGATGGGGGAAGAGGGGTAGGGACTAGTATTATTATCTGAGATAAGTATGTGTGAGGGAGGGTATGATGGGGTATAGGGGTAGGGTCTAGTATTATAATCAGAAATAAGTATGTGCGAGGGAGGGTATGATGGGGGAAGAGGTGTAGGGTCTAGTATTATTATCTGAGACAAGTATGTGCGAGGGAGGGTATGATGGGGTAGAGGGGTAGGGTCTAGTATCATTATCTGAGACAAGTATGTGCGAGGGAGGGTATGATGGGGTAGAGGGGTAGGGTCTAGTATCATTATCTGAGATAGGTATGTGCTAGAGGGGGCGTGATGGGGGGAGAGAGGTAGGGTCTAGTATCATTATTATCTGATACAAGTATGTGAGAGGAAGGCGTGATGGGGGAAGAGGGGTAGGGTCTAGTATTATTATTATCAAAGACAAGGATGTTAGATTTAGACTAGATATTAATAGGTGAGAGATAGTCTTACTATAGCCGTTGCCATTGTGTGGAAGTGTGTTATAGATGAGAGCCATAGGGAAGAAAAGACAATACTCTCATTCCGCGTAATTGGAGTCCTAGCAAAAGTTACAAAGTGACCGAATTGGCCGCAATGCGAATTGACCATCTAGGAATCACACGCGATACCGTGTAGACCTATATGACCCCATGGAAACTAATAAGACCCACAGTAACTCCACGTGACCCCCAGGTAACCTCTTAATACACACTAGTTCTCCACGACGGAGATTATTTGCTATAGTAGATATGTTCACATCCAGGCATCCTGTTATATTCATCGCACGCTAATTACGATGAACTCCGTGACTCCCTTATCTCCATGAGATAATATTGACCCAAATGACCTCGTACCACCCACCAGTTCGCCATGATGGAGTCGGTAATCAGTGCAATAGTAGATGAAATCCCGGCCCTGCGTCGCGGCAATCGTAAGATCTGGTTTACTTTGTTCCTGTGCGTGTTGCTGTTTCTGATTGGTCTGCCGCAGTGCGCCAGGGTTGGTACGGTTACGGGAGTTACCATGGTAACCGTGGTTACCATGGTTACCGCAGCATAGAAGTTGTCGTGAGTTATTATAATGGTGCTCGTATATATGACGTAATACATTGAATGTATAATACACAAAGTAATTGCGTCGTATTATACTATCAGATAACATATAACATTGTTACTCACATGAAACATATAGTATCAATACTATAATATAATAACCTAATTTTTAAAGCCGCACGTAATATACGTAAGCATAACTTAATGAGTCAGAATGACGCAATCATATAGTATTATGTAACGCGTACTCACTCGACCACAGAACGGATTATACGTGATGACTATATTCGATACATACAGTGCCGGCTTCTCTTTAATCTTCATCTCTCTGTTGGAGGTTTTGACCATAACGTACGTATACGGTCAGTGTAACAATACATAACTATATATACGTATGCCATTCGACCGCCATTAGACGTTATATTCATTCTTACGCAACAAGTGTTCCTCCAATTGGTTGCAGGTATAAAGAGATTTATCTGTGATATTGAGATGATGATTGGATTCAAGCCAAACGGCTACTGGTATATCATGTGGGTGGCGTGTACCCCAGTGACACTACTGGTCAGTAAAAGCGTATGTCATACTGAGTTCTTTAGAATAATTTACTCGATAATTATTTTTATATATCATTAAATTAATCTATTGTTATGTAATCCTGTAATTAAATAATACTTTGTAATAATACGTATTGAATAATATTGATGTAATCTATATTTAGAAATTGAAATAAATAATTCTATACTTTTATATATTTAAATATATATTTATTATTTATTTTCTAATGCATCTTATTCATATAACTAGGTTATATATATATATATAATATATATATTTATATAACTATTGATATACTATCTATGATCATTTTAATATTTTTGGGATATATCATAACGTTCTTCAGAAGTTTCAGGCATATATGTAATGCTGAGTAGTGTTGCATATAATACATCAATTATTAGTTATGATTATTTATATATATCTCAATATTAAACCTTTCTTAATAACTAGTATATGTAGCATATGATATAAATATCTCAATGTCAACCCCTTTAAAATAACTAGCCACTGTAGTACATCATGTTAATATCTCACTCATTTATAGACTATCTTGATCTTCTATTGCGTGAAATTCTCTCCTCCGAAATACAACGGTGTGGTATTCCCTACATCGGGTCTGACGTTCGGTTGGATGATGGTTGCAGCCGCCCTCATCTGTATCCCGATAGGATTTATAAAGGAGATTCGTAATGCTCCAGCAGGACAGGTTTACTATAGAGTACTACGTATAGACAGTACGAAAAGTAGCGCGGACATAACAAGATGCAGTTATACATACTGTCGATCATTGATGTAACATTACTCATTTCTACTAATTAATGCAATCTAAATATTTAGAAATTAAATATGATCGTTGCGAATTATTCATGTAAACTATAGCCATTCGATTCAATATATCATACTACCTTCCATATACGTAATTTCGAATAAATAATTGTATAGCGAGGGTATGTTTAAATGAACACTTGCATAATCTATTATTAAAATACTATAACATTGTATTTCGTGTGGATCCAATTTTTAAATTAAACTAATTAAAATATATCATTTCATTTAATAGAAAACCACTGTAATAATTTCATTTAAATTCTTTAATTTCTTTATTTTATTAATTTATATTCGTGTCCTAAAAATACAATTTTTTTTAGAAATTATCTGTTTTATTAAAACCAAACGAGAAATGGGGTCCCCAACTTGAGATTAATCGTACGGGGATCTACAGCGATGGCATCCAAAACGAGGCCTACCAGTCAAAGGCCGAAAATACAAGATTCTGAGACTTCAAATTAACTCTTTTATACGTTTAACTATTATATATTTTGAATTTTTATTTAGCATATTAAAGTAATATTAGTTAACGTTTAAATAATATACGTGTATAACCAATTTAAATATATTAACTTATATTTTAGTACTGTGTATTGTTCAACAGTTTTCTTATTAAATAATAAAGTATTAATTATATTAATTAATATATATATAAATATATATATATAAATATATATATATATATATATATATATATATATATATATATATTTTGATAAATTGTATTTATTTATTAAATCATATTTAAAAAGTGTTGTCTAAGTGATGTAACATATAAATAGTACAGTTCGTTGTGAAATTAAGAGGATATAGAAATATTTTGATTATGATTAAAAATAATGTTATTGTTTTGTAATACGTTATGTAATAAGATAGTTAGATTATTCTAAAGGAGTATTATCCACTTGGTAAAATAGCGCCGTCAGAAATATTAATAACAACTCGTGTTTGATTAGTTAAATATAGTTGAGCATAGTTTCAGAGAGTATTGGTGTATGGAGGAAGTAGATATGGTACAGAGGAGGTAGAGCATCGTGGTCATCAGGATTTTAAATATGTTTTAATAGTCAAGTTTTAGTCAATGTCATGTTATAACGGTATCTTGAATAATTTACTTTTCAGTTGAGTTCAAATTGTATACTAAGTCAATTACATTTGGTTAATTACTCACTAATTAGTTTAATATGTAGACAATATCATTAGTTATGGATATTTTTGTCGGGAAAATGCCTTGATTGTCTTGAAAATGCCTTGAAAATGTGTGATTAAGTAACTTTTCAAAAAGTCTGATTAAGAATTTATTGAATGATTGGTAGATTGTTTTTCCTAATAGTCTTGTTATTTAGAATCAATAAATCAGTTTATTACAAGCACAATATATTTCCCTCCCAAGTTTTCTAGTTGGTAGGTATATGTATATTGAGGTGTTCAATTGTAATTGAATTTAGGATTACGTGCTTATATGTTTGCATATTCAGCTTACAAATTAAGGAAGATCAGGTCGGAGAGTGAAATAATGAAATTTGAAAAAGTATTGCTGTAAGAAATACCAAAGTGGGTTTTATGGGGTATATATAATATCAGTGATTGTATCATAGAGTTAATGGTGATATTGAAATTTAGAAAACCAGGTCAGTATGGGAAAAGGTTGTGTGGGGTGTGGTATACTATCAAAATGATTAGTTCAATGGCATACTTTTGTTTGAATTTAATTGTGTCAATAGTTAAATAAAAATGTAACAATTATTTTATGTATAGGCATACATAACTTATAAAATTATTATATAATGAATTAATTGATTCATTGATCAATTAAGTACTTCAATTAGTGTGAGATTTTCTAAAATAGGGACCACTCTAGCTACCATTAGCTCTTCGTAGTTAATAATGTAAGGATCATAAGTTAGCTGTGTCATTATTCTTCTGCACAATCCCTGTAAAGATAGTTAGTATAAAAGTATAATTATTGAATTACTAATAGCTAATATTTAATTCATTTATATCGTATATATATATATATATTAACCGTTTTATTATAAAATATATCTAGATGGCATTCTTTATAATGATGATTTGAACCAAAATTAAGATGTGCGTTAATAGGCTTAATATGTCTGTCTTTTCGTAAATCATTTCCATTAATCTTAATATTATTAATTACCATAATTATAAAATTTATTATCATTTATACTAACTCAAAGGAACCCAACAATAATGATTTTGTAATCCTAAACATAATTTTGGATTTATTACATTTAGATTATGTCATTATTATGCTTAGATTGGATTTAGATTATTTCAATCAAATATATGAGTTTGCATTTATTTATATTTGTTATAAACATTACAATTAAATTTCAATTTTAGTTTAAATATAGTTTAAATAATTTTTAATACATTATAACCTGTTTAATAAATTAACCATATATATCAAATAAATATGTATATGGTGAAATTATATATTCGAATGGAAATTGTATTGGTATATTTGATACAATGTTTATTTATTATAACTATACTATAATAGGTAATACTTAATACATTACATATATGTTATATAATATAAATATATATGTATGCCTGCGCGTGTGTGTATTTGTGTTTATGTGTGTGTATGTATATATATATACATTACATATATGTTAGTCATTACCTAAATCATTACATTAGTCATTACATATATAGTATATTACAATTTGCTTCTAATCAATACCAAGTTATAAATGTATATATTTTATATTATAATGTACGCAATAGATTATACCTTTAATTTAAAGTCAGTCAAGTCCAAACATTACAAGTATCACCACAATTATATTCACATTATTGTATACTAACAGAGTTAACTTCCTAAATATCACATTATCTTGTATCAATTGTTTCAACAGTTTGGATTTCTATTATAGAATAGTACTTTCCTACTTATATCAAATGATGTCAATCGGTCACATTGTACGCGTAACG
The DNA here is from genome assembly GCA_964035775.1 of Osedax frankpressi. NCBI lineage: Eukaryota > Metazoa > Annelida > Polychaeta > Sabellida > Siboglinidae > Osedax > Osedax frankpressi. The sequence goes on from OZ038315.1 coordinate 33,199,494, forward strand.
TAATACCACTATATTGCCATCAGCTAATTGAATTCAGCGCAGACTATACATATTTTATAATTCATAGTTTCTTTCTCATATGTGTGTATACGAAACTATACATGAAGAAGGTGCACTGATAGTTATTAATATGAACAATCATTTGTATCTATATTAACGGATTATCTTGATACAAATTGTAATCCAAAATTAATTTAATATCTTGGATTCTTTGATATTAGCCATTTATTTTAAATAATAATAATTTATAATTATATAAAAATGTGTGAAATATATTACACAAGGAAAGTGTATATTTAGGTATTTTTTTTAGATCATGTTTAATTTTATTTAGAATTAAATTAAATCAAATACCATAAATTTAACAACAAAATTATGTGTAATTAATTTCCACCATAATTATATTAACGTATTAATCGCAAAAATGCTATGAAATATATTTTACTCCGAGTATTATATAAAGTTTACACTATCTGATAGATAATTTGTATCCAAACTGCAGTATTAATACTTTAAAAACATTAAGTTAATTATTCTATAATAGATTTATAAGAATTAACTATTATAGAATGAATTTCTAGACTTACAATTAAATGTACGTAATCACAAACAAATTTTTTTAAGTAATCTGATTTACATGTAATTAATATTTCCTAAATATAATATAATGTATTACCTTCTATAGAAATTAAACGAACCACTATCTTCAATATGCAGTTAATTAGATATAATGTATATTATTTAAAGTTTAACTTTAGTGGTTAATACGGTATTTTAAAATCAATTTCTAAATTCTTACTTATTAAAAAGGTTTTAAATTAATAAAATAAAATTCTATTAATAATTAATGAATTGAGTATCAAAACTTTTATTACATAAATATATATAAATCTATGTACATTAATGCGTGTATATATTATATAATATATATCAAATTAATATAATTTGATATAGTAAATTATTCCATATTATAAATTATTTTAATTTACTATAATTAATATTTCATTCACAATTACACTCTTAAGTATTGTCTTTCGGCATTTTTAGCATTTTCTCTTGCAGATTTCAATTGTTCATCATCCATTGGATTCAGAACATGATCTTTAGGCCCATGCATGAACTCAGTTGATATTTCCAATGCTGGACCCCACTTTTCATCAGGTTTTGAAAGTTCTTTTAAGGCCTAATATTATATTTTATTAATTTTATTATTAACTATTATTTATAAAAGAAAATATATTTTTATACTGTATAGAATATATCATACTAGAATATTAATATCCTTGCGACAATATATATTAAAAAATCTACCATTGTTAAAAATAGTTTTAAAATCAATATTCCTTTAAAATCATCTCATAAATCATCACCAGCCAAGGTATAATAGTTTTCACTTAAAATTGATTGAAAGAATATCTACTAATTACTAAATACATTAATAGTTATTATTTAAACCTGTTTTTTAAAATAACTATAATGTATTGCTTATTAGTTTAATATTAAATCTATATTATCTTCTACTAATTGTATTAATTAACATTAATAGAAATGTTTATGTAATTCTAATGAATTTGTGGATATATGTTACAAATTTACCATTTTCAAAGGTGTAAATAAAATATATTACTAAAATATATGTTACTTTACATATTGTTATTTTACAATTTTTTTCTCCCTTCTAATTTGATTCTTCCTTAGAATTAGTAATATTATGCTATTGTCAATTTGTTATCCCATCTTAAATTTATAATTTAAATTCTAATCTAACATTGAATTGCATTGAATTGTTCTCAACAAATAATATGTATTTATTATGTAATATTTCATTAATTTTAACTATATTGTTATATATATAATATAAATTAAATGTGATAATGAATATATAATATATTTGTATTATTATAGAGTTAACCTGGAATAATGGAAGATCCGAGGTTGCTAATTTGTATACGAATACTGTAGGAATGGGCAATAAGGAACAAATAGCCAAACACCATCCAATGAAGATGATGTGTGTAGGGTATGCATAGTCCCCATACTTAACGGGAGTATGGATGATGAAACTGAACAGCAAAACACTCTAAAAAATGGAATTGTTAGAGAATAGATATATAATAAAATATTAAAATAATATGAAATATAGGATATTTATATAAATATAAAAAGCCATAGTGCGAGTGTTAAGGTAACTTCTAATGTAATATTTTGACTATACGATGACTCACGAGGATGATGACGGGTGTTATATAACACCAAACGATTTTCCAGTAGCCCGACGGTCGATAGCCTATCATTATTGTGATGTCTTTGTAGAAACGTTCGACGCCGTAGATATACATAATGATGACGCATTCGAAAAGTGAGATGATCATTAATGAGAAAGTAGCGCTGTACCAATCCATCAGAGTTAATACATATATACCTCCCTATTTGGGCGTCGAGTCATGGGTTAATTCAATTGATATTAAATAAGACGATTAATGAGACTTTGAATTTATAATTATTTAAAAATAATGGTTTAATTAGATTTTAAAGAACCAACTATTCTGTATAGTTAAATACCTTGGTTACGCAGAATATTCCGGCCATTAACTCAATGGCGCACAAAACTCCAGTAACCAATATTTTGCGTGTCTTGAATATATCAAATTCATCGATGAATCCAGAAGTTGCCGTTTGAAACATTGCCAACTGTAAAATTCACAAATGATAAATACTAGTTATATTATTAATAAATAAGTGAGATTATCTAAAGTAAAGTAATTACGTCTCAAACCTGGCTTCCAATACCTAGGGAGAAAAGCATAGCAAAGAACATAAAAGACCAGATCTGACTGAAAGGAAGCCTTGAAATTGCTTCCGGATAGACTACAAATACAAGTCCTGGACCTGTTAACAATTTTACTTTTAATACGTTTTTAGCATATAATATGTAAAATATATTATTCAGAAATGTTATATAATTACTATATCAATTATTTTCCTATAAAATCTCTAAATTAATAAAAATATGTTTTAATACAGAAATATCAATAATAGGAAGCTCTGTATGCAACACAAACCTTGCGTGACGACTTTGTCAATTGCTTTTCCTGTTTCATGCGCCATAAAGCCTATAATGGAGAATATTGCCAATCCAGCAAATATGGAAGTCGCTCCATTAACAATCGGTACAATGAGGGCATCTCGAAGGCAGTCATTATTGAACTTGTTATATGAAGACATAGTGATCAGCGCTCCCCATGCTGGACCCAAAGAAAAGAAGATCTGCATTGCGGCTTCACCCCAAACCTTTATATTTTAATAAATGTAATGTAGTAAATACAGAAGCATTTTTATTATTTTTCTGACTTAAAATTATTAAAAAATGATTATAATTTTATGTGATATAGATCAATATATATCTAAATAGTAAACCTTCGGATATAAAAGTTTTTCCCATTTAGGTATTAAAAAAAATTTTAAACCATCAATTGATCCAGGAAGTGTAATTCCTCGCAATAACAAACAGAACAATACCAAATATGGATAGGTTGCCGTGAAATACACTACCTGAAAAATAAGAATACATTATAATAATATTAATAAAGAAAAATCTAATATTAATTATGTTTATTTTGTAGTGTAATTATTATTAATGACCTTGCCAGATGATTTAACTCCTTTGATCAGTGATAAAAATACACACAACCAAGCTAGAACTAAAAAACCCAATAATTCCCATTGTACTCCTCCGAGATCATGAATTCCATCAGTCATTTGTAAAACACGCCTCCTTAAATTAAGTTTGTATTATTTTAGTTTTTTTGTTCATATTTTATAATTGAAGAGGATAAATATAAATAAATCAAACATGTATTGTAAACAAGGCATATTATTAAATATTTTAATAGCTGTGTTGAAGAAAATTTACTTCCAAACTAAAAGGCTTCTAAAATAATATAAATAATATAGTAACACATAAAATAAATATCAAAAATATTATAAAATTTTCCATTTCAGTAAATATATATATTATGTAAATATATATATTATGTAAATATATGTGTTATGTAAATATATGTATTATGCCAATATATGTTTTATGCTAGATAAACTTATAAATACAAATTAACTTATTATTTTCTGATGATTATATGTAAAAAGCGTTTCAATATTTAGTGTAATTAATATTACTGATCTAATATAATTATAATTATATTTATTAATAAAAATCAAATATATATACATCATTATTTGACAATTAAAACTTGAAATAAATATAAATATTTATTAAGACAAGTGTTTACTAGGAGTGAAGACTGTCTTATAATAAATCATTAGAGACCTGTCAGTTGTTTTAGTTTTTTCCTAACAATTGTAAATATATTCATAAACATTAACTTTTTTTATCATACATATGATTGTGTCTATAAATCAATAATGGTTATATTTATGGTCTTATTTATAGTGTAAAAAGTTTTTCGTAATATTTTCCAAACAATCTTTCTATATTGTAAACAAATTCACTCATGGGCACAAAAAAATAACAATATTAGATAACTAACTGCCAATACTCTTCGCTAGGAGTAGTCAATATCATCTCTTTCAACATGTTCGTAGTTACATTAGCAGTTGCATTATATG
>OZ038315.1:33204319-33229319 GCA_964035775.1 Osedax frankpressi
TCTTCTAATACTTAATAATGCACAATGTTTCTTAACTGTACTACGTCCTAGTTAAAGTACCTCGAGTATATTGTTGACCCCCACGATATCATCACAAGATACAACGGACACTTGTTCAGGTTTGACGGAGATCTGTTCTGGCAGTTCGCAGGACAATATCAAGGGGTGATATGTGAAATTATCCTGTATAATGTTTTAAAGATATATTGGTATTAGGACATAGTTTATGATGCATAATCTTTAATAGTCTATGATATATAGTCTATGAGATATATTCTATGAGATATAGTCTATGAGATATAATCTATGAGATATAGTATATGAGATATTGTCTATGAGATATAGTCATGAGCTATAGTTTAATAAATATAGTCCATAATATATAGTCTATGATTTATAATCTATGAGATATAATCTATGAGATACAGTTTATGAGATATAGTCTATAAGATACAGTCTATAGGATACAGTCCATGAAATACAGTCAATAATATATAGTCTATGAAATATAGTCAATACGATACAGTCCATGATATACAGTCTATAAGATATAGTTAATAAGATACAGTCTATGATATATAGTCAATAAGATAAGTCTATGATATACAGTCTATAATATATAGTCTATGGGACATAATACTCCTGGTCCACTAAATATAGATTTCTAGAAACATTTAATATTATAATGAAATGGATTACCAATATATTTATAACTATAAAAGAGAACAGTAGTTTAAATACACTAATATAACATATATTTAATTTTAATTATAATTTATTATAAGTAAATTAGATTAGTGCGTAATAATTATTCTAATCTATACTCTAGATTGATCTAGAATCTCAGGATATATATTTAAAAGCTAAAAAGGGTAAGTTTTAAAAATTTAACTAAATATCATATTAAATATTTTTAATAATAAATTGATAATTATATATAACTATTTATTAATTATTGATCATGGACAACAATTAAACATGCCTGTTTACAGATTTTAAGTTATTTTAATGTAAAGTTACAAAGCATTTCTTTGGGTTAATAAGAAATTCCCAGTAATACCGTTAGCTATTCAACTAGTAATGAACATTTTGTCTGATTCCCGCTCCTACGATTGTGATTTCTGCGGCGATTTTAAATGCAAAATCGTCTGCTTCGAACCATAAAAGACATGCTAGTTTCGGATCGGAGATCAGTTTTCTAGACACAGCGATAACCCGGATGTTACTGATGACCTTTCTTATTACGGGCGGAGTGTTTTTATGTAATCTATTATATAATTACGAATATATGAAAATAAATTTGTATATCAATTTAAAAATATAATTCTGAATAAACAACAATTATATTAAATGATTGTTCATGTAATGTACATTACATTATCCATTATATATACAACTATATATATATATATATATATATATATATATATATATATATATATATATATATATATATATATATATATATATATAGCTATATGTAACTATATGTAACTATATGTAACTATATATATATATATATATATATATATATATATATATATATATATATATATATACATATATATAACTATATATAACTATATATATAACTATATATATAACTATATGTATTTGAATATTAATATGTATACATGAATTCAATTTTATTCATTTAATATGTTAATCGATTAACTAATTAATTACTAAAATATTAAATAATTGATTGTAGTTGGTACAACATCAGCTAACCCCGTTGCATTGTCTTCCCTAGTTAGAGTTCCGTCAGTATCTTGTCTCGTTACGGTGTCATAAAAGGCGCTCATCACTCGTGTCTGGTGCAAATCCCTCACGTACTGCCAGGTCAATTTTGGGTACCCGTTATTTCTGTAACTATGTATTTATAAATGTACTCTGTATTCATAATTACAATGATCTATAAATATATAAATATATATAATAACACATTTTGAGAGTGTAAAGTATACATTAATAATTGAATATGTGCAGAGACACATTTTATATTATAAGAACCTCGGGACCACTATCATATTATATATATATATATATATATATATATATATATATAGATATATATATATATATATATATATATATATAGATATAGATATAGATATAATAAGTTTGATTTGTTTATTTTTTATTTTACTTAGGACTTAATATAATTATTAGATATTGTATCATGCTATGAACAAGGTGGCGTAGTAGTTCATAGACTAAAGTCATATTAAATCCTGTTAAGATACCTGGAGGTAGGTTCGATGGGAAAAGCAAGCATCTGTATTTATTATTACCCCAATCGATTCATTTAAAAACTATTTTAACCTAATCTCTCATCAGACACCAAGATATGTCCTTGAAATATAACCAGATGCAATTCCCTAAATACAAGAATTAAATATACTGATAGTAGGACCCTTCAATATACATATAATCACCATACTTGCACTATGTAAAGGATTTACAAAAGAAGATGTACTCGTTATCTAGGATATCTATACCATTCGATTTTTTCGCATTTCTATTTTCTCTATCAAGTCGATACTTAATATCAATATTGAATTGTTCGAGCTCAGCAATCTACCGCATCTCTATGGTCTCATTTCAGCAGGTTTTATTGTAGTGCGAATATTTGTAGAATTGTTTGATTGTATCGGTAGCAGATTGCTGATGTTTTATCAAGATCAATGGTTACCTATTCGTAAATACTACAATAGCCAAGCATTTAACTTTGCCATGAATTAGCGATTGTTTTAATTTCAGACCATACTCCTGTAGTTTTAGAAATAATATTACTAGCTTGTGTAGCATAATTTTTAACATAGAGGAAAATTCCATTATATCGTCGAGATATAGAATCATAATTAAGGTGTTTTCACTTCCTAAGTATGATTGCATAAGGCGCGAGAAAGTAGCCGGAGAATTAATGAGTCCCGTGAGCATTTGAGTATATTCACACATTACATGAGATAAAGCACTGAATAGTATTCAGTGAATACAGTATTCTCCCTATCTTTATCTGTAACTGTGCATTGGAGATATACATGTGTTTTAGATCGAAAATATGGTGGATATTTTAAAGGTTCTAATGCTTAAATATTTACTTTTGGGAAGCGGATATTCATCCCTAAAGGGTAATTAGTCCTGTAAAACCCACCAGGAAACATTAGGAACCATCAGATTATGATGGTTACTAATTTTTTCTTATCATCGCACTTTATGGAAAGTGACTATGTTTTATAATCCCGTCCCCGATATGAAAATTGATTATGTTTTAACTTTTGGCCACTATATGATAACATCGCTGGATGATCGCCACGTAGCCTAATCTTATGACTGCCCTTCATAAAGATGAATCGGAACTTACTTAGGTACTCCGCAACTAAACTAACTCATCATATTCATTTTATCGAATTAATTATAATAATACTTTAGTTTTGATAAAGTGGGCGAACTTTTTGTCGACTCGACATTAGACAAGAAGGCATATCACTTCCCCATATGATTTTCACCTCAAATTGAGATATCTCGACTGAAGATATTAATGGACTCTAATTTATAGCAAATCACTAATTTAAATTACATTTTTGGTGCCTGGGATGTATCGAATTCAATATATACTGACACCATATTATTTAGGGTAAAAAAGTCGAATATTTTTCGACTGCAAGCCGGCAACAATAATTGTTTTGGTGTAGACTTCCTTCGCTACTATCTCTACAAATAGGGACTAGGAGGTTCCATATATTATGTAGAGGAATTTTCCTTTCTTCGTATAAAGTTGAGAAGGTACTAAACAAATTGATACCCAGTATAATACTAAATACATAATTAGTAAGCAAGACACAAGAAACCCTATAAGATCTGAAGGCATATATAATAACTTAAATTGCAACTCCACACACTCCAAAAAGGGTATCTCACTTCACTCCTCCGAGACTAGATTCATACTCTCGGAAATATCGTTAACTTATTATATTTAACTCGATATTATATCAGGCATTTAGCATAGAAATAAATGGTTAGTAAATCTAACCTTTCCGCCTTCTTTATGGGTTTATTGAAGCGTGATGAAATAGCCGATTTACAGCATCCGACATTCTTCGCATGTGACGTAATCCCGGAGAAAACCACTGTTGACCAGCTCGGTATTGCGTAACTTCCGATTTCGGTACGATCCGATAACTGCCCGCCGAACAGAGAAATTAATAAAAAACACAAAGCTAAACACAACGCAGACGAAACAAATAGTTTACGAAGTAGTTTCATGATTAGCCTTCCTTCTCTGGGTGTAAGTGCGTCTCTTTATATGTGACCCTACGATATTAAACGTTATATAGCTCTTGACTCCGTCGACTGTAGTACAACTATATGATGAACGGAGAAGATAGAATAACTTTTCGTTAATTAACAAACGCCGGAAATGCTCGAGGCATCGTTACGTCATTACTCGTAATTTAGTTATAAACCCTATTACATTATATTATATAATTCACATTATATTTGAAATTGACAAGATAACATATTTATTATAATATTTTTAATATTATAATATTTTGATAAGTATTAGAGGTAATATGTAATAAGATGTAATAGATTTTGAATATTTAATTTATTATTTTAATTATTTATTGTTTTGACTTGAAATGTGATGCATTTAGTTGTTTCATCAGAATCCGAAGTAAGTTTATCGTAAAGTGTATTGCGATATCGACATTACGATGTTATTATCAGATAGGGTCGTATTATTATCATTTTAACTACTAAATCCCGTCGGCATATTGAATTGTCGCAAACACATCGATTGTTCATTGTTATGTAACGTATGAAGTTACCGTAACGCCTGAGGCGAATAACAACACCGTTAGGGTCCGGATACCGGTATGGCCGGGCTCATATAATTGCTGGGATATATCGTAATTCACTAACCACGTAGCATTGTTTTTCGTTAGCTGGGCTCAGCCTACTCCAACTACCAGGCAACTCTAGTCGAGTTTAAAGCGATATATACATGCTCGATACGATAGTTTACGGTATTTTTTGGTTGACCCAGCTCGCGATAGCAAACAATATAGGTGATAATGAGAACACGCCCACATTTAGTTAGGACCGCCCACTTTTCATAACTTCACCGACTCCAAAACAACGGACGGCGAACGTTAAATGTGAACGCGAAAGTCGCACATTCCTTCAACACACCCTCGACCCGTAATGCGCAACCTGTCTCCGACCGTGAAACATTCTACTGAAAATATCGTCTAACTACTTCACAGCTATACCTCACCACGCCCCACCCATTCCCTATCCATACGATAGACACCTGTTCTTTACTCGTGCTTCAACTCCTTCATTCGATATACGTGAACGTCATGTATTGCACGTTATGGAACAACTTAACGGTATTCATATTGGTTGCTTTAGTGGTTAGGAGTATTGCTGCACCGATGAAAACGCTATATAGAGGTTTGTAGTCTAACATTTAAAGCAAAATAACGTTAACAATTTACTATAAACTTTCAGATTTCCTGTTTAGAATTTTGTAATTCAATTTATAGATTTTTCTATTAAATTTGCGATAGCATTATAATTCCGATGATGGTTATATAAGAGTATATGGTGATATCTCATTTATTATTATATGTTTCTTATTTTACTTAGATGTATATAGTTTATAGATAGTATATTTCAGTTATACAATTAAAGATAAATCTGAATAGTAGCAAGTAAGTAATAGTAGTAAGTAGTAAGTAATATAAAATAGTAGTAAGTAACATAAAGTAAGTAATATTTAGGCAATACCTGTATATATATATATATATATAAATATATATAACTGAATTTGAAATTCGATTATATTTGCATAATATTAAAAAAATTAAATTATATAATTATAATATTCATTTACCTTCATAATAGAATTTAGCTTAATTCGAATTTAGGAAAACAATGTTATTATATGTTAGATGTATACATAAATATATATATATATATATATATATATATATATATATATGTATATATATATATATATGTATACATAGATATTTATATAAAATATAAAATATATGTATAATTTAAATCTAAGATGGACATTTTTTATAAACCTGCAGAACGGCGTAGCTCTAAAGGTCACCGACGTCACCGCAACAATCGAGGTCACGACCGATATGGGGAAAACGAAGTCAAGGTTATCCATCAGGTGATAGACTACCATGACCACGACAAGCACAATTCTCGCGACTTCCACTACAATGACCACGGTTATTCATTATACATCTAGGCACGATAACAGATCGCATTTCTAATATTTACCAGCTATTTTATTTGTTATTGAATCTCTTGTAGCGTTAACACTTTACTATTTGTATATTTTTCTCTTCAAAAACCATTTCAAATAGAATTTCATTATATTATCAAACATATGGATTAAACATACGATTTTTGATACAAGCGTTTCGTTATAAAATTATATATAGTCCGATATACATACTTTCAGATGGCCAACATGAATTCAACCACCACAATGAAGATCGAAATCACAACTACGATCACTACGATAATTATCACAACCACGATTACAATAACCACTATGATGACCATCACGGCGATAATCACGATGACCACCACGTGAATCACTACGAACAAAATGACCACCACGACGACCACCACGATGACCACCACGATAACCATCGCGACGATACCAGATACAGGCCTAAGTACAAAAAACGCTACCACTACCGTAGACCCAAGAAAATAATAATAATTAAGAAGATAATACCATTAACAACTACTACGACTCCATCGTAATTTATTATTTATTATTATAGTTTATTTTTGTTTTCATTATCTATATATTCTATTTATAATTTTATGCCAAGATATACTAACCATATTAATTATATAATATAATAATAAAGATTTGTTATTAATATATATAAAATTGTTTATAATATAGGAAAATAAAATAAAATATATAAAAAAAATTCAATTTAAAATGTATTATTACATAATTGATTTCAAAGTTAAAGTTTAAATATATTTAAAAGTTATAGTGATAGAAAATAGTGATAGAATACCTATGTTAATAAATGATATTAAATATAACTAATTAAAAATGACAAAGATAGATAAAATAGAAAAGGCAGAAGAAAAGGTTTGTAAATTAGTAATATTTATTTGGAAATTGTAAAATAAATGATACAATATTTGAATTTACGATACAATTTTTTGAAGTATTATTAATTCTATTTAATATATTCCTTAGGTTTTTTTAATTTTAATAAGGGAACAATTAACTTTCGGGAATGGTATATTAATGATTTAATCTATTTTAAAATATAAAAAAATCAGTATTGTATCATAAGATGGTGAATTCAAATATCATGATTATCAAAATATTATTATTATATAATATGTAGTATATTTTGTTAATCATATAAATTATTTTGTAAATTTTTTAAATTATCGAGTATTACGTTGAAAATCATTGATTGTGTTTTTAAACAAATAACAATGTGAATAGCCTCATCGTAATTGAACGCTAGAAATATGTTAAGTTAATACGTTACATTAATTTATATTTATTTATTTAAATGAAATGATATTTAGATTGTTATTTTACTTAAATATTATAATATATACTAATGACTATTGAGCTCCTACACGTATTTATTAAGTAGTAGGCTATCTTATTTCAAACTAATCAATCTATATATAAACTGTTAATGTTTAGATAGTGTGAGAACCATTAAAATATTAAAGCTTGTATTAAATTCAAAATAGTCTATCTTCATGTATATTATCAGTTAGTTTTACTATCAGTTATAAGTTCATATAATTAATTAGATTGATAAATAATATTAAAATTTTATTAAGAAAGGAGTAGATAAGAAAATTGGTGATAAAAAGAAGAGAAGGGCCAAAAAGAAAAAGATTCAAGATGTATTTGGAAAGAGGACGAAAAAAAGAAAGTCATCGGTTGCCTTAGAAACAGACCTACAGCATGTTTACGATATACGAACTGGTAAGATACTATGAGAAATAATGACTTTTTTATTTATAAATATTAATACATATTATTTTATTATATTAAGAATATAACATAATATTTGGAAAGATCAGGGTGTGTAGTTTTAAATAAATCATATACTGAATTTGAAAATAACAGGAAAAGAAATCATTCTTGAAGCTGAGGATTGGGCCGAAGTTGAAGTGGAAGTACACGAAGAAAATATGGCTGCCGAGGCATCAATCATATTGGTTTATATAAGCTATAAGCTTAACTATAGTTATAAGACTGTTGACATATATTTCATAGCAAGTAAATAAAACAGTTATTATAACTATTATAATTAATGAATATAGGAATATAGTTTAAATACCTACAATATATATATATATATATATATATATATATATATATATATATATATATATATCGTAATATATCTTCAATATAGATATTGTTTATTGAATAACATTTGTTATAAGAATTAATACATTATTATAATAATATAGTTTTTAAATGCAGTTATATTAATTGACTAGACTAAATAACTAATATGATTTGTAGTATTATATATTAATACATATATACTACATTATTTCTAGTTCCTCTATACTATAGCATGTACACATTTTGGAAGAATTACTGCTTTGCTCATATATACAGCTTTTGGATCTGTGATATTTATGGCACTTGAAGGGGAATGGCAAGATTTCGAAACTGAACGAATTTCATTTTGGATTGGTTTTAATAATAGTATTAACAACATTATAGTAGTTCTATACACATTTATAACTAAATTAATATTTTTTTTTAAATTACCAAATTTACAGACGATATGGCTTTATTACAGTCTGAGGATATTTTCAATAATACGGTCACACAGACATTTGGAAATGAAGACGATAAAAAAGAAATGATAGATAAATCTATGAATCGTCTTGAAGCATCTATTTTCAATGAAACATCTGCAATCAAACATGACAATGTTAATAAGAGTTAATAATAATGACTTGATATTACTGAATTACAAAATAATGAATCATTATTTAAATGTTATTCAAATTAGAGTTACTTTTAGATTGAAAGAAAATTTGATATTTGGTCTTCATTATTCTATTGCTGTACTATAATCACAACAGTTGGTTAGTTTTACATAAGTACGAAATTTAATATTAATTATACTTATTTTATACTTAATTATACTTTTTAAATAATTAATATACTTTAATTAATCAATACAAATTAATTATGTATTAAATATTAAGATGAATATTCATGTTGAATCAAATAAATAATGTATTATAAACACAAATTCACTGAAATACTAATATGTTTGCATTACTAAGGATATGGAAATATATATGCTACAACTACCCCTGGTCAGATAGCTACGGTATTCTATGCATTGTTTGGCATACCTCTTTGCATTTTGGTACTTTTTGATCTTGGTAAGATACTCTTATATCAAATTTAATTTATATTAATTTAATATACTTACATATTTACAATTTAATATATATATTAATATTTATTAATTCTTTTTAAGTCGTATGCTTTATATATTATATTATAATATTTAAACTTTATTATAATTTATCATTACAGGTGTTGTACTAAAAAGAGGATTTAGGTTCATATGGGTAATTTTCTACCATCACGTTATCGCTTTTAGTAAGTTAGTACCTATGTAATTATATATTACGATTGCTAACTTTATTAATTAATAATATAACCACGTATTATTAACATTTCGATAGCGATGAAATACAAGAATTGGAAATAGCGACACATGTTGATAAAGTCAAAAATGTAGAAGATGACCAAGATGACGACGATTTCAATTTACCAATCATAGTTGCAGGTGTGTAGTCGTATTTTTGTACTCTAATTATGAAAACTATATTGTTATATCATTTATAATTTGTTAACAAATGATATAATAATATAATTTTCATTTAAAATTAAATTTAAATTAAATTATTTACAAAGATAATCGAGATAAATAATAAATTTAAGGATATTATAATATAATTTATAAAATACTATATACTATATATTGTATAGTACTGTTAGTATTATAATCTATATGCATTTGACAATACGTAATTATTGTTGATGTAGGACCTATTGTAGTTCGTACAATATATATATATGTATATGTATATATATATATATATACATATATATATACATATATATATATATATATACATATTGTACGATATGCATTACATATCATCTTCACCATAGTATGCGTGCTGGGACTCTACATTCTCTTCGGATCGTACGTGTACATCCAGTGGGAGAGGTGGACGACTGCGCGTTCCTTCTACTTTCTGTTCATCACTTTCTCGTTAGAAATTCTAGCTTGTCGAGTTTACACTTTAGGATGTTTTCCTTACCCGACCAACTTCCACAACTAGTAGCGCCATCTATTATTGCTATTATTCACTTTACACGTATCTGCATATCTAAATATCAATTAAATTATATATATTATTAATATATATTGCTGGGCACACCCACCCGCACCCACACACACACCCATCCACACACACACACACACGCACACACACATATATATATATATATATATATATATATATATATATATATATGTACATGGACACACTACATTATGAATATAACTGTATTAAGTGTTATAATAGCTTTACGTATTTCCATTCCATCACATTTTTAATGTTAATCAATCTATATACATCATTTTCATAAATTCATAATTATCTTTACCATCTCTTAACTACTCCAGAATCACTGGTATATTATGAGTAATACGACGTTCCATCTACTCAGAACTGTAGGGTTCGGGGACGTAGTACCAGAGCACCCCAAATATTTCATGATCAGCACGCCTTATATTCTATTCGGGCTAAGTCTGGTTTCCATGGTGATCAACTTGATCGTAAACTTCCTTCAGACAACACTAGACGACGCTCAGGTCCGTGTTAAACGTATACGCGATACGATATCCTCCGTTATGGATTCTAGTATAAGATACGCATATGCATACGCACACACACGTACATACACATACACACACACATATATACACACACACAGATATATATATATATATATATATATATATATATATATAACTATATGAATGTATAAGTAAATACTATTTATCAAAATAACTATTTCATAACATGTAAATACAATAACTTTCTGATTATTAATATTTATATTATAATTATACCCATTTTGATGTTATAATATATCACTTCGTTACAGAAATCAGCTATCTCGCATTGTTACATTATTTCATAACTGTATTAATCAATTACTATTTCTGCTAGATTTCATATTAAATCTACTCTAGTAGTTAACACTGTAAACTGTACAGTATACAGTGTTCATTGTACAATGTACAATGTACAGTGTACAGTGTATAGTGTACACTGTACACTATACATTGCAACTGTATAGTGTACAGCCGTATATCTTGCTAGTTATTTACCCTTGATAATGACTTATGTTATATAGGAGTACATTGTACTCAGTACATTTAAAGTATAGTATACGTGATACATATACTATAATGACGTATGTCAAAACAATAGGAGTATATCGTACTCAGTACATTCAAATTATAGTATGCAAGACTATAATGACGTGATAAGTGATATATAAATATATAATACGTAATATATAAATAAGTGATTCGATTTAAATAATTGTTGTATCTCATATGTATCTTATATCTCATATCTCAGGCCACAGTGGGACTTTACGATGATGACGATAGCGATGACAGCAGCGATGATTTCATAGAGGTCAACATACAAAAATAGTAAAATAATAATGGCTGAGATATAATCATAGATATAAGAGAATTTGAAGCAAGAAATATATGGAATAATAATTCACATATAATTGTCATCATATAATATCATATAATAAACATCATCTTTATAAAATATGAAATAAATGTTAATAATAATTATTTTCAGTCGGTAAATAACATATTTAATAATTTACATATATCTTATCATACATTAGATATTATAAACACATCCTTTATAATGTTTATATAATTAATATATTATTAATTATGAACTTAAACTTATTATATATGTATTATAATTAATGATAATAAACTACCCTTTACTTTTTATTACTTATGTTACTGGTTAACTTATGTTATAACATATATAACATATAAGAACGTATTACTTACCTATTGCTTACAGGGCATATAACAATGATATCATTGTACACACATTTTAATACAATATTTATTTAGTTTTGTTTCGGTAATATATATATATATATATATTTAACTACAATAACTAATAAGAGATAACTATATAAAGATGATATCAATACAATAATACGATAGGCTTTTCGTAAAGCAATAACATGTAATCTAGATACATTATCTTTACGAGGTGTTATGCTATCTGTTATTATGCTCTACGAAATAGCTATCTATAATATATATAGCTATTATGCAGCTTTATAATATATTATATGTAGAAGTAAATCTCGACTAAATATCACCCTGGAGTTATAGAACTAAATAATAGGAATAGCAATACTTATAAGCAATTAGGTTAAGTTATTAAAAAGTAACTTCTGATATATATATATATATATATATATATATATATATATATATATATATATATATTATAAAGTAAATATGACCACATTTTATTATATCCGAATTAGTTTGTATTTATTTATCATTTGAATCAAATGTCTTCAGTTGTTCATGGAATTTAATTTCATGCAGTTTTACCAACTCGAGATTCTTTTGTATTTTATAATTTCTAAGTACAGTTGGCATTAACTTACAGTTATCGGAAATATTAGTGATATATTTTACTATATTGGTTGAGTATTTGTCGATTTTTCGTTTAGATTTATTCGATATTTTAGATATTTTCGATTCTTTAAATTTATATTCGATTTCTTGTTTTTTAGTTTCCACTTTTTCACAGTATACGTGCTTCGCAATTGTTTGATTGTATTTTATTCTTTGTGGGATTACCATTGTAATTGTAATAATAATGTTTATTTTGATATAGATTAATATATAATTTTGTTAGAGAGTATTACATTTTTCTTTTTATATATAAATTATTAAATATAATTAAAATATTTATTAACACTATTAAAACTTTATTATATACTTATAGTTATTACGTATATAACAGTATACAGTATATGTATATTAAACTTTATAACTTAGAGAATAATTATATAATATTCGTATATTATAATATTCGTTTATATGATATGAATATGTATCAATTTTATACAGAAATAAAACTTTATTTTCATTAAGTACACCTACCTCTCTCTTAGAAGGAAGAAATATTTATATATTACTCTATTCCTAGTAGTATTCATGTTATATATTATATTATATATATATATATATATATATATATATATATATATATATATCTATTTTATATATTATATATATAAATTTGTACCGGTGACATATGTTCGGTTCCTACGAAGTTGGTGAAATCTCTGGTTAGCTTTGGAATATAGATGGACAACCAAATATCTAGACTATAGTGTAGAGTATACCCTTTACAGGGAGATGTATCCTGAACATTTTAACTCTTATATCAGCGATCAACTAAATATTTTCAAGCATGGAATCTATGGCACAAGGCTCCACTTTAGATTCTCCCTATAAAAACATTCCCCGGTTCTCAGAAAAGTTTTGTAGTCGATGTTTCATTGAAAATGAAAGCACTATACACATACTTAATAAATATGCATCTATGTTCAGAAGGACGACAGAAAGTAATAATACAATTGAAGCTATAGTGACGCATACACTAGAACAATTAAATATTGATTTTTCAATCACTTATATTTTTCCGGGAGAGGGAAAACCTGACATAGTTATTGAAAATGAAAATAACAAGTATCGTTATCACTTTGGCATTTGATTTTCAAACAAATTATATAATGCTAATTCCAGGAAAATGGAAAAATATTGCTATTTAGGATTTGTTATTCCCTATGTAATAGGTTCTTTTGGTTATTGGTCAAATGATAATTCTATTCTAAAAGAAAAATTAGGGATACCAAAAAGAATTTGGATATAATTGCAAGGAGCCAATAATCCATGGATCGCTTCTATCAGATTTATTCGGAAATTTAAAAATTTTACTAATCTTTTTAATAGTTTATATCTTTTAATGGTTTTTGTATTTTATCACAACTTTTTCATATTATTAACTATTTATCTGTTTTACTTAATTTTTATTTATACATATTTTACATTTGTTTTATTTTTTAAGCTCACGGCTATGATGACGAGGTCCCTCATCTTTTAACTTGCTATTTTAATTGATCAACAATATCACCCCTTTGCACCAATAATATATATATATATGTATATATATAATATGTGAATATATACATTTATACATGTATATGATAATATATGTAAATAATATATAGTATATTACATTTTTCACTTTTTTCAATAATGAAATAAATAAATATTTTGTTATCATTTTTTATAAATTTACTTTAGCTATAACTATATCTAATAATTTACTAAATATTAAAGAATTAAGGAACACGATAACAAAACTTATAAAAACAATAAATTTGAATATTTAACGGAAACCCGATTATCATGGCAAATAACAAAGTTTAATCAATGGTAACGTGTGAGGAGTATCATGATTCTGAATTGGAATGTTATCATTTTAGCAAGGATACTCGCAACACACATGTATTGTTAAACTATATACTTTATCCATTATCTGAATCTAGGCAATATTATATAGACATGGATGTTTCCACAAATTAAAATTGTGTGAAAATGCATTGCACAATCGAATTTTTAAGATTAATATTTTAGAAAATATGTTACATATGTTGTAAGTAAATTGTGTAGTAAATTAATAAAATAACGATGATTAATAAATCTAAGAATTCGATACAATTATTTATTTTATTAATAGTTAGAAATCAGCAAATGAAATAAACGCATTTTTAATTAATGGCCTTTTCGCAATTGTTATCCGAATCCAGAAAGTTAATAGGTATTAAATACGCAGAAATATACTTTCCATATATACAAATAAATATTATAAATAATGATCATCTTCGATTGTAATACTGCGTAAGAAAGAGATTTCGAATTCGGAGCTAGATAAACACGGGGAGCTATACCATCGCCAAAGTCGTGAGTTTAACGATATGGAAATCTTTTAATCGACGTCGTATAGAATTCCTGCTGCGCTTGGAGTTGGCGCATTCGGGATACAGGTGAACTGACTTGGGAATGTGTTTCAACCTCATCGGACTGCCCACTTTGATTCTTAATAAGCGACTTCGAAAAGGAGTCGGATCCGAATCACCTTCACATTGGGGTCTGTTCAGGTATTTAAAATAATCTGTAAGTGGAACACGAGATGACAATTAATATATAGTATGATCGAACATTATTAAAAGCACAAATTATATCAAGATCAATATGAAATATCTATAAATGAACATTTCGTATATATTTTGTACTAAATTAAAAACGTCAATTATAAAAAAATATTATTTAAAATATTACATTTAAGTTTACTAACTTCCGGTTGTATCAGGGATAAGAGAGTTGTCTACTTTAGATGCATCTATGAATGCTTTATTCAGAATAGAGTGGTTGCTATGAGAGATGCGTGATCCGGATATTCGTTGAAGCTTCAGTGCAACGGGACTGCTGTAGGCGATATGGTACGCGGAGTCGAATAGTACATCCGGTGATTGACAGGAGAGTTTAAGTCGGCGGTGTCGTCGAGGAGTACGACCTACCGAAGTGCTAAACTGACACGAAGATACTGTTTCTGTGAAGGGGTCGTGAAGGCTTGTGTGAAGTTCGCCGTAGGTCAGAGATGAACCGAAACTGTCGTCGAAGTAAGTCGAGTCCATCGAAACTGTAACGTTTAGTGCAGACATCTACGAATGCGAGATATGAATACGAGATTTAAATACCCATTTAATCGTATGTTGTTAAATTACAAATATAGTCTAGATTTGTAATTATACTTTATAAAATATTAATTTAATAATATATTAAATTTAATACTTTTGATTTTATAAATGTAAAATGATCAAGTTATTATTTTATAGTAGTCAATTCAGCGTGGCATAAAGTTCGAGGTATTGTATACTGATTAATGATTAACTAACGTTTCTTTTATTCGTGTTTCCAATACAATATTATATTTTGTATAATTTATTTATTTGAAGATATATGTGTAATAGGAATGATTAAATATAGGATTATTTTTCTATATATATTATTATGCTAGTCACGTGACACATTAAAGCCATTCAATTGGTCGGTGGATAGTGTTTACCATAACACGCACTGACTTATAAAGTAATTAACAACACGATTGCAATTAACAATACATAATATTCAAATTGAGATCGTATTCTATATAGAACTGATGGTATCTAAAAACGATTCGATTGTTTTGAGATGTGAATTATATAAAAATATTGTCTGCAGAGTATATTGTATATTAATCATAAATAAAAAACTTATAGTAATAGAGGATATATTAAATTCATACGAACCTGAAATATGATATATTATGTAAATCACTATTCACATACAAAAAAATATATATATAAATATATATATATATATATATATATATATATATATATATTATGCATATGGTACAATTCGATATGTTATTTATTATAATTCTATTAAAAATAAATGAATAACATTAATATAATATTATATACTATATTATGTAAAATGTATAAACATGTTATAAGATTAAATAAAATATGATCATTTATAATTATATTTAGTTAATTGATAAGAGGTAGCGGTAAAGAAATACAATGACAATATTAATATATTTGCTAACAATCCAGAACAACAATATCGTATTAATTATATGATATATTACTTTTATGATAAAAAAATATATGTGAACGAATTTTATAAAACTACTATATTATATATACAACTGTGGTCATGTTTTAAAATATATATACATACATATACATATACTTGATTATTTCTTGTTCTAACTCGGCTTTCTTTAAATACATATAATATTTAATCAAAACCATAGTAAAGGAGTTCATATTTTGAAACTACCCGTATATTGGCGAGGCATGATTTTCCATTATGAAATGGGTTCTCCATAGGACATCGCATGACACTAACGGCGTAAATTAGTGATTTCATTAGCACTTCCACTGGTTGTTTGTTAATGTGTCAGCGAAATTAAAAGGTTACGTTGGATACCCAGTATGTTACGTAATTAAGGACAATGTGACAACGATACAACGTGTAAATTAATGATATTTCCTCGCAATCGGTGTGTCTGTACGACACCTCGATATTCTATTTTAATATAGTGTACACTAGGTAATACCTTCTACGAAATATACGATTTGAGCACACGATAATATGTGTAATTACGTAGACTTACCTACACAAATACAGACACATCCAAAATACACACATATATTCACACACACACGCACACACACACACACACACACACACACACACACACACATACACACACACATATATATATATATATATATATATATTAAATATCCTAGTAGATAGAATATATGTAATGTTATTATAAAATATTTAAAATGTTCAACTAGAGTTAAAAATATTTTAATATAAAATTAATATATGTTGTTTACTTCCTATGAATCAAAGTTCATTTGAAATTTTTTGTTATTTAATATAAATGATAATATATTTAATTTGCATTACAAATATATTATATTTATATTTATTTTAAATAATTATATAATATTATATTATAATCTGGTTTATTGGATTATTAACTAATATGCAAATGCAATTACCTACTTTGTTTATTTACAAAAACCCAGAAAAAGAACGAAGTAAGATTTATGGTGTATTATAAAATACAAGAAGCCTGATTATTTAACTATTATAAAATATTATATAATTATTTTAATTAAAAAATAAACATAATAAATTATTAATATTATATAATTATTAATGCAAATAAAATATATTTGTACTTTTATTATATAGCAAAAAAAAACAAAAATAACTTGGATAACAAAATTATGAAATTCAAACTAATCAAATTATCTTTTTTTATAAAATCTAAAATTATAATATTATATATATATTTTGGGTATTTTCCAAAAAAATATTTTAATTTCTTATATAATTAGTATAAATAAAAAACAATGTAAATGAAAATATAACACATATATTGAAAACCCTTTAACATTTCTCGATATAAATAATATAATATATATTTTTTAAGCTTAATTAATTGTAGTTAAATTAGTTATAATAATACTAATTTTTTAATAAGATATCAGAATAAATAATATAAACTTAAATATACTTAATAATAAGTAATAATTAATAATCATTAATTATATAATTAATAAAAAATTATAAATTAATAATAAATACTTAATAATTACCATTAATTTAAATTAATATTTAAATTGATGATATTTATTTTTAATTTGATTTATAATATGATATATAATGTTAAATAATAATAATATAAATAATATAAATAATAATATGATATGTGTTAAAATATTATAAACAATTTATGATATGACAATGAACTTATATTATGTGTGTATAAATTATATAATTAATTACAGCACATTTATTTCAATGTTATTGTTTATTTTTTAGTAAAGTATTATCCCTTTACTTCCAAAATATCTTATATTTATTTCATAATGATTCTAGAATTACTAGTATCATACTTATATTAAAACGCTGCATAGTGCTGGTACTTATATTTAACAGGAAATATATATTATATGACCTAGTTATGACTTTAGTCTATTATAAATACGTTAACTCAATAATGCGTTTGATTGACAAGTCTCAGTCTACTGGGATTTATGAATGATTAATAATTGAGTGGGAAAATAAGAACAGACTGGACAGACTTTGCGAAATTGAGTTCATCTATAGTAGGTTGTTTTCATACGACTAAACATCGCGGTTATTTACACCGCGGTGGTCTAGAAGTGTCTAACTACTTCGTCTAAAACAAATACAGATATTGGATCACGGGACCTCGAGGCTTTGTGAAAAACCTGGTTTGTTTATTTCACTTCGGATAACCAATCGCCAATGTTGCATTCTATATTTCCCTATACACCGATAGTTGTTTTATACATCGCGTGTATATTTGTAATGGTAACAATACAGGTGCGTATAGTGTAATACATGTTTTATTTGAATTTATATGTTAAATAATATTTATTTATTTCAATTGATTTTATTAGTAGATATTTGTATCCACGCGACGATATAAATACTCTTTATTCATAACATATATTACATGTAGAGATTTTTAAAATTTATTTATTTATACTCTTAAATATATAATAATATCGTTGTAATTTATATAATATTAACCTAGGCTGACAGACCACCTGATATGCGTATGCTGAAAAGACAAATCAGAGATTTTCATACCAATAGAACTGGAAAAGTGAAACTCGTATTCACTTCCGGTTTAGGAACAAAGGTCAACTGGTTTATCCGGGACCGAAGTGGTCAATTCGAAAGGACGGATGGAATGGTGGCGGTAATAGGTATATCTTGATTAATCATTATAATTTATATATTAAATCGCATTGACTTAATTTGATATATTATGTAATTATTTCCTAATCAATATTTTATGTTGTGTCTTACAGAACTATAACTGATTCTAAAATATACATTCTATAAATAATTATTCTAAATGCAAATATTTGTTTTGGTGATGAGTCAAGATAAATAATTAAACTAAATGAGATATATTTCGTATTCGATATTTAACTATAAATAAAAAACCATTACAATAAATTGCATAAAACAATTTTTTTAATATTCGGTAAATTATATAATTAAATAATTTATATTAGTTTAATAATTCATGTAATACCTTAACTCTTATTCGAATATATGGTTTCGCCATCTTAAACATTTATTACTTATCCATGCCGATCATCTTGTCAATCTCAACTGACATTAAACTCGAGTAAAATATTATAAAACAGACAACAACAAGTTCAACACAAGGACAATAACATCCGGTCGACTCACTTCCTCTACTTTACGTTTCCATAGATTTTCAAATTCACAACTCCCAGTAGAACTAGAAACCATACTCACTTCAAACACTTCTAGATTCCAGTACAAAATAAAGGTTACAGTGAAAATAAAAGTAACTGGATATCTAGTATGTGTTACAAAATGTACGTGTGCGTTCATATTACTTAAATATAAATACAAACACACATGCTCATATACATATACTTATATACTAATATATATATATATATATATCTAAAATAAAATCCCAGTTACATATTTCTCTTAACGTCTACTTACCATCCCACATTACTACACCCAACGCCACGCTCAGACCACGATCTCGAAGCCCACGTACCACCGGCTCGACAACGTCTACAGCCCTCGGTGGTCAACGGTGCCATTACGTCACTCGGTGATACACGCCGACCAGAGTCGACTGCGCGTACGCTGTTCCATACGATTGCGTAACGAGAGTATAACTGGCTTCAGTAACACGCTGCAGCTGTTCCGAATGCAAACGGTAATCCTTATATGGATATAAACATTCAGCATTTTCAGTCGCCAGGGAAACTTTGCGTTGTTCACTACTCGCCAGACGAGAATGACTGCCATTCGATGTAATATAGTTAGAGTATCGCATTCATAAATAGATCATCTTTTTAAATAGATATGCATATCTGTCTTTAAATTATATTCTATGTACTCCGTTAGCGAGACTAGTTGCAAAAATAAAATGATTCGTGCATTGATTTTGAACCAACTAAAATTAATTAAATATCGAGAAAATGTAGTCTGATATAATATATATATATAAGCAAATACATTCTTTTAGGGATTATTAAGATTTTATAAATAATGCATTACATTTATTACTATATGGAAAGCAAAACAATATTTTTTCAATATTATTAAATATGTAATATTATAATACAATATTGGTAATTATATGAACTATTATAATACTTGTTCAACTAAATAATGTAAAGTTTATAACGGAGAATTTAAATTACAAAATATATATAAACACATAGACATCATACTATATATATATATATAAATTATATATATATATATATATATATATAGTGGTAATAATACGATCGATTATATTATATTGCTGTGCTTCACACAGGAATCAAAGAATGACCAGGAACGTTCATTGCATAACATCATACTGATTAATCGCGAGATGACGGTTTTAATGTAGTTAATGAAATACTTAATAATAATAACTGTAAATATCATACATTTGTTTTATAATAAACATAATATAATATATATTGATAAAACATATTATGTACATATATTATAAATATATGTGTTTGTTATATTATGGAATATTTAGTAATCTAATATATGTTTATAAACCTATAGGTTGTAAATCATAGGATATATCATAAAATGCTACAATAGGTCCATTATAGAATGTTCCCATTGTATGTCTTCCATTGCCATATATGTAATATATAATATAATCTAATAGAATGTGAACTTTCATTATATATGGGATAATTTATAGAAATATCATACAAAGATATGTATATCATATAAAAATTAAATTATTCAATATAAACTAATCGAGTATATTAATCATAAGCGAAAATGCCATGATGAAATAATTGAAGTAAAAATACATTTAATCATCATGACGTAACATAAGAATTACGTAATAACATTCTCTACGACAGAGTCCTGTACACGAGCAACAGGGAGACGCAGTTCTATCAGGGGCTAGAACCACTACCACGGCACGTAACGGTCTCACGTTTAGCAAATACACCATTTCGATGTCCACGCAGCGCCAGAATGCAAGATACGTTAACAGGTAAGGACTTCAATACTTATTGATGACAATAGTTTCCTTGTGTCGAGATTTTCAATTTCAATTTAATTATTAATTATCTCATTATTTTCATTTTGTAATTTTATTGATCCTAAACAAAGTTGAATATATATATATATATATAATTATATATATATATATATATATATATATATATATGTGTGTGTGTGTGTGTGTGTTTGTGTGTGTATGTATGTGTGTTTGTGGGTGTATATATATACATAATTGTAATAGTGTATATATGTACAGTAATTTGATAATTTGATGAATAACTTAACTATAAATAAGTATACAATTAACTATAAACACAGCATTAACTAAATAGATGAAATGAGGTATGTATAATAACTCGGGGGTCGCTCATGTTGAATATCACAATGTAACAAGATAGGAAATCAGTATTCACAAAAAAATCTTTAGCTAATTTATTACTCTACCAATTTACACTAAATAAATGGCATTGTGATCAGAATCCATTACTTATTAATAGTTAACGGTTACAATTTTATTAAATAATTTATTTTATATACAAATTGGCATGACAAAAAAATGAATATTTGTTTGGGTTATTTTTTATTTTATTTAATTATAAAATAAATAGAAACATTTGAAACGTTATGAAGAATAGATGAATCTTTTGTGAAAATGTCATAAATATTAAATTAATAATAAAGAGCTGCAGCTTTTTTTGTTAAAAAAATATTGTTTCTGAGAAAATCAAGATCTAAAATATTTGTATATAAAATATTTGTAAGATAATATATAAATTATAATGTATATTGATTTATTAATTTTATAATAGTAAGACATTCATATATTTTAAATATAGTAATATAGATAAATACCGTATAACACAAAAATATCTAGAAACTACCAGTACCTTAGCACTATGATACTCTAGCTTTTTTCTTTTTCTTGTATTATCTTTCCACCATTTCCCTTCTAATTGTATGAATTATTATATCATCTCTTTTCTTAGTACCTTATTGTGATCTTTAAAATGTTCTAGATTCTTCAGAAGATGTTGAATACTCATCCAAGTGATTAGTAATAACCGCATTACTTAAACTTGGTAATGATTCAAATAAACCAGATTTACTGATCTAAATATAAAATTAAATATATGTATATATATATATATAAATATATGTATTATATATAATAATATACTATTTATAATAATTTATATTATTATTTTATTTGGAATATACAAGAAAAAGATTTGGAAGTATTTGGAAGAAATAATATTTCATAGTAATTGTACTACAAATAAAGCAGATATATTATCATCACTTTACTTAGTCAATCTCACTTTACTATATTCGCAACAATAAACCTATTGGTGGCTGATAATCTATTTTTAACGTATATATACCATGATTATAATTATTAAATATGTACAAATGCAATAAATGAATATAACAATATAACAGTTGAATTTGCGCCAATTCACCTGACCCATTCATTCGATAGCCAATGAAATGCCAGTAAACTATAAACATAACCATTGTCATTGTTTATATTCTCAATCAAATTATATTCATCTTTAATTTAAAATAATCCATATGTCTTCCATAAGTTCTGTATTAATGCAAAACATAACTAGGATTATATAAGATTTCAAAATATATTATTTCACTGATGACCACATTAGTCCTGCTTATAAGTTGCTATAGTAATGTTGCTATAGCAACAACTATACATTCAATTTTAGCATATTTATAGATAAAATTAAAATTAGAAATTTTATTATAATAAAAATAAATAATTATACTATCATTTTATGAAATAAAAACTCTCTTTTTAAAAATTATTATAATATATCCCAACACCGCGGACCTTAAAACAGAGACCTTAAAATAGTTTAAACTGTCATCCATTATATATGTACTTCATTATATAATGATGAACATAACTCTTACATTCTTATAATCTCTTAAGAAGTTAATATAAGTTTCGATATAAATATAGAGACGTATTTTATCTGGATTGTTGGAATTCTGTAAAGGTCTTTACTTGAAGCTTTTATTATTAAATTAAATAAATAGATATCTTAGTTCACCATATGAATTTTATATTTGAAATTAAAGTTAAATTTTTATTACTGATACGTTTACCGCTATTGCTAAATTAATTTAATTTTGAGTATTCGTTAATTGAATATATAAAGTGATTTACTAAAATCACGCAATTATTCAAAGAATTAAACATAAGCTCAGTTCTGTAGCTGAAATAATTTCTAAATTAATTAGTTTTTGACAATTTAATATGTATCGGCATTGTATGTCCTGCATGTCCATGCATCCGAATATTCATTGTCAGGTGATCATTAATATATTGCTATATCAGATAAGGTCTTGATAACAGTCTTATTATCAGATAACCCATGCTTTAAATGCCATATGATAATTTGTACATGAGTATATATATTATATAGTTTAAGAAGCTCCATAAATGCTAGACCAAGGTAACTCTGCTATCCACCTTAACTCATCATTGATAGATGTAATCTTTTGAAAAGAGGATTTATGAATTTCTTTATACTTTCTCATTGCTGGTGTAAATACCATTAAATCATGTAAACCAGGATCCTAACGGATTATTTATGTTAACATAAATACTTCTATAACACTCAAATAATTGATTTGAGAAAAATAAAAAAGTCCTTATAGTAATTATACTTTTTAATTGCCATTGATTCAATGGATATACTAATAGTTTTAGAGTTCAATGATATATATGAATATTTACTGAGAACTTTGTCTAACTACCACAATATTATCCATGAATTGAAGTGATCTAAATCATTTTGAATTTTTTATCCATCAGAAACTAAATTACTGGTAATGTGTAGTTTTTAATCATACGCGAATAATTTAATATTCCATACAAATAATTATATTACGAGTACAGATACCTATTATTATTATTACTATTTGTTATTGTTTTTAATATTATTAATATTATTATAATTATTATTATTATTATTATTATTATTATTATTATAATTATTATAATTATTATTATTATTATTATTATTATAATTATTATTATTATT
>OZ038315.1:33230939-33283439 GCA_964035775.1 Osedax frankpressi
AGAGAGAGAGAGAGAGAGAGAGAGAGCGAGAGAGAGAGAGAGAGAGAGAGAGAGAGAGAGAGAGAGAGAGAGAGAGAGATAGACTATAACCCGTGGCTAAATACAATCAATATATTTATATATATATTTATTTGTTTGTCTTTCACTACACCCTTTACGGATTGTCTAGCTTATTTCTTATTCAAATATGCTGAATATAGTCAATATTTTCTTAGTGGAGGTTTAAATAATAAACAACAAGAGTAAGCGGAGTAATGATATACATCTCAATAGATTTGTATTGTCTGACAGTAGAGGATGACCTATATTCCTAGATATATGTATTTCTATATCCCACACGCTTGAGTAAAGTTTCCTACGTTTATATTAATTTAATTACAATTAGTAATTAACGGCAACTGGCAATTAGATCAATATTATTTTAAAACTACATCGTAGAATGAATTACGTGAATATTAAATATGCCTATTCTAGTCTCATTCAGAAATGTTTAGGTTAATTTAATTTATAACTGAATATAAGATAATTATGTATAATATATTAATCATATACGTTTACAAAGCATGAATGCATTTTTAAACTTAACGTATTTTAACTCAATATTTGGTACTCTATACCCTAGTATCTATTTACTACATGTGTGCGGTCATTTTACTCTTCTTTGATAGGTCACGCCTACTCTTGTCATCCCACCTAATATTTATCAACGATTTTAGTTACAATTTCTATTTACAACGTAAACAAACACCGAGTAGTACTACTACGTTAAAATGTCCGATTTTATCATAAACGATAAACCGATAAAAGACTTAACTGACGGCTGGTGTGATGACCCCAGACCTAGCTATTTATTATTTCCCTCCGATGAATGAATCAATTAAGAGGATTATTAGCTTAACGGTCTTAAGTACACTATACTCTATGCACCGTTTTAACTACTATACTGACCACTGTAATGACCGCTGTACTGACCACTATACTGACATCTATACTAACTAATGTACTGACTCTCATTTGACCCTAGTAATGTCACTTATATTGACCCTCGTACTGATCGCTGTACTCTCTATTGTACCTAAAGATGGGTACTCATAGTTGGATACCTATAGGCGGTACATATAGAACGGTACATTTACGCAGGTACACATAGGATAGAATGTAAACCGATATACACGAAATTAGTCGAGACACTTCTCGAAATTCATGCGGAATGCTTTGTGTAATCAATCGAATGGACATCTAATTAAAGACCGTTATTGTATGTTGTTCGTCTAAATATATAATAGCTAACACGCATATGAATTGACGATATCGCGTTGGATACTACGGATATTCTATTATATAGGTATATATACCCCGATAAATGTATACATGTTGGAGGTATGGAGTCCTGACTATAATGTGAGTCAATGACATGGTTACTTTAAGTAGACAACCTTGATTGCGTAATAGGTGATATAAACGGAAGTGAAATTTAGCACCAAGACTGTGTAAATTACAAATTAGTAAAATTAAATAAACAAATAATATTTCTTTATATACATATACATATTATTTATACAATCATATACACATATTATAGTTGGATATTATATATATATTGATTTATAAAATCTTATTTAATAAATATTTTAACACAAATAATTAAATTGAATTTTTTAGTATAGCATATCAATGTTTATAGATTATATATAATATTTTAAATATTTGTATTACTTATAAATATCTATAGTTTATATATAACTATATATATATATATATATATATATATATATATATATATATATATATATATATATATACATAGTTTAAACTATATTTATATTATATAATATAATTTATATATATTTGACTATATTTGACTATATTACTTATGTAATAATTACAGAAGAAAATATGAAATTAGGTAACTTGTAAGTTATCTATAGATATTTACCAATATTATATAATTCATATTATATAATGATATATATCAGATATTCAGAATATTAATAAGCCATGTAATATGTATATTTTATATTTAACTTTACCTGTAGCAGAATCTGATTATATATTTATTATGAATAATTACATCATTGTTATGAGTATGAAATACCTGAGTACAATAAAAGTAATTGTAGTAGTTTTACAATTGCATACCTCCGTCGCTATTCTTTTTCAAACAACTTCTTATTTTATTTTATAATTTATGTTTTCACTGCTTTCTATTTAAAAATAAGTATAACTTTTTAATAAAATGTATACCTCCATATTGCAGACTTTTATTTATTCAACACTCATACATTTTGTATTTGATTATATTTCATCATTTCTTTTATATATTTATTATTATTCATATATTTTGAAAATAATTTTGCTTCGTTGATTTCCCATTATCAATTTAATATTTCCCTTTTTTATTATAATTTCCGTTCAAAATATCTCATTATACGTTTTCCACCTCTTCATTTCCACCAGAGCATCTACAGTTATATTAACTTGTTATTACTTATTCATTTTATCAACTTTCAGTTAACATTTTGATTACGCTATGAATTAAAATATCCGTAATCTTATAATATATATATATATATATATATATATATACATATATATATATTTATATATATATAACAAACATATATATATATATATATATATATATATATATATATATAAAACACATACAAAACAATTAATATATATTAATATAACAGTCTAATATACATGTTCTTAGTAGAAACTCAGATTTTTGCACTGAACAAGCTATTTTATAGTTATTTCTCATCCTTGCACAATTCTCACATTAAACTCGGTGGATAACATGACCTCGAGTGACCTTGATTGGTAAAACTTGTGCAAAATCAACTGACCACTTGCCTTTGCCTTTGCGTCAAATACAATCTTCACCCATCAATTTGCACTCGAAATACGTCATGACTTAATAATAATATACGATCAAATGAGAGTATGAAATAATGGCATTTCAACACACACAAATATATATAAATATATATATATATATATATATATATATATTTATATATATATATATATATATATATATATATATATTTATATATATTCCTAATAAAAATGTATTTATATAAATATATTTATATAAATACTTTTTTATATATATTTAATAATAATAATAATAATGTTAATTGTATTTGAATGCTAATATACTTGAAGTAAATTGCTTGATATGTTTAACGAATATTATAAATTGCTTTTCTATCAACTATTTTGAGTAATATGAATTATTTGTCTTTAATCGTCGTTTATATTTTGTTAAATAGTTAAAATGTATGTTCTTTATATTGGTCCAACTTGATTTATTATTATTAATATCATTAATATTATTAGTATTATTAGTATTATTAGTATTATTATTAATTGTATTATTATTATTATTATTGTTATTATTATTATTATTTGCATTATTATTATTATTATTATTATTATTGTTATTATTATTATTATTTGCATTATTATTATTATTATTATTATTATTATTATTATTATTATTATTATTATTATTATTATTATTATTATTATTATTATTATTATTATTATTATTATTATTATTATTATTATAAACATAATTATTATACTTATTATTATTATTATTATTGTTATTATTATTGTTATTTTTATTATTATTGTTATTGTTGTTATTATTATTATTATTAATATTATTATTATTATTATTATTATTATTATTATTATTATCATTATCATTATTATTATTATTATTATTAATATTATTATTATTATTATTATTATTATTATTATTATTATTATTATTATTATTATTATTATTATTATTATTATTATTATTATTATTATTATTATTATTATTATTATTATTATTATTATTATTATTATTATTATTATTATTATTATTATTATTATTATTATTATTATTATTATTATTATTATTATTATTATTATTATTATTATTATTATTATTATTATTATTATTATTATTATTATTATTATTATTATTATTATTATTATTATTGTTATTATTATTATCAGTATTATTATTATTATTATTATTGTTATTGTTATTATCAGTATTATTATTATTATTATTATTATTAATATTATTATTATTATTATTATTTGTATTATTATTATTGTAATCGAGATCTCAGTCAATGTTTTAATACTGTTATTAGTTGGCTTTTAGAAAATAACCTCCTTTTAAATAAAAATATGATATAACTGCTAATTACTTCTCTTTCTGATATTTAGTTTCATGTATTTGTATAAAACAAATATCATTAAAATTAAAAGTTTAGGTTTTTTAATCAATAATAAGCTTTCATGCATATTACAAATATCAAATATATGTAAAACAGCCAATATGTCCTTATATAAAATTAAAGCCATACGTAAATATATCAACCGCAAGGCATATATCTTATTGATTCATTCGCTCATATACTCTCATATTGACTACGCAAACTCATAATATAATTATTATTTGTATCTATCTTCAAATAGATGAATTTACTTGTTTTATCTTATAATTTCAATATTCAACGTTTATGTATTATTTTAATTATGATTTAATTTTAAATATTAAATAATGTTTATTATTTAGTATATATATATATATATATATATATATATATATATAATATTGTTAATCTAGTATATACATATAAATGCATACATTGTATACATTTATTAGTTATATGATAGTGACTTAACTTAATAAAATATAACTGATTTAAATGAGATTTTCTTCATATATAAATAATAATATAACACCTGCAGGTGTGAAATCGCATTTACGCCTTTAAATGTAAAATCATAAAGGACATGACCTTATTTTGTACAGAATATTCATTAATCCCAAATACTGAGTGTCATTTACATTGATTGCAATTTTCAAATCGTTAATATGCTACATCATCATTTATTTACATACAACTGATTTACACATTTGTATTATTTATAATTCCAAGAGTTTATTTAAAGCATTATTTTCTGATCTAAAGGATGTCCGGTCATATCAATTGCATATAAATTAGTAAAATAAATTCTATATCATTTCTATTAATAACTTACAATTAACTTCCAATTAATCGATCTGAAGTAATCGGCCAGTATATATATCAACAACGGATTTCAGAATAGATTCAAAAAGCTTTTTATGTACAATTTCAGTAGCGTACTAAGATCTGA
Source organism: Osedax frankpressi (assembly GCA_964035775.1). Taxonomy (NCBI): domain Eukaryota; kingdom Metazoa; phylum Annelida; class Polychaeta; order Sabellida; family Siboglinidae; genus Osedax; species Osedax frankpressi. The sequence goes on from OZ038315.1 coordinate 33,236,121, forward strand.
AGGTATATTGGTTTGGATAATAACATTAAGTTGGAATGCTAGTAAGATACTAGAAACGAATAGATAGTTAGAATATTATTTGTCACGTGATATCTAACAAGCCTACCATGGCAACGCAGTGAAACTATATCTTCCATTGTTACTTAATAAGCAGAAACTAATCAGAAGTTTATTTAGCAAAATAATTGCAATAGTTTAGAATTCCCTTGATACTAGCATAGTAGATGTTGAATACCTATACATTTATAATAAATAATAATAATAATAATAATAATAATAAAAATAATAATAATAATAATAGTAATATTAATAATAATAATAATAATAATAATATTAATAATAATAGTAATATTAATAATAATAATAATAATAATAATAATAATAATAATAATAATAATAATGATAATAATAATAATAATAATAATAATAATAATAATAATAATAATAATAATAATAATAATAATAATAATAATAATAATAATAATAATAATAATAATAATAATAATAATAATAATAATAATAATAATAATAATAATAATAATAATAATAATAATAGTAATATTAATAATAATAATAATAATAATAATAATAATAATAATAGTAATATTAATAATAATAATAATAATAAAAATAATCATTGTGCATAAGTATATAAACAATAATATATTAAAATGTATAGGGAAATAGCTTAATTTCCTATCTACAATACATATGACAATCATTTAAAATTAACACAATGTCGTTCATTTATCATAACAAATTGAAAGTAGTACGATAATATATAAAGAAATGTGATTAAACTGATTAATTAAACATCCATAGTAAAAATAACATACCGATATCTATAATAATGATAATACCCATTGAGAACATTATGACATAATATATTAAATGCTTTCTTATTGATTATTAATTTCACAGAAATAACGTTTAAGTGGTTGCTAAATAGTAAATTAGCAAATTCCAGTTAGTTCATAAAATGTGGATATTGATGTATTCAAATTTATTAATTATATATAGATTTCAAAAAATTACAGATTTATTATTTATATTGTATATATTTATTTATTATCCTATATATATATATTATAATAAATCCTATATATTATATATATAGTTATAATACCTCTTTTTTGTATATTTTGTATTATGTTTAAATTAATAATATAAGCTAACTCTTAATTAATTATAATTTCTATAATAAAAAAAATGATTTATTATTTAATTGATTGGATGTCATAATTAATATATAAATTAATATATATATATATATATATATATATATATATATAAATCAAATCAATATAGAAAAATAGACACGTGTATGTTTACCGAGAATTACTGAAGACTTAAGCATTATTGCTAATCACATTAAGGCTAATAAGTATTACATTGCAGTCTACAGGAATACTAACGACAGCGATATATGCGTAGTTATATAACATCATATTAAATAATAAATTAAATAATAGAGGGTTTGTAATATAAAAAATATAATTATATAATATACAAAATAAAAAAAAATTAAATTAAATAATACAATAAACAATATTTTAATTTTATATTTAATATAATCACATAATACATTTTCGTATGACATCATCTACGTTCTTGGAATATTTAAAACTGACTGTATTTGTTTTCTTATTATTATTTATTTTAATATAGATATAGTAATATAATATTAATAATATTAATATAATATAAAATAAGTATTTAAATAATCTGAGAAATATAGTATTATATATGATTTTACATAATGCATTTAAAATTAAAATGTTTAAATAATTGTTTTCAAAGAATAAAACTAATTAAATATATTATATTACAGATAATAATTAAGAATTATAAATAAAATTCAGTTAATAATATGTTATTAACTAAGATTTTTTATAAAGATGGTATATATTTTAAATTTCTTTTAAATATTTGCATATTATATATACTAGTAGAATTTTAAAAGTCATAGATTTGTTACTACAAATATAAATATTTTTACAAATTATTACTTAAAATTATAATATTTATCATGCAAAAAAATTTCTCATGGTAAAAATATATGTATACATATTTTTTTAGTAAAACTATCGTCTATACTAAATATTATATGTGTGTATTGTTTAATACACTTATTTATTTAATCAACACTTTTGCAGCAGTAATCAATAAATGTGTGATACTAGTTCAGATTTAATATATGTATCGTATATTATCGTTCAACGTATCTGCTTTATTAAATCTATCTAATGTAACCTATGTTACGCAATGTTACGCAATACACTGTATGACCACTGTTCTCGTACGGTCGAGCCAGGCATAGCGCAAGCAGACTACGTACGTGACAGCTCGTGTCCACCGTTATTCCGCCGGGATGTACATCCTGGATGTTTCATATTGGAGTGCTCACGTTATCACACCTTTTCCAGGAACCCTTTCCCCTAGCGGCGTGAGACGGTGTTACAAAATATCTATGAATCGAATTCGCCATTGACATGCAGGCGCTGGTCAACGAGAGCTCTGCCACCCGACTTCTGGTTAGTGGCACCGAGGTCACCTGACCTCTTGTTGTACATTGCGGATGTCATAATCGCTTACTATAGCCTTCGGGAAAGCGATAAATCGCGAAATAACTATTTATTTACAAAATGTACGCATAAAATAGGAACCCATAGGAATATTTCTGTATAGTTACGATTTCTACAACAAAGGACGTATTTAATATAAATTGGATATTCAACACAATGTTGACCACTACACTATCTGTATACTGGCTACTACAGTAACCCATACTGACCATTGTAATATCGTTATGCTGTCATCTATACTGACCACTAACTATTATCTGTACTAAAAACTATACTACCCCATACTGACAACTACTACTCTCTATATTAGCCAACTATATTATCTCTATACTGTGCATTATATTATATCTATATACTAACTAATACACTATTTATGTGCTAACCCCATACTGATCACTATTTTATATTGTTATTGATTTCTACACTAACCTATATATTTACCCTTATCTGAGTTATATATTAATAGCTATAATATATCTATACTTACAATTATACTAAGTCAGATACAGACCTTTTATGCTATGACCTTTAAACCAACCTAGTAATATTAACTAATCCAAGTTAAGGAGTATACATTTAATAAAGTAATTATACACATCTTTATTATTTACAAAATTATGATAACATTTCCAATGAAATAATATTTGCATAGGTTTATAAATGTTTATAAATACGTATTATAGAATTTTAACATCAAATAAGTGATTTTATATTATAATACACGCTATCATTAACAAGAATGTAGAGCATATTGTAATGTATATAGTTCTAGGATAAGGTGTCAACTATATTGTTCACTGATGATTATAATGTCTGGTCGATTATCTAGATTTTAATATAAAAAGATAATAAATAAATATAATGATGTTCGAAATATCATTAGGATTTCCTTAATAGTAAATTATCTGAACAGTATTTTATTTATATATACCTTTAAAATTAATATATTTTACGATGGAATCGTCTATGCAGTTAAACAATGGTGCTATGATAATCGATAACATGTCTATACAAATTACAATTAATATAAATAAATTATATATAACAAATTACCACAATATCCAGGAAACCGTCCAGATCAATTATAATTGTTTTGTTATTTAATAAAAGTAAAAATATACTTTACTTGAATTAAAATATATTATAGTTATTTCTATTTAAAATAATTATATAAGATTGTATCACTTAGTTACTAGGGTAGTTTACTGCGTAACCATAGTTATACAATATGATATAATGTGGATTGAAATTTATTAATGGATTAAATTTACATGTCAATTAGCCTAGAACTCTAAAATAGAATAAGTATATTCCGACTTTATGACGTCATTTCTCTAAAAATATAATCAATTATATCCTATTTATACACATTAACCTTATCAATGGCTTACTAAATATTACCACTGTCTTATCTCATAATCTAAACCATCTAACCACTCACCCACCCGATAACTCCTCCAATCCACCACTATAGTGGTGTGTATACCTACCCCACTCTACATTCTCCGATCCCACCACTGCTCCCACTTCACCATTAAACAATTACAACCCACCAATGACCACAGACACATAATAACTTTCCATAACTTCCCAACCAAGATTAGCTGGCCGATATTATTTACACATGGTCGGTTTGCAATTTATTTCTGACCCCTGACCTTGGAAGTAACACTACTAACTTCAGTAATTCTATACGACTAATAATCCAAGGATAAATTAGTCACACGATATTCCTTTATATACCACGCTATACTGGATTGGCATACCCATCTAACATAGTGTTACGAATATATATATATATATATATATATATATATATATATATATATATATATCTACATATTTAAACTTTGATTGAGTATTGATGGTTAATATAAATCTGTATAAATTCTTGGTAACTCAAACTTTTCATTGCATCATCATATATTATGCAATACTAATTTATAATATATCAAAGAATTTCATAATTTGTACTATTACATCACCATGTTTTCTAGAACATATTTAGACAAATAAGTTAATATACTAATTAATTAGTAATACATATTATTTTATAAAGTTATTATGTTTTATTAAATTAACAAAATAAATGCATAATTTTATTATTTAAAAATCGTTTAATAGTAAAAAATAGACTAATAATATATAAAATTATTAAAAAATAGATTAAAAATTATTCACTGCTATACGTTATGCATACGTTTAAATATTAATTTATTGTAAGCAAGTATGGCTCTTGTGTTTATAAGGTCATTATATTCACCTGGGGATAACATTGTCTTCATTCTTCCTGTCTTCCCATTACAAACACGTGATCACACGTAAACCTAGCTGTTAGTTCACCATATATGGCAGGAGTGTAATGAATACACGAGTCAAGATGCTCTCATCGCAAAAGGTGTCCCTTGATCATTATACAATGTATTCCTATTACATTGTACTAGCTATTGTTTCTTTAGGTGTATCAAAATGGGATTATTATTGGGTTATGTCTATCTAAACAAGTTGTATAATATGTGAAATAAAAGAGTTAACACTTATTAACATAAATATCAATTATTAAATATATATACATAAATCACTAATTTATATAATATTTATAATAATATTAAAACATTATTCACGTATAAAATTATGTTAGCGCTACTATCACCGGCGTGCCTGGGAAATATACTTTATTGCATTTCTGACCACGTAACATCTCTATACTAGCGTTACCCGGATGTAACTGACTTGGGAAGTGAGCGGTTCTACTACGTTGCCCGCTTGCTCACCGGTCTGGTGCTCTATCCCATTGTCTGCATGTTCGGTCTCCTTGGAAACATCATTATCATTATCGTACTGGCTCGCAAGCAAATGACCTCTACCACCAGTTCATATCTGACCGGTTAGCTTCGAATTGCTTTTACTGTATAAAAGAATTGAGTACTCGACCATCTCACCTTCTTGTATATACAATTAGAGTATTTCTAAGCGTGAAGTAGTGAAAATGGAGTAGTGTGAGTGAGTGATGTAGTGTGAGTTTGGTAGTGTGAGTGAGGTAGTGTGAGTGAGGTAGTGTGAGTGAGTGATGTAGTGTGGGTGATGTAGTATGAGTGATGAAGTGTGAGTGAGGTAGTTTGAGTGAGTGAGGTAGTGTGAGTGAATTAGTGTGAGTGAGGTAGTGTGAGTGAGGAAGTGAGATTGAGTGAGGTAGTGTGAGTGAGGTAGTGTGAGTGAGGTAGTGTGAGTGAGGTTGTGTGAGTGATGTATTGTGAGAGAGGTAGTGTGAGTGATGTATTGTGAGTGAGGTAGTGTGAGTGAAGTAGTGTGAGTGAGGTAGTGTGAGTGAGGAAGTGAGATTGAGTGAGGTAGAGTGAGTGTGGTAGTGTGAGTGAGGTAGTGTGAGTGAGGTAGTGTGAGTGAAATATTGTGAGTGAGGTAGTGTGAGTAAGGTAGTGAGAGTGAGGTAGTGTGAGTGAGGTAGTGTGAGTGAGTGATGTAGTGTGGGTGATGTAGTATGAGTGATGAAGTGTGAGTGAGGTAGTTTGAGTGAGTGAGGTAGTGTGAGTGAATTAGTGTGAGTGAGGTAGTGTGAGTGAGGAAGTGAGATTGAGTGAGGTAGTGTGAGTGAGGTAGTGTGAGTGAGGTAGTGTGAGTGAGGTTGTGTGAGTGATGTAGTGTGAGTGATGTAGTGTGAGTGAGGTAGTGTGAGTAAGGTAGTGTGAGTGAAGTAGTGTGAGTGAGGTAGTGTGAGTGAGGAAGTGAGATTGAGTGAGGTAGAGTGAGTGTGGTAGTGTGAGTGAGGTAGTGTGAGTGAGGTAGTGTGAGTGAAATATTGTGAGTGAGGTAGTGTGAGTAAGGTAGTGAGAGTGAGGTAGTGTGATTGAGTGAGGTAGTGTAAGTGAGGAAGTGAGATTGAGTGAGGTAGTGTGAGTGAGTTAGCGTGAGTAAGGTAGTGAGAGTGAGATAGTGAGAGTGAGGTAGTCTGAGTGAGGTACTGTGAGTGAGGTAGTATGAGTGAGGTAGTTTGAGTGAGGTAATGTGAGTGATGTAGTGAGAGTGAGGTAGTGTGAGTGAGGTAGTGTGAGTGAGGTAGTGTGAGTGAGGAAGTGTGAGTGAGGTAGTGTGAGTGAGGTAGTGTGAGTGAGGTAGTGTGAGTGAGTGAGGTAGTGTGAGTGAGGTAGTGTGAGTGAGGAAGTGTGAGTGAGGAGGTAGTGTGAGTGAGTGAGGTAATATTAGTTAATGAGGTAGTGTGAATGAGTGAGGTAATGTGAGTGAGTGTGGTAGTGTGAGTGAGTGAGGTAGTGTGAGTGAGGTAGTGTGAGTGAGGAAGGATGAGTGATGAAATGTGAGTGAGGTTGTTTGAGTGAGGTAGTGTGAGTGAGGTAGTGTGGGTGGAGTAGTGTGAGTGAGGTAGTATGATTGAGGTTGTGTGTGTGAGTGAATGAGTGAGTGAGGTAGTGTGTGTGTTTGTGTGTATATGTTTATTCACGAAAATCCAATTTTTACTTTGTTCGTAGGTATTATTAACGAAATATAACAAAATTAATAAAATAGATAATACGTTTTAAAAATAACTAAATAATCGAGGTAATAATTATGGTAATATGTGTAAGGAAGTTGCGTGGGAGGGAAATGTATGCGAGGGAGGTGTGCAATACACATTGTATATATGGGAGAAATGTATAAGGGATAGTGTGTAGAGAAAATATGGAGGAATATAAATGTACGTGTGAGGGAGATGACGAGTAGTTGTAAGGTTGGTAAGAAGTAAGTAGTAAAAGTGGTAACGTAATGTAGGTTGTAAAAATAAGTAGTGGCGTATTTGTAGTTGAGTAATATATATAGTATTAGATAAAAGTAGAATGTAAGTCATTTTGATAATTCAGTTGCATAGGAATACTATAAGGGTGTGTCAGTTTGTATCTGTTTAGATCAAGTAAGTATTTGTGAAGTTTGCTTTTAAAAGTATTTGTATTATTTTCATTGGTAACAGTTATGTGTAGATTATTCCAAAGTTGTGGAAATTTTGTTATGTCTTGTTTAAGCAGTTTTTTATTGGATGATCTTAGATTATTTTTCAGTTTAAATTTAATTGAGTCACTCATATATTTAGGGATATCAGTTTTCAGTGCGGTATGTATTATTGTTAGAGTTTTGTAAATGAATCTGTTTTCAAAGGTTAGAAATTTAAGTTTTTTTCTGTATAATTTGATGTGTGTTCGTTTAGGGAGTTTGAAAATAAGTCTGCAAATGTGGTTAATAATTTTGTTAAGTCGTTTTTCTTGTATTTTAGATATATTAATTAAAAGTAAGTTAGAATAGTCAAGTTTAGATAGAATGTAGGCATATGTGAGTATTTTGAGTGATGTAGGGTTGAGAAATTGTTTAATTAGTTTTATTTTAAATATTTTATAATTACATTGCTTAGTTATTGATGAAATATGCTTATCGAAATTTAAGTCGGATTCAAATATTACACCTAAAGTAGTTATATTAGTCTATTAAGACTAATGAGTATGTCTTTATTTGCAATTTTAATATGTGTGATGGGTGGTGACGTATGACTTGTACTATGGAATATGATGCATTCAGTTTTCTGTAAATTAAATTTCAAGTAATTATAATTAAATTAATTTTCTAATTTCGTCGTTATGCTGTTGATTTCTTTTATTGTATTCGGTAATTCATTAAATGGTGTGGAAGTGTAAATTTGTGTGTCGTCAGCATACCTGTGATATTTAGCATTATAGCATTTCATAATTGAGTCGGATATATATATATATATATATATATATTTTAAATAATAGTGGACCCAAGATACAACCTTGAGGTACTCCGATTTGAGAGCAGTTAAAAGTTTTACTTAGTTTATTAGATATAATATTGAAGGTTCTCCCGGTTAAATATGATTTTATTAGTTGTATTATTGTATTATGGATTCCAATTGACTGTAGTTTAGCGAATATTATTTGGTGGTTTATCGTGTCAAAGGCGGCAGTTAAATCAAGTAATATGATAATTACAAAACGATTGTTTTTTATGTTATTAGAAATGTAATTGGTAAGATTAAGTAATAGTGTGTCAGTATTATGGTAAGGTGTTTAGGCACTCTGCATTTGATTATCTAATCTATTGGTGGTGATATGTTTAATGATATGGGTTGCAATAATCCTTTCGAAAATTTTTGATAGTATAGATAAGTTAAATATAGGTCTGTAATTGTTAGGAATGGAGTAGTCTAGGAAATTTTTTATGATTTGAGTTATAACGGAGTATTTCAGTGAAAGAGGGAAGTTGTTATGAGTAATACATTTGCTAATGAGATTAGAGTAAATGAGTGAAATAAAGTGGATGTTTAATTTTAGTAATTGGGGTGTCATGCTGTCTATATAAATATTAGTTTTAAAATGAGTTTGTCTTATAAGTCGTCCAATATATGTTGAGGTTATAATTGGTATGGCTTCGGATATGCAAGTTGGTTTTTTTTACTTTGTCTATGTATCTATCTCTTTAATTGATATCTGAATTGAGTGATATTTCATTATAAATTTTATTTATTTATCAATAAAAACGTTTGCAAAAGATTCATTATGTATAGGTCATTCAATTGTTCCCTTAATATTTAAGAGACCGTCAAATGTTTTATAGAGTTGTTTCATATTATTTTTTTCTGAATCAATTTTATTTTGATAGAATATTGTTTTAGTAATTTTAATTTTCTTAAAATATTTTTTTCGATGGCACATGTCGTCATTATAATTGATAGTGTTTTTATATTTTCTCCGAATGAATTCATTCTTTCTAATAATCCTGTGTAAGACAGATAATTCATTATTCCACCAAGCATTAGTATTTCTTAAATATACTTTAGTTGTTTTAAAAGGAGCGTTTTTATCTAGTAGTTGTGAAGTGATCTTGTATATATTTGTTAGTGGCGTCAGTATTGTCATAATCAACTATTGTTAACTTATGTAAGTCATTAGAATATTCGAAAGTGTAAATGTTATGTAGTTTTCTATAAGTAATATATTTTATTATTTGTTTATGTTTTATTAAGTTTAAATATATATTAATAATATTATGGTCTATAATTATTGGTCCTACGTTCAATTGTAATTTGTTCTGTGAATTTCTGGTTATAACTAAGTCTAATGTATTGACTTTACTCTGAGTAGGGACAATAATATGTTGTTTTAGATTTAAGTCATTTAGTACATTTTTGAATATCAATGAGTTTGGATTTAAATTAAAATCACCTAGAATTATTAGGTTGTTTTTATCATGAACATCATTTAGTATGTCATATATAGTATTTAATGGGCTAGTTGAGTTAGGTGGTCGATAAAACAAGATTAGATTGAGATCAGTGGACATATTAGCTGATTTATGAGAAAGTTGTATATGTGTGAGTTCATAGAGTTAATCGTAGAATTAGTTAGTTTATGTAGAGTTATAGAGTTGTGGATTATAGCAGCTACACCTCCAGTACGTGATGCTCTGGATTAGTTAATAAAGAAGTGTGTCTTAGGTGTAGCTGTTATGAAAGTCGGTGTGGAGTATTCAGTAGACCATGTCTCAGTTAAGCACATACTATCTATTTTGTTATTTGCTATTAGGGAGTGGACTAAGTCTAGTTTATTATTTAGGGATTGTATATTTAGTAAGGATATTTTTAAGTTAGTTCTCAGTCATTTGTTATTGTTAGGTGATATAGGTTGCGATGCTGATGGGATTTGAGATGATAAAGGGAGTTGGGGAGCTGTCGGCTGTTGGATTGTTGTGGTGAGTTTAGATGTTGTCAGGGGATGTAGGAGTCAGTCAGTATATGACTCATAAGATTTAGTCCAACTTTCAAAATTCTTACTAGTATACATAACTGGGTTAGAAATCCAGTCAGTTTTGCCATCACAAGTAATTGTCCTAAGTTCATATTTATTAGTTTATCGATTAAACGAAGGTTTTTGGTGATGTTAGTTTATTAATTATCGCGTGATGTAGTATTCTATTGTTGATATAATGAGCTTGAGGTGCAGTATGTTGGATTTGCTGTCGTGGATGAGAGTAAATATAATTAGTAGGTTTATGTATGTGGTTTGGGAAATTAAGTAAATCTCGTCTGTCGCGTAATGGTAGGTAGGCAGTGCGTGAATTTCGGTTAATAGGTGGTATTGGGGAATTTGAGAAGTTTGGTCTATATTGTGGAAATGGAGGCTTATTATATAGTAGGTTGCTATCTGTAGGAAGTTTAACTGGTGTTGTAAAGTTTTATTGATGTCGGATAAAATGGTATTGGTCCTGTTTTATTCTTATAGTGTCAAGTGTTTGTTTAAATGTATCTAGTTTTAATAATCTAGTTTTAATGTCTATAGAGTGTAGGGTAATCATGGGAGATTGTTGGGGTAATGGGTTAGTAGGTTAGGACTGTATTAGTGGGTGGGTATGTACGCGTAGAAGAGTTAATAGATGGTAGAGTTATTATAGGAGATGGTTGAGTAGGTATGGAAGCATTGGTAGCATGGTAAGAAGTGCAGATAAATTTAAAAAAAAGGTGAAGTCATTAATTCACACAGACTGTTTAGTGGTACTGTCGATTTCCTCCTCTTAACTGATAATATTCCGGATTTATGTAAACACTGCAGATGGTATCGAGCTGGGCATTGTGTACAATCCAATGATGATACATTCAGAATTTTATCTCTCTATTGTTTACACGTCATCTAAGCTGAAGGGTGCAAAAATCTTTTCTTCAAAATATTGCCGACCAATGGTGTAAATAAAATAACACTACAATATAAAATATAATAAATGTAAATTCATGATATCTATTGATAAAAAAAATAATAGTTTTTTAAAAATTAAAATTTTGATAGTCTTTGCAATATAAAAAAAATATAAAATTATATAAACAAAACAACAATGAAATAAATATAATTATAAGGATTAAAATAAAGATTCTAAGTGATATGTTTAAAATATCCAGTTAATTAAAAAATAGTTAAAATATCAATTAATAAAGAATGTAATATATAAGTAAATGGAATAATATTAAAATATGAAAAATTAATAATTATTTAAAAAATATTTTTACAAATTTGAAAATCATAATGAAATAAATAACTTGATATGAATAATAAATGGATAATTATAATAATACTATATTAATGTTAATAATAGAGTATACATTATATGAAATATTCTAATAGTGAAAGGAGAAATTCAAGGATAACTAAAGAATAATAAAAAATATTTCAATTAAAATGTAAACAGGAAGTGAGTAACATATATTGTGAGTTAGGTAGTGTGAGTGAGGTATTGTGAGTGAGTGAGGTAGTGTGAGTAGGTGAGGTAGTGTGGGTGAGGCAGTGTGAGTAAGGTAATGTGAGTGATGTAGTGAGAGTGAGGTAGTGTGAGTGAGGTAGTGTGAGTGAGGTAGTTTGAGTGTGGTAGTTTGAGTGAGGTAGTGTGAGTGATATTGTGTGAGTGAGGTAGTGTGAGTGAGGTAGTGGGAGTGAGGTAGTGTGAGTGATGTTGTGTGAGTGATGTTGTGTGAGTGAGTTAGTGTGAGTGAGTGAGGTAGTGCGAGTGATGTAGTGAGAGTGAGGAAGGATGAGTGATGAAATGTGAGTGAGGTTGTTTGAGTGAGTTAGTGTGAGTGAGGTAGTGTGAGTGAGGTAGTGTGGGTGGAGTAGTGTGAGTGAGGTAGTATAATTGAGGTTGTGTGTGTGAGTGAGTGAGGTAGTGTGTGTGTTTGTGTGTATATATTTATTCACGAAAATCCAATTTTTACTTGTTCGAAGGTGAGTGTAAGTATTATTAACGAAATATAAGAACATTAATATAGTAAATAATACGTTTTTCAAAATAACTAAATAATGGAGGTCATAATTATGGTAATATGTGTAAGAAAGTTGCGTGAGTGGAAAATGCATGTGATTGAGGTATGCAATACACATTGTATATATGGGAGAAATATATAGGGGATAGTGTGTAGAGAAAATATGTCAGATATAAATGTACATGTACGGGAGGTGAAGAGTAGTAGTAAGGTTGTTAAGAAGTAAGTAGTAAAATTGGTAACGTGATTTGATAATTCAGTTGCATAGGAATATTATAAGGGTGTGTCAGTTTATATCAGTCTAGATCAAGTAAGTATTTGTGAAGTTTGCTTTTAACAGTATTTGTATTATTTTCATTGGTAACAGTTATCGGTAGCTTATTCCAAAGTTGTAGAAAATTGTTTGTTATGTCTTGTTTAAGCAGTTTTTTATGGGATGATCTTAGATTATTTTTCAGTTTAAATTTAATTGAGTCACTCATATATTTAGGGATATCAGTTTTCAGTGCGGTATGTATTATTGTTAGAGTTTTGTACATGGATATGTGTTTAAAGGTTAGAAATTTAAGTTTTTTTCTTTATAATGTGATGTGTGTTTAGGGAGTTTGAAAATAAGTCTGCAAGTGTGGTTAGTAATTTTGTTAAGTCGTTTGTCATGTATTTTAGGTATATTAATTAAAAGTGAGTTGCAGTAGTCAAGTTTAGATAGAATGTAGGTAGATGTAAGTATTTTGAGTGATGTAGGGTTGAGAAGGTGTTTAATTTGTTTTATTTTAAATATTTTATAATTACATTGCTTAGTTATTGATGAAATAGGCTTATCGAAGGTTAAGTCGATTCAAATATTACACCTAAAGTAGTTTTAGTAGTCTATTAAGACTAATGGGTATGTCTTTATTTGCATTTTTAATATGTGTGATGGGTGGTGACGTATGACTTTTACTATGGAATATGATGCATTCAGTTTTCTGTAAATTAAATTTCAAGTAATTATATTAAAGGTTGTGGAAGTGTAAATTTGTGTGTCGTCAGCATACATGTGATATTTAGCATTATAGCAGTTCATAATTGAGTCGATATCGGATATATATATATTAAATAATAGTGGACCCAAGTGAGTCATGTTGTGTGAGTGAGGTAGTGTGAGTGAGTGAGGTAGTATGAATGAGGTAGTGTGAGTGTGGTAGTGTGAGTGTGGTAGTGTGAGTGAGGTAGTGTGAGTGATGTATTGTGAGTGAGGTAGTCTGAGTAAGGTCGTGTGAGTGAGGTAGTGTGAGTGAGGTAGTGTGAGTAAGGTAGTATGAGTGAGGTAGTGTGAGTGAGGTAGTGTGAGTGTGGTAGTTTGAGTGAGTTAGTGTGAGTGAGGTAGTGTGAGTGAGTGAGGTAGTGTGGGTGAATGAGATAGTGTGAGTGAGGTAATGTGAGTGAGGTAGTGTGAGTGAGGTAGTGTGAGTGTGGTAGTTTGAGTGAGGTAGTGTGAGTGTGGTAGTATGAGTGTGGTAGTATGAGTGTGGTAGTGTGAGTGAGGTAGTGTGAGTAAGGTAGGGTGAGTGAGTGAGGTAGAGTGAGGTAGTGTAAATGAATTATAGAGTGTGAGTGAGTTGTTTAGATAGTGTTAGTTCGGGTTTGTATGTGTGGATAAGTGGTATGAGTGTGTGACTGCGATTACGTTGCCATAAGATATAGTACTATTATGTGGAGTGTGAATGTAGATGAATTTCATTACTTACCTTGCCATACTTTCCTGTCTACAGGCCTAGCTTTCTCCGATATCATTACACTGACCAATGATCTCGTCTACTTCCTGGTGACCTTGATATCACATCTGCACCCTGACCGCAGTGAAGATGCCTTAGCTCTTGTCTATCCATATGCTCACTATTTATTCAACATGTCCGTATGTTGTACAGCATGGCTTACCGTGGCTGTGGGCGCTGAACGATATATGCTGGTTAGAGGGTGTGATTAGAGGAGGGTTAAGGGCGTGGTTATAGGAGGATTAGGGGCATGTTATATGGGCATTATGGGTTTGGTTAGAGAAGGGTTAGGAGTGTGTGGTTAGAGGAGGGTCAACGACATGGTTATATGAAGGTTAGGGGTGTGGTTAGATGAGGACTAGGGGCGTGGTTAGATGAGGGTTAAGGGCATGGTTAGAAAAGGGTTATATTATGGTTACAGAAGGTCCAGTGAATAGCGAGGATTATGGAATGTGTTTTATTAATGGAGTTTTTGGGATATAGTTATTTAAAATGTATTATTAGATTAACATTTTCCTTTATGAATTAACTTTCTAATATGTCCTGATAAATAGCTATTAGTACTTCTTCAAATTCTTTAAAATTACTCACCAACACATACACACACAAATACAAACACACACACACACACACACACACACACAAATACAAACACACACACACAAACACACACACATATACACACACACACATATACACATACACACATATATATATATATATATATATATATATATATATATATATATATTTACCAACCTATATCTAATGGCAGGTTATTCCAGACCCACTCCTAACGTTGTGGGTCCGGAGAAGTCTGCTTCGACTAATTCTACACCTAATTAACATTAGATTTGTCAGCCCACGAAAGCCTATACGCTATGTACGATCACGCGTGCCCGTATGATCATCTGTAGTATATTCGTGGGGACTTGCATTCTGACCTTGCCCCTAGCCCTACGCTACCATACGGTCACTGTACTCGACTCGATGAAGTTGACCCCTGACCCCATGCACGACGGATTGCCGCCTGAAACCTACTCTATGCATTTAAATTCGTCTCACTACGCCGTTAGTAGTTGTATTGTTACGTAAATTGGTGACAACTATATAATTGGCAACCTATACGATGTTAACAATTAATTATATACTTTTTGTGAAACTAGATACTCCATTTATATAATTATAATTTGATATTTTTAGAAATAATGATACTTGAATTTGAATTATATCGATATCAATTTATCTACGGAAACTAATTAATATATTATTTAATAAACATAATAAATAAAATAATTGTTTCTCAATATAATTTATATTATTATTTGATATTATTAGATATTATCAGTATATAAATATATGGAATATATAATAACACATAATTATAGCATAGATAATATACATTTTAGGATACTAATGAACATCTTTTTCTATAGCTAATTTATTCATAATAATTGTACCTATAGCGTTTGCAAATATATGTTTTACGTAACATTAACCTTCCATGACATAAACAGGTCGAGGTTACTCCGTTATGGTTGAATAGATCAGTAACTCTAGTACAGGTCTACACATGGGTACAGAACCTATTACGTTCTGTGATACCCTGGTCGATTCTTGTCTATCTTAGCGTACTAATCATACGTTCTCTACACACCTCCGCAAATATGAAGTCGCTTGCATTCAAGGTCAGTTATTAGCATGAATATAGAATAGATAGGTAGTGAGAGAGGGAGATGAAGAGGGAAAGAGAGAGTGAGATGGAGAGGGAGAGGGAGAGAGAGGGAGAGAGCGGGTGACGTAGATGGAGAGGGAGATGGAGAGGGAGAAGTAGAGGGAGAGGAAGAGGGATATGGAGAGGGAGGGGGAGAGGGAGATGGAGAGGGAGAGGGAGAAAGAGGTAGAGAGAGGGAGAGAGCGGGTGACGTAGAGGGAGATGGAGAGGGATATGGAGAGGGGGAGGTAGAGGGAGAGGTAGAGGGAGAGGGAGAGGGAGAGGGAAATGTAGAGGGAGAGGGAAATGTAGAGGGAGAGAGTGGGTGACGTAGAGGGAAAGGGATATGGAGAGGGAGAGAGAGAGGGAGAGGGAGAGGGAGAGGGAGAAGTAGAGGGAGAGGAAGAGGGATATGGAGAGGGAGAGGGAGAGGGAGAGGGAGAGGGAGAGGGAGATGGAGAGGGAGAGGGAGAAAGAGGTAGAGAGAGGGAGAGAGAGGGTGACGTAGAGGGAGATAGAGAGGGATATGGAGAGGGGGAGGTAGAGGGAGAGGTAGAGGGAGAGGGAGAGGGAGAGGGAAATGTAGAGGGAGAGGGAAATGTAGAGGTAGAGGGAGAGAGGGAGAGAGTGGGTGACGTAGAGGGAAAGGGATATGGAGAGGGAGAGGGAGAGGGAGAGGGAGAGGGAGAGGGAGAGGGAGAGGGAGAGGGAGAGGGAGAGGGAGAGGGAGAGAGAAATGGAGATGGAGAGAGAGAGGGAGAGGGAGAGGGAGAGAGCGGGTGACGTAGAGGTAGAGGGAGATGGAGAGGGAGATAGATATGGAGAGGGAGATGGATAGGGAGATATAGTGTGAGGTATAGTGTGAGATGGAGAGGGAAAGGGATATGCATAGGGAAAGGGAGATGAAGTGGGAGAGGGATATGGAGAGGGAGAGGGAGAGGGGAATGGAGAGGGAGTGGGAGAGGGAGAGGGAGAGGGAGAGGGAGAGGGAGAGGGAGAGGGAGAGGGAGAGGGAGAGGGAGAGGGAGAGGGAGAGGGAGAGGGAGAGGGAGAGGGAGAGGGAGAGGGAGAGGGAGAGGGAGAGGGAGAGGGAGAGGGAGAGGGAGAGGGAGAGGGAGAGGGAAGGCATGTATATTTTGTATGCGTCCGCAAATAAGAAATAAAGTAAAATATAAATGCAGATACAATTAACATATGATTATCATCAAATTATTCAAATGAACAACTTTGTTGGCCATACAATGTTTCTATTCTATGATATTTCTCTTTACACATCATATATATATATATATATATATATATATATATATATATATATATATACATATAGACATAGACATAGATAAAGAGATTCTAACTTCACTGGTAATAAATCCACCCGATAATATAGCAAAAAATCATAATAAACCTGAACATTTTATATTATCCCTTCTTTACTACTTCGTTACTCCTTCTGTACCCCTGCAGTACTCCTGATTTACTACTCTGTTACCCCTGCAGTACTTCTGAGTTACCACTATATTACCTCTACACTACCCCAACTAAACACTACTTTATCTCTGCTCACCCCTACATTACCCCTGAGTTACCCCTACATTACCCCTGAGTTACCCCTACTTAACACTACTTTATCTCTGCTCACCCCTATATTACCCCTGAGTTACCCCTACTTAACACTACTTTATCTCTGCTCACTCCTACATTACCCTAAGTTACCCCTGAGTTACCCCTACTCAACACTACTTTATCTCTGCTCACCCCTACATTACCCCTGAGTTACCCCTACTAAACACTACTTTATCTCTGCTCACCCCTACATTACCCCTGAGTTACCACTACTTAACACTACTTTATCTCTGCTCACCCCTACATTACCCCTGAGTTACTCCTACTTAACACTACTTTATCTCTGCTCACCCCTACATTACCCCTGAGTTACCCCTACTAAACACTACTTTATCTCTTCTCACCTCTACATTACCCCTGAGTTACCCCTACTAAACACTACTTTATCTCTTCTCACCTCTACATTACCCCTGAGTTACCCCTACTTAACACTACTTTATCACTGCTCACCCCCACATTACCCCTGAGTTACCCCTACGTTACCCCCCCCCCCACATTCCCTTTCTCAATCACTACAATACCCCTGTTACCTCTATATTACCCCTACATTACTCCTGCCTACCCCTATATGACTCATACATGACCCTGCATTACCCTGCATTACCATTACTCACCCCTATATTACCCTAAATTACCCCTACTCACACGTATATTAACCCTACATTACCCCTTCATTACACCTACATTACCACTACATTACCCCTACATTACCACTACATTACCCATGCAATACCCCTACTCACCCCTACTCACCCCTGCTCACCCCTCGTCCAGAACTCTCGACACTCGTCTCGTAACATACAAAGACAACGCCTTACGTTCATAAGGCGACGGAGAATTACTATAATGCTATCGTCCGTTATTGTCGTGTTCCTGGTCTGTGTAACGCCCGATGCGGTCATTTCTACCATATTCGGATTCGGTGAGTAGCAGCTAGAGTATAAGACCGGAAGTCCGGTATAGTGTTTTGTCTGGGTGGGTCGGAAGCATTGAAGATATCGGTGTATATTATTACCGGTAAATCATTCTATATAAGCCGAAAAATAGATAGATAATATTTTATATTTTAAGGGTGGGTTTGGAATTAAATCTAATAAGTATATATATATATATATATATATATATATATATATATATATATATATATATATATTGCAGATAGCTAAGTAGTATATGGTAGAATATAAACCGTAATAAAGGGTAGCAATTATCTCGATAAGATTATGTTTACAAAATCACATTTATTTACACACACACATAGACACACGTACACACACACATACACACACATATATATATATATCAATCAGTTGAGATTTCCATAATATGAATCCTTCATAAGGATACGTAATAATTTACTATATCGCATAACGTTTCCTATATATCGTTATGTTAAAGTGTGGTCGGATTTATTAGCTTTATATCAACCGATACCGAGGTATTATTTTAGACAATTAAAACCACATGCATAGGTTACTATGAAGCTAATTTTACGATCAGGGCGATTCGAGAGTTCACGGACTTGCTGCTGACCATCAACTCGGCTGTGAACTTTATCCTATATTGTACCTACCATTCCCAGGTTAGTGAGACTGCGGCGTCGGCTTATATACCCAGCCGTTATGTGTTCTGGTATTTAATGAAAACTAACTGAAAAATCTGGTCTGCGGCTGCAAAATGCAGCCGATATTATGTAGTAGTCGAGTTAGAAGAATGGGTAGTAGGTGTGTGTAGACTGATCAGACTTGTTATTATATAACGCGCCTAAACGATATCTCGTGTAAATGTAGATGTCCGTTGTAAATTTAGATGTCCGATGTAAATGTAGATATCCGATATAAATGTAGACATCCGATATAAATATTGGTGTAATCGATTGAGTAATGCGTAACTTCGATATCCTATTTCCAGTTTCGCAAAAACTTCTACGACCTATTTAACGGACACTGGCGGAAGTTATGTTTCCGAACCGCTTCCGGGGATATTCTCAACCCAGGCTCTAGGACTAGCATGTACTCGACCGATGGATTTAACAGAAATTCCTCTTTACGGTATGTGTTCGGAAAAGGAGTGGTTGGAAAGCCTACATGGGATAGAAATAAATTATATACTATATAAATAAATATATAATCTATTCGTAACGACTTTAAAATGAAATAATTCACAGATGCAAGCACATAACATGTAATAGAACTAGTGCATTGGATGTAAACATAGTCGAGACAAGTACACAGGTTTACTTTGTGTTTTTTTAGTTATAGACTACTCGTCAAATATTGGGTACCCTTAATATGTTTACTTTATAAGAAATTGTAGTAATATAATTATATACAACCAATTTACAGATACATAATAGTATAATGAGAAAGAAAAATGAATCAGATAAATTTATCAATATTTCAAATGTTGACAAATCTGACTCCGAAGATGAAACTCTGTGTCAAATACAATTATCAAAAAATATCATAAAAACCACAGAACTATAGATTTATGGTATTCGCACTTCATTTTAATTTATCATTATTATATATTTACATATTCAATTAAATTACGTTGGTTATTGGTTTTAATAACACTTTTTTAATGCTAATAATGTCGAATTTAAGACGTTATTTTCACATCGAATGGAATATTTCTGCTATAGATTTATTAATTGTTATTTTTATTTATCACGACATAACCAATTTTATCATATATTTGATTAAATTAATTAAAAGTTTTTAAGAATATTGTGATACGAGTACTTCCAACAAATGTATATTATATAGTTCAATGCATTATATTTTATTTTTTAAATATAATATAAAATAATTTAATTATATAAATCCACTATTATTATTAGAATTAGCATTAGAATTTAATAATTAGTGTATGATTTATTATAAATATTTTATTTTATTTGTAATAATAATAATGAAACATACACACGCACTCATACACACACTCACACACACATGTATATACATATATATATATATATATATGTATATATATATATAAAAATATATATAAATATATAAATATATATATATATATTCTCATTATATTTTATCTATAATTAATTATATTACTAATAATGAATACCGGATACTATCATGATTCATGATTATATTATATGAAACTCAATAAATCATAATGATT
Source organism: Osedax frankpressi (assembly GCA_964035775.1). Taxonomy (NCBI): domain Eukaryota; kingdom Metazoa; phylum Annelida; class Polychaeta; order Sabellida; family Siboglinidae; genus Osedax; species Osedax frankpressi. Next base: position 33,256,764 of record OZ038315.1, read on the forward strand.
ACACTAAAATAATTAAAAGCCGTTATTAAATGTATTTATTATATAGATACACTGTCGTTTATACTCTATTCATTGTTTGATAAATCAACATCACATTATGGATTCAGTATGTGTTCAATTTACTCATAACCATTGAAATAGGTCAAGGTATTTTACTGTATTGTTATCTAGCTTTAATACATCTCAATATTATTTACAAATATAGATAAAGTCATTATATATAGAGTAGTTTATAGATTAATTAACTAAGTATTTATTAGGTGTCCTAATGACCCACTAACTTTGATTATAACGACATCAATTGCATCAAAACTAGCTCCTATATTTAAATAATAATTGATGAATTACTGACTAACGGAACAATATCTGATTGACTAAAATATTCATTAAATACTCCAATACTAAGAAACCTAAACTCGATAAAACTGAACTTTCCAAGTATAGGGTAATTTCTCAGCTACCCATTCTAGATATCAAATAAGATATTCTACAATCAACTTATTTCATACTTGACTAAATATAACTTACTCGACAATAGACAAGGGCATAGTACTGAAACGACTTTACTTTCACTTTTGACGACATATACATTTCACTTGATAATAAAAAATCTTAATAACTAATACTACTTGACTTATCCTCTGCATTCGATACACTAGACTTTAACATTATAATACTATAAATTACTAAAATATATTCCTCTCTTATGGTTTATGAATTTTGTATTCAACATCAAAATTAATAATTCTATGTCATCAAGGATACGTACTTTCCTCCATAATATTCGCTATATTTTTAATTCCTATAGGAATTCAATATATATTTAATAAATATCCAGAAATAGATTATTATCTTTATTCCGATGATATTGAATTATACTCTAACATATACTCAACATATCAACACAAGAATGGCTTTACTGACTTACATAAATTGATGACGACAAATGACTTACTACTGGACTCTACTAAAATAGAACTTATCAATATATCCACAGCTAAAATAAATTCGCAACCCGCATTCCCAAAGATTTTCTGATCACTACCCTCTCATTACCTCAATGCCATTCAATTAGGTTGGTAGCAATAGTATTCGTCTCCTGGCTCCTTACAAATGGAACCACCTTCCAAAATAACTGTTATCTCCCACCCTCACTGTTAATATGTTAAAGCGCAGGCTAAAAGATTCCTGTTTAGGTAAAAAAAATAATTACTTCTTCTATATAACGTTCTACACACTAGGATTATAAATTGTGTAAGAGGTTGTAGTTTATACTTTGAAATAAATATATTTAAAACAGCGTAGTTGACATATATTTATATACAAAATAATTCATTGAAATAATTAATTATTTATATATTCGGTTATGATCGATTAAAGTCAATTTATTATAATAATTTATATAATATATCGATGAATAATACGTATAAATTTGCTGCATCACGTTACATACATCCTATAAAAAATTCATTTTAAATTACCTAAACAAAGAAACTAGATTAAATAGAGCATAAACTTTATACATTATTAATCAAAATCAAATATATTCAATAATACATATATATTAATTGCAATACAATTTTAACCAAAATAAGCTAAGCATAATTATATGACAAACATAATTAAAATTATTGTATATATTTTCTCAATACTTGGCTGAAACAAATAATCATATATATATATATATATATATATATATATATTAATATAGTATGTAATTATTAAGTGTAAAAAGTAACCGTTTTATTTCTGTTTAGACAAATACTATTTTATTTATCTAATTATTAACATTTTTAAGAGATTTTTCAATTACTTTTAATAATCAAAATATATGGAATATATAATTTGAATAAATAATAATATTACATAATTAATTTGTCTTATTTGATTAATTGAAGTATTAGTTTTAGATTTTCAATGTTAAATTTTTTCATTGATAAAGTAATTTAAATTAATTGATATATGAAAGTAATACAATATTCATTAATACTATTATATGAAACATTATATGAAAAATATATATGAAAAATTTGGTATATATATTTGTTTTTTGAATTCAACAAATTAAGAAAGACTTGTATTTTTAATTTAAATATTATTATAACCTGAAATAATTATATAATATATTATAAAGTAATTGCATAACTAATAGTCTTAACAATTTTGTATGTTACATTAATTCAATTTTTTTTTAAATTTAAGATTTTGTATCAAAATGATGTAGCAAATTGTATTTAAGTTATAAATATATGTTTTAGTTATGAGAATATTAGCAGAAACATTTAATATCTAAATGTAATAGTTAATATTGATAATAGTATTGATAATATAAAGTTTAGTACGAATATATTAGTATTGGTATTCCTATTAATGGTAATTATAAAGGCAACTCAATAGATTAATATAGGACTACAATTAAAAAAAAAGTATTTCAATATTTTTTATATAAGTAATATATAATATTAAATAATAAAATTAATACATGATAATATATAGAATATATATATATATATATATATATATATATATATATATATATATATTACCAATTATGATTTTCTTTATAAATATGAAAGACTTGTTGTATCATGTTAAAAGGTAAAAATAAGATAGCCGGGAATATATCTAATATATAAGAGAATAAATTGAATGAATATATTAAGTAAGCAATATTATCATTAGTTATTTGGGGTCAGGGTATTATGTAACACGAAGACGTGATGATTTTGGTCGGGTCTCAGCCAACATATTATTGAGCGATTTTTTTTGCCCTCCTCTTGACCCCAGCCAATGTTTAGCCGCTTGTCCAGCAGTTGATTCCATGCTTAATACCTATAAATAGAAATGTTTATTTACTAGATTGATTGCATGCTATGTATACATGTTAATAGCATATTGTCTGTTTTAAATAATATTATTTTATCTAAACTAATAATATAATTTAAAAAACTTATATAACTGTTTTTTAAAATCACAAAAATTAACATGGATATAACTTAATATAATAACTAATGTACATTTTATGAATATTATCAATATAGAAGCACTGTTTAGAATTAATAATTCATGTTAGTATTTCTTCCTAAAATGTATATGTATTCATAATGTATATGCTTTTATAAAAATGACAATAGACATATTTATACATTATATAGTATATATTTATATAATAATATTATAATATTCAGATATGCATTCAATACCTGAATTATATTGTCCAGTTTACATGATATATTTTCTTGATTTAAGTACAATTGGTTGACACGATTCTCCACGGAAAGTAATAATTCTACTGCCTCTTTTCGACTTCCGCCCAATTTCTGCTGTGAAGCGATACTTTTTTTTCTGTGAATCGTAATTTCAGATTGTTAATCAGTTTTTTAATCGTTATATATTTTAATGGTTATATCTCAGGATAACTATGCCAATATGGTTAACATGAATACATGTACGTATCTTAACAACATTGCTAATTATTGATATATTGATATATTATACTATTGTATAGTATTGAGTAGGATAATGTATATAAATAGTTATATATATATATATATATATATATATAGATATATATTCCGCTTACATTATAGTATTATTATATTTGACACAATAATACTTTATTAATTTCAACAACAATGCATAGCATTTATACTCATAACCATTTACTACCATTTTATATATAATCTATTTATATATATGCAAGGGTTAAGCATGCAAATTAAATCTCAATCAATTGAAGATATCTAAAATATGGTATCCGTCTCTCTAAATAAATAACACCTGCGTATTATTTATCGAATTATTTATCGATTTTAGTATCGAAATTGTCTCACTAACCCAGAATAAAGAACATATCTTTTCATTATTGGGTGATATTCGACACGTTCTCTCGTCAAACCGATCCAAGCAAAGAATTCAGGAATAAAGGGCATAGAACTTTCTATCTAGTAAAGGAATGCAAATTGTATAATAATTTGATTGACTATTATAATTAAATTAATCAAATTCTCATATATGATTATTTATAATGTATAAAAACACACATTTATTAAGGATTACAATTATTTGCATGTAGGATAGATACATACAAGACATACTTGTGGACAGTACACGATACAGACTATGGATACAATATATACACTATATACACAATATAAAGAATATACATGTTATATATATAGAATATAGGTACAATATAAGCAATATATAGATACTATAGCTAGAATATAGAATATATATATATATATAGAAAATAAATAAATATAAATGTATATATATTATATGTATGTATATAATACAAATGACCTGTAAGGCAAGTTTTAAACTTCCCACCCTCCAACTCGTACTTTCAGATGCTGCCACTCCCGAATAAGTGTCACTCAACATCGCAATTAACATGTTTAAGAGAATCACCGTAGCAAGGATCATATAGAGGATGTAAACAATTTTTACCTGTAAGTATTACGTAAGAGAATTAGTAAATATCGAGAAGATACATAGGAGGGGCTAATAATGTCCCTATTACAATTAATATGTGAAACTCATATTATGTTCTATATTTTAGGAATAAATATTACAATTAAAGAATATCATATGTTCACCTAATATCTAATTATCAATAATTAGCATCATATTTACCGATTCAACTTAAAAAATATCATTTAAATTTACCATTAACCTATTTTCATATTACAAAGTTTATATGAACACGGCCTACGATTTCCAAAAGATACAGCCATCGTCTAGTAACCCAAATGCTCCGGCTGCCCGAGTTGTGGTAGGCGGTGTCGAACTCTTGATCGAAGTCGTGGTCGGCCATTCCCACCATCAGGTTGAACGTGAAGAACAAAGAGTGCCAGGCGGTTGGAAAACGTTCGGCAACATCGGCGCTCAAGTGGAGCAAGGAGTGTATTGCGAATCCGAAGCCGGTCAACACGAAAGCGTAGATGAACAGGAACCGAGTGACGTCGTTGATGATGATATGTTGCAGCATGGTGGAGAGGGAGTGCACCTGGGGATGGACGATTACGTGCACATCGGGGGGTAGGTTATATTTAGGGATGTGTTTCGGGTTGGGGTGGAGTTGGAGTTGGTTGTATGTGTAAACGCGTTGAAAATGGTTGGAAACGTTTACTTTTATCAATTTTACTTTCATCGTTCACTTTTTATAAGAAATGTTTACTTTTATTTATGTTTGGAAATCGGTTGTAAATTCGGAGCTTATTGTGTAGGAAACGTTTAAAGTGGATTATGGTGGTAATGAATTAATATAGATATATGATTTAAATTAATATGACAGAATATATAATTGGAGATAAGCAACATATCAAAGTGAGATAGAAGCCTGAACATAAAACTAATCCTGGTAACATAATTGGATGGTTATGATAATAAATGTTGTGGATTGTCGTAAGAATGTTAAGGTTTTGAATGAGTTTTTAAAATTCTTATATATTTGTATAGACATAGTGAAGCTAGCATATTTAAATATTGGTTTCTGGACTATGCATATGAATTATAGACGATGACCCAATATCATTTATAATAACTCCTGAGACCGTCTCTAACCGTCTCGAAGCCTCGTGTATAGGCGATGGTGAACATCCAGCCAACGAACATCGAAGCCGCCAATAGGTACAGCGACGTGCGTATGTACCCTCGTTGAATGGCGACCACGAAACAAATGACGATCAACGAGAACGTCAAACAAGCGATATGCGTGAGGTTGGCTAAAACGACGCGCGCAAAACGCACGCACGTCGCGGCGGGCGTCATCAACGAGTAGTAGACGGCGTTCATCGACACCGGAGCAGCGTACGAACGACGGAATCCCATCGGGATGTGGTAGCACTCGAAGGCGATCAAAGGGAGCGGCCAGACGAGCAGCAGGTAGTTCGTGGGATGCGCGGCCAGGTTCTCCATGGGCATGAGCACGGCGGTGGCGTTTACGTAGCGGATCTCCATGTAGGGCAAGAAGTACACGCTGAACAACACCATGTAACCGGTGTGAACGGACATCAAGGCGAAAAATAGCCACTGGTACGAACTCCAGTAGTTCTGCACGAGCTGCCGGATGGGTGCTATGTCCAATATGTCGGTGGCGGCTTTCTCGTCGGGCATGCGTACGAGTATCTCGAGTAGGCATTTCTGAACGTTCGGCTGTCCAACTTCTTCGTCTTCTTGACCTTCTCGCGTGACCACGCCCACACGACTCTTGCGTTTCGCGTAGAAATACGCCCCTTTCTGCGTATTATCGCCACTGGACGCGTCGAACGCCATCGACTTGGGAGTCATGTTTGTGACGTCATACATAATACGACTGCTCTCGTGGAAAGTGTAGATATTCGAACTGTGTAGGATCACCTTAAGGATAGTACGGAATTCATTGTTACGATGTCGGCTGGAATATATTTACAAATCTTTGTTACTCCACACCTATAACAAGATGCGTCTGCGTATTACTGTCCGTCCTCCAATATATAAATATGTACGCCTGAATACTAAACTCACCTTTACACCGTTATTCTCACGGCTACACTAATAACCATATTAATAATTACATTCTTTACAAATCTGACCCCTACCTCTACCCCTAGCACTACTCTCACAGAACCGTACCCCGTGAACTACGCATACCTTGAGGATGGGTAGGGCTCCGATACTAGCTGCGTACCCGATAACGGTTTTTCCCTGGTCATTTAACAGTTCACCGGTCAAGTACTGAATACAGAGGCGCCTGTAAGTACGGTAGAGGTCACTTTCGGTGTCTGGATAGATCAGCTCGTGACGTAAACACCACCATTGGGTCGACTTCTCTACGATGGCGAAGTAAACCTGCGGGATCGTCGGGATTATTACGGGGACAAAGGTCAAGCGGGGGCAATGGGTCAAGTGGGGTCAATGGGTCAAGCGGGGGAAATGGGTCAAGTGGGGTAGCTAGTACGGGTCCATAATCTGTCTATCCGATTACTATATTATAGCGGTATATAGTTTATATATTATAACAATAGATATAATATATCATTAATATCATTTTTCAAATAAAGAAACATTTGTAATTGTGTGATTGTGTGAATATGCGTGTATATGTGTGTTCACGTAATTATATATATATATATATATATATGGGTCGATGATTTTGAGTTAATGTATGTATATGTGTATTTGTATGTCAATTTATGTATATTCATTTACGTCCATATTCTGATCACAGTTTTAGTAACTAGTTACTACACATATATCTTATAGTGTACAATAATAAATGAAGAGTGATTGCATATTTTAATTAATTCTACGATATCTGTAGAATATAATTTTAAAACAGTGCTTATGGATTATTATATTATTATATATGCTATAGGCTTATAATTATTATTCATTATCTAAATACATTATCATCTTATTTATAAAGACATTCTAATATATATATATCATCTTATCTATATATATATATATATATATATATATATACATATATATATATATATATATATATATATATGGGTCGATGATTATGAATGTATGTATATATGCATGTATGGATGTGTATGTGTATTTGTATGTTAATTTATGCATATTCATTTACGTCCATATTTTGATCAAAGTTTTAGTAACTAGTTACTACAGATATATCTTATAGTGTACAATAATAAATGAACAGTGATTGCATATTTTAATTAATTTTACGATATCTGTAGAATATAATTTTAAAACAGTGCTTATGGATTATTATATTATTATATATGCTATAGGCTTATAATTATTATTCATTATCTAAATAAATTATCATCTTATTTATAAAGACATTCTAATATATATATATATATATATATATATATATATATATATATACTCTAGGATATACATCACTATCATCTTATATATAGATATCTATAATATATTTACTACGTTAACTTTTATAAAAGCGTCAATCTTTGAAGGATCCAGGACCGTATTCTTCACAATGGAATGCAGAATTGTGTTGTCTTCGCTTGAGATGATAGAGAGATCGGCACCGAGGTCTGTTGGCATGATGGTATGATATTATGTAAGAGGGCTTTTAAAGACATGATTTTTATAATTAACAATCTATATTATATTTATGTGATATTAACGTGCGTATTTTCGTTGTAATAGTAAAATATGATCATATATAAAGACAGCCATGTGTGAAGTGACTTGCTGACCTACTGAGCTACTGACCTAATGACCTACTGACCTATTATATGCGCAACCCTTTCGTAGTCTCCGTTGCAGGCGCAGATATGAAGTAGAGTTTTACCATCATTGGTTGGGTGGTCGATGTTGAAGCCTTTCCCGGTGTTATTAAATACCTTCAGCATAACCTTGCCACGTAATATATTATTATTATTGCATCATTATTATTGAATCATTGCCCCATGTGATTTATATGTAATATAAGTTGATTTTATTTTTTATTTATGTCTTAAAAATAAAATATTGAAATGTAAAATTATATTTTAAATTTTGTAGTAAATTTGTATTCAGTATCTATCGATAACAAATTAAATACGGTTTATGTAATAGTTATACATGAATTGATAGTAAAATTGAACAGAAAATTATAAAAATTTATTACATTTTATAATTCATTTGAAAATATGTTTTAACATGAAACATATAATAAAGTAAATACATTAAATCAAACTATATGAATACCAATAAAATATCATACTATTGAATAAGATATTGAATTTATTATTTATTATTATTTCTAGTATAATTGTTGTTACGTTTAGTGTTAATAAAAACCTCTAAAGTTTTCCAGTTCTCCCTATTCGCTGCTAGATGTAGTGGATTGTCGCCATCGTTATTTTTCAACGTAGGATTTATAAATGCTAACTGTGCGATGATATCTTGTCGTCCGGCCTACAAAAGATCGAATTGCTATTAATACAATACAGATAAATGGACAATTACTCGGGTTGTGGTATATTAGCTATTGTTTGTTTAGGAAATTAAATTAAATATAATGCAATATCTTAACGTTTATATATAAAAACGAGTAACTTAATAACTAGGTATTTACATTTTGTTTACTATTCAATAATTTTCTATGACATTCTTAGTTAATATGTCCGAAAGTATTAGTCACTATGTAGTGACGTCATTAGTCATTATAGCATAACATCATTAGTCATTATAGCATAATATCATTAGTTACATTATTAATTACATTATTAATAATTATGTCTTTATGACAATATTAATCACTATGTCATGACATTATTGGTCATTATGTTATGACATTATTTATCACTATGTCGTAACATTATTAATCAATATGTCGTGATATCGTTATTCAATAATAAATATAGTTGATGATTTCTTATTTTGATGTTGTTGAAAACATTTACTACAACTACTAATTCATTATATAATGAAATCCTAAATTTCAGACAAGAATAATACATGTAATGTCAAGTGAAATGAACCTGCGCTGCCGAATGTAAAGCCGTATTTCCGTTAGAATCTTGGCAGTCAACAAGTGACCAGTGAGTCGTCTTCAACATTATCTCTATGAGGTACGAAAGTACTTCGCTCGAAGCTTGGTGAGACTTTGCCGCTAGGTGCAGAGCTATGGGTATATTTATTTAGCGTCATTAAGCTCGTCTGTGTTGATATGTGTTGATTGAAACGCGTAGGATGTGATTATATCTGTTAATGTAGACAATCCTATACACTCTACTTCCTAATTACCGCAAGCGCCACTAAACGGTGTCGAACCAGTTTCTCCCATGTTGTTTAGGCTGCTGATGTCAGAGTGTAGGATTACAGACTTCAAGGCCTCTAAATTACCAGCTCGGCAGGCAATGTGTAGCGGCCTCTCTCCCATTCCATTCTTAGTGCCTAGATCGGCGATGTGCAGGAATTTCTGATTGTATAGAACGAGTTGAATCAGAGTTTAGGAGACAGGAGATGAACGATGGCGAAATTTAACTATTCTGTTCATTAAAAACGTGTATTCGATTTCCAATCCTCGTATAATTACACCCAGGTATAGGTAATAGTTATTCTCTACGTGCATGTAATTAATAGTATTGTCTATTGTTATATTCTGCCATGTTATATACTAACATGTTGTATTCTACCATGACGATAATATAATGATGATGATTAATATCCAGCGGATACAAACATTAATGAAATATAATATACAAATAATAACGATATTATAGGATATATTAATTAGAGTGACACTTTTTAAATTTATAAATACATTCAAAATCTAGAGGTAAGGATCCATTAAAAGTTATAGAGATGACCCTATTGTTAACCCAGATCATTTACCTCTAGAACTTCGTATTTGTTCTCTTTAGCAGCCAGATGCATGAAGGTATTGCCGTCTGTATCAGTTGAGGCGGCGTCTAGGCCCAAACCCAGGAGACATGAGATTTTATCGCAGTCTCCTTTCTTAGCAGCAATGTGGAGAGGGGTATTCACACCTATGTGTGTTGAGTGTGTGAGAGCGAGAAGAGGGGTATTCACACATGTGTGTTGAGTATGTGAGAGTGATAAGAGGGCTATTCACACCTATGTGTGTTGAGTGTGTAAGAGTGAGAAGAGGGTTATTCACACATGTGTGTTGAGTGTGTGAGAGTGAGAAGAGGGGTATTCACACATGTGTGTTGAGTATGTGAGAGTGATAAGAGGGCTATTCACACCTATGTATGTTGAGTGTGTAAGAGTGAGAAGAGGGTTATTCACACATGTGTGTTGAGTGTGTGAGAGTGAGAAGAGGGGTATTCACACATGTGTGTTGAGTGTGTGAGAGTGGAAAGAGGGCTATTCACACTTGTGTGTTGAGTGTGTGAGGGTGAGAAGAGGGTTATTCACACATGTGTGTTGAGTGTGTGAGAGTGAGAAGAGGGGTATTCACACATGTGTGTTGAGTGTGTGAGAGTGAGAAGAGGGGTATTCACACATGTGTGTTGAGTGTGTGAGAGTGGAAAGAGGGCTATTCACACTTGTGTGTTGAGTGTGTGAGGGTGAGAAGAGGGGTATTCACATATGTGTGTTGAGTGTGTGAGAGTGAGGAGAGGGGTATTCACACCTATGTGTGTTGAGTGTGTAAGAGTGAGAAGAGGGTTATTCACACATGTGTGTTGAGTGTGTGAGAGTGAGGAGAGGGGTATTCACACCTATGTGTGTTGAGTGTGTAAGAGTGAGAAGAGGGTTATTCACACATGTGTGTTGAGTATGTGAGAGTGATAAGAGGGCTATTCACACATGTGTGTTGAGTGTGTAAGAGTGAGAAGAGGGTTATTCACACATGTGTGTTGAGTGTGTGAGAGTGAGAAGAGGGGTATTCACACATGTGTGTTGAGTGTGTGAGAGTGAGAAGAGGGCTATTCACACATGTGTGTTGAGTGTGTGAGAGTGAGAAGAGGGGTATTCACACATGTGTGTTGAGTGTGTGAGAGTGAGAAGAGGGCTATTCACACATATGTGTGTTGAGTGTGTAAGAGTGAGAAGAGGGTTATTCACACATGTGTGTTGAGTATGTGAGAGTGATAAGAGGGCTATTCACACCTATGTGTGTTGAGTGTGTAAGAGTGAGAAGAGGGTTATTCACACATGTGTGTTGAGTATGTGAGAGTGATAAGAGGGCTATTCACACCTATGTGTGTTGAGTGTGTAAGAGTGAGAAGAGGGTTATTCACACATGTGTGTTGAGTGTGTGAGAGTGAGAAGAGGGGTATTCACACATGTGTGTTGAGTGTGTGAGAGTGAGAAGAGGGCTATTCACACATATGTGTTGAGTGCGTGAGTGTGGGAAGAGGGGTATTCACATATGTGTGTGGTGTGTATGTATTCATGGCGTGTGTATGTAGGCGTGAAAGGGCGTATTCCCCTTAGTGTGGCTGGGTAATGTAATTCATATGTAGAGTTAATTATGGACTGAAGGAATTTGTTACTATATATAGTAAACCCAAACCCAATCTATAGAGTGGGTTGACTTACTGGGGCTCCCTACAGGGCTCCTATTGATGAATTGACGTCTAAAATACGTTCTAAATGCATATGTGATGACTGTTGCTTGCTTAGTTAGTTCTATAGGGGTATTTAACTGCTAGAAATAGGTATTTATAAAGAATACTGTATACATAATATAGATAACAAAGTCTGATATATTAACGGATAGTTATGGCGTTACTGGCTACGATTAACTCATTCACCTGAAAGATACGCTTACGGAAACTTATGATTAGAGGTTCTTTCGCGGATTTGAAAGTTATCGGTTGTCGCTCTCTTTATCAAAACTTACCAACGAACAAGTAGGGTTCATCGCCACCCTTCATTTCCTTCACCACGTTGACTAGAGCGGTCAGTAAACGCCAGTCCTCGCTGGCAATTGCGTAATCCCAAACCATGGTACCGGCTCGATTCTTTGCATCGATACTTGCTCCGTAGCTATGGTTACGTCATAATCATGTAATAACATTCGGTATATATAGTCACATGTATATGTATAAAGGTATATACATGGTAACCATTAGGTCTTTGTTTACTGCTATATCTAAATGTTATATATATTCATATATATAAACATTTATATATATATATATATATATATATATATATATATAATAAATATATATATATAATATATATATATATATATATATATATATATATTGTATATAACTACTTACACTATGGCATAATACGCACACCGTATAAACTGCTATTCTGTTATAATCTTGAGGTAAGTGAAAACCTGATAAGTGCAGCTATACTCCTCAAGTGATGTTCTCTAGTTGCAAGTATCAGAGCAGTGTTTCCCATCTCGTCCGTGGCTTCTTTATCTGCACCGTTGTCCAGTAAAATACTATAATTGGTAGAGTCAGTCTGTAGACCCAGTCTGTGTATATAACTATATTGGGGGCTTATATTTGTCTTATCTATAGAATCGCTTCTTTATTAGAACAGTTTGTACATTTAATTATAATATAATTATAATATAATTATATTATAATTATAATATAATTTTAATATAATTATAATATAATTATAATATAATTATAATATAATTTTATTATAATTATATTATAATTATATTTTAATACATTATAATTTACGCGACCATATTTATATCACATATATTGTTTTAAATCCTAGAACTTGAAATTCAACTACTTTATTACTCCACACCCCAAATTACAAACTTTTCCACTAAATCTATAGCATCGGGGTTATCCTCTATGTGGAGGTGTAATACAATTATACTAGTCCTTTATTAAATACGACCATCTATCCACTAACGCTATACACTCCGGATTGCCTTCCATGGAGGCGTGGTGTAGTGCAGTTACGCCCCCATTTATTCGCGTGTTTACATCTGCTCCGTATTTCAATAAGATATTCAGTATATCTGTGTAGCCGAATGCCGCAGCTAATACCAGGGGGCAGACCAGGCCGAGTTTCCTTCTCTAATCGGTATAGGGCGTTGTCAATTATATATATACCCACAGACCTGCATACACACGCACACACTAACACACATACATACACATACACACACACACACACACACACACACACACACACACACATACACACACACACACGCACACACTAACACATACACACACATATATATATATACTACACTATACTTATATATACTATATTTAGGTCTCTATTATCATTTTATAAATTTGTATTATTTAAAAAAATTGCAAATTACAATACAAAATATTTCATTTACATTTAAAAATTTTTTTATATATTTTGTATTCTTATATTACTTTTTTTTACACAATTATAATATTTATAATATCTTTAATTTTATATCTCTGATAATTTAACTAATTGGAATTATTTAAATATAAAATAAAGCTACTATAATATACATTATACATTATCCTAACTTGGTGTACGTTAGCCTTGCCTAGATCGCATAGCAACTCCACCATGCCTGGATATCCATACCTAACTGCCCAGTAGAGGGCCGTTGAGCCTTTGTCGTTTTCTTTGTTGATTTGAGCACCCAGTCGTAATAGACATTTCACTGTATCCTAGTAACAGTGGTATATATATATACTACACTCTACTTATATATACTATACTTAGGTCTATATTATCTATTATCTATTATCATTTTATAAATTTGTATTATTTAAAAAAATTACAAATTACAATAAAAAATATTTCATTTACATTTTAAATTTTGTTTATAAAATTTTGTATTCTTATATTACTTTTTTTTACTTACCTTGTGGTCGAACCGAGAAGCCCAGAGAATGGGCGTGTCGTTCTTGCTGTTGATGAAACTTGGCGACACGCCCATTGCAACCAGATACTCGATTAGTTCGCTGTTGCCGAGGCTAGCAGCTATGTGGATGGCTGCCAGTTGTCGGGGTCGTTGGCCTTCCATTTCCGTTAGCACAGTTCTACAAGAGGTGTCCGGTCGTTACATCGTATGTCGTCGAGAGAGTGTAATCTTAAAGAGGCAAGTTCTCGTTGAAGTCAGTGTCTCACCATTGGAACCAATTGCTCGTTACGGTTAGCATTAGAATAATTACTAATTACTTTATAATGAAACAAAGAAAATATAAAATACTTTTATATAATTGATTTGGTGAACTTAATATAATATAAAACTCTATATAATGATATAATTTATATATATATATATATATATATATATATATATATTACTATATAGATATTACTATGTTACAAGATCTAGTCATATTTTATACTTAATAATTTAAATGTTACAATTAATTTACCTTCAGCTTTATTGTCAAATAAAAAATAGTAACGTGCAATTTATAGTAATAATTATTATTTTAACCTATTAAGGAAATGCTTCAAAGTTGTTTTGTCTTTAATCTTTGATAATAATAAAATTGTAAGTTTGTTATCATTTTGTTCAGAGAGAATATGCAGACAACTTTTTTTTGAAATTATAGTCTGTGTAATTTTTTAAATAGTTATATTAAATATTAGATATATTTTAAATTATATTTAGATAATCATCTACTCTACTTCATTGTGATATTAAAATAATTAAGTATTATTAGTTAAAATGTAAAGAACATATGTTTCATAAATATATATATATATATGTTCTATTATATATTATTATCGTATATTATAATTGACCTTCACGATGATCTCAAAATCTCCTAAAATTAGAGTTTCATCTCCCATATTCATTAGGAATTCTGCTGCCTATATTATATTGTATTATAAACTGCATTAGATTTAATATGAAGTTAATAAATAATAATGTATAGTAATTATTTATCTATTAAAATAATATGAAATTAAAAATCTTCAATAGAATATGTAAATATGTTTAATACGTTAATCGATAATTGAAATAAAATAACAAATAAATAAAAATATGTTTATATAAGCTTATATATAGTAATACTAATAGTGATATAGTTTATCATATTATAAATATAATAAAACAACATAATGCTGACCTTGTAGTGTTTTCCATTCAACGCCAGGTGAAGACAGTTCTGCTGAAGTTCAAATTTTTCATCTGTGGAATGAAATTCTGGTTCGCTAAATTTCATATCACCCAGCGATTTCAAACATAGGTTCAGTTTATCTAGATCATCAGTTAATACCGCATCCTCAATACTAGGCCATAATTCTGCGACCTACGATATAAAATATATCAATATTATCGATGATAATACTATAAAAACTGAATTATTATAAACTGTATTGGTTTTAAATTTGTTAATATATATTAGAATACTTTTAAAAATAACATGTAAAATACTTTTTATTTTCAAATATGATTTGAATAATAATTAATTTTATAAATCTACATCTACAAAGATTATCATATTTAGATAATACTATAATCTATATCATACAGATTACCGAATACGTACATACAATAGTTGTGATAAATTGTGTTTACAAGGTGATCTTGAATTATTGATCATAATTTATCTAAGTTGGAAATACATTAAATCGATTCCGTATAGCTTCAGTGAGTCTATAATTACACACATGGAGCTACAGACTTATACACGTAATTTAAAGGTTGCATTGAAACTTTGGATTTTGTGTAGGATTATTATGTATATTGAGAATTACTCCAACCTTTGGTCGGTCGTTGTTATTGTCGGTGAAGTCGATAACGGGATCAACCTTCTTCTTGATAGAACGGAATCGCAAATCTTTAGTTTCTACGTGTCCCTTTTTTTTCTCCTAAAATGTGTCACCCAGTTATATAATTTATGAATTTCAAATCTATCGTTTTCTTAGCAAAGATGAATTTTGGTAAAATACGATCTAATTTAATAATTACGAAAGTGTGATTTAAAAATATGTATCTTTATCTATAATAATGTTGTATTTTAATAAGATATTTGCCTTGAGTTTAGAATTTATAATAGTGAATACATTCTGTTATACGTTCTAACCTCCCGTCTTTGCTTGAGAGCTATGAAATCTCCATCTTCCGTATGTCCCATAACAATACCTTTGTAACTAGTATGTACAATTCCTAAAACTATACATTCTTATATAAGTTAATAAACGTGTTTGTTCCAAAAGCATGAGTGCGTAGTGAAATCACTCAAGCGCGAAGGGGTGCGTTTGTTATTGTTTGGGTTGCTAGTCACGTGTTTGGGTAGATACTCCTTTATTTTATTACAGTTTTATTATACTAGTCCGACTATAGTTCGACTATTTACCTATAGAAAATATATGTATTATGTGTGTCTATACATAAGCCCCATTTATGCACGGAATATAATTAATTTAAATGGCATTAGTAATTAGTACATATATATAGTAATTGGTAGACATTGGAATAAAAGGCCAGATATAAAATAATGTATACAATTGGTGAATTAATGTAATGGTCTTGTTTAAAATAGAATATTTAACCAATAACAACTTCTAAGAGATGTTGAACTATATGTTAATAATCTTCAACTCAGCAAATTACCTTATGTGGCATTAATGAACTCCTTCGAATCTCTAATATAGTAACAACATAATAGTAAATTAATAAAAGATGGTTATAAATACATATATAATAACTGTATTTCAAATATATAGGAAACTATCTTATAATGTAAATACAGTATGATAAACTATGCGCATACTATACATACATAGCTAATACTATGTGATAACTATAAAAATATATCTAATACTATAATATCATAAATGCACTATAAAAACCTATACAATAATTAAATACACTATAAAACCAATCGAATACTATACATACACTATACATATCTATCTATTACTTAAATACACTATAAAGTCATAGCTAAAACTATAAATGCATTATAAAACTCTATATTATACCATACATACAAGTACATTTAGTATAAGAGTTTATTATATAAAGGTATAAAATGATATAAAAAGTTGAATTTTAATATTACACTTTATTTCATTGTTAAAATTTACAAATAAGGTATCATATAGCATTTCCATATATATATATATATATAAGATTATATATATATAACTAACATATAAGATGAATGGTTATTTATATATATACATATATATATTATTTATAAAATAGATTAACACATAGATGTAGATAGAATATATTCATTTAAATTAAAATACAAGAAGAATAAATACATATTAAATATTGATATCATATATATTAATTATAGTAATATTGTAATTAATTATTATGATAACTCATATAATGTAAAGTGAACATATTGGTATTCTGATAACAAATATATACATCTAAATACCATCCAATGATGGTAAGGTATACTCTAGATAAATGAATGTATTGCATATATATATATATATATATATATATATATATATATATATGTATTGAACAAATATATGGTTCGTAATAAATTCATATTTTGCTGAGATCAGCAGAAATACGAATAACAGATAAGTTTCATATCCTATCCGTTAGGGAGTAGTTCAGCAATCTCATTTCTAATGTGAAAAGATTATCGAGCAGCTCTGACTGATTCGGGGTCAACCAAGAATAGAAAGTATCGATGACGTTTTTGGGAATCCATTGAAAAGAAATTCCGTCTGCACCAGTAAACACGCCCCTGTCGTCGCTACCGTAGCCTACCTTCCACTGGGGAAGATAAATGGCGTTCCAGAATGCATCCATGTCAACCGAAGACTCGCTTTGTAAGTAAAGGTCGTAGGTGATTTGACAGATAGCGCATGTATCACTCATGAATTTAAAAGATGATGGTTTCTTGCCGGAAAGTACGAAATTCACGTATTCCTTGAAATTTATTCTTTTATTACGCCACATTTTTTTTTGAATACGATTCATAGAGTCCATATATATAAATGACCATACTAGTGATGTATAAGGGTTGCGTAACAAAGCTACCTTCTTGTATTCGGAGTAGACCGTTAGGTTGTCGTTCGGAGATATACGCGACATTTTGATTAGATCCCTTCAAATCAATACATTTTATTTTTATGATCATATAAATCATGATAATATAAATAAATAAATTCAACTAAACGTTATATTAATATGATACTACTATGATAGACTGCAATATGTACAAGTATTTTCTGAATTATTTACAGAGTCTAAACATTAAATTATAAGTTTACATATTCATTTTAATATTATTCTATTAAATAGCTAAATATATATATACTTTTATAATCATTAAATACATACGTTGTGTTTAATCTAGACATCAAGACCGATTCGTACATTCCAGATCCTCCGTCGCAAACCAACATCTTATGTTTACGGTCTACAAGCAGTTGACTTTGAACCTTTTCCATAGACGAGACTAATTCATGATCCTTGGTAGGTAGCTTTTCATCGTATAACGATGTCTTAAATCTGTAGTAACCGTTCACCAAAAGTCTGTGAGTATTTGCTACGGACAGAATATCTTTGCAGCTACTTTTAATGCTAATATTTTGTTGGGCTATCCAAAGGTCCTCTAAAATATGAAACGCAATTGATAACTTTGAAAATATTTTCACATGTTCATTATATTACTTATTTGTTGATTTGTATTTAATTGTGAATTAATTAAATTAAAATTGCTCTATTTTCTAACTTTTTAAATATGTTTTCGTCCAATGATATTTATTTTGAAAAATAGTTAACAAATACTTTGAGAACACCAATTGTTGTATTATAAATAATATCAATAAAATTAGGAGATATCTGTTAATGATATAAATATATATAAATATATATATATATATATATATATATATATATATATATATAAAGCATATGTATATTATAATGATAATTTAATATATAACCAAGAAAATAAAATATACAAATTTGAATAATAAATTAACTAAATTACTTGCATATACTATTTATTTAATTATTTAGAAATATAGTGGTAATCTGTATTTATGCACGTGATTATTATATAAATATGATTACATGACTAATTTAAGATATGTATCTATGATATGTATATAATTCATATATATTTAATAAAATATTGAATGTATGCACAAATAAAAAAAGTATATAGAAAATTTCAAAATAAAATACCTAGCTGTATATTATCACTATATATTATCTATATAATTTAACAAAAATCGCTATGTTAAAATGTGACGGATAAATATTTAAAATTAGTAGGTCAAAAAATATCTGAAAAAATATTTAAAAAAAGTAATTAGTTATTTTATGAATGACTTTGGTTAGTATGTCAATATTGAGGAATGCGATCTCCACTTGATAACTAGATATTTATGTAATAATTTATTTTGTTTGCCCATGAGATGTTTTAATACATTATATCTATTTATATCACTGACTCACTGACTCACTCATACACCCACTTAAATTATAACTGAACCTTCATTCATATCCAAACGATTTGGACAAAATAAATGATGTTGGTTCGTTCCAAAATGCTGGAATAAACTCCTTTCGAATTTACATAGCACAAAACAATCATTCATAGTCTTCGAAAGAAACTTACAATTTATTTACTAAGTAAATAAATATATACTTTAATTTAGTTTTGTTTGGTTTTTCTCTATTCAACCTTACACGTATAATCCCATGCACTTACCCCCTTACACTTAGCCCCATCACAACATTCTTCAATTATCCTTTTATTTAACATACACTTTACAAATTCATTCACTGAATATCTCAATCTTTCTAACAATCCATGAATGACTTGAATATATATACATAATTTCATTTAATGGAAATTGGAGAAACTGCCTCTTTAAATAATGAATAATGTAATTTATTGTTAAAATAGCAATATCACAAATAAACTTGGATAACCATTAATTATTATGGAAAATATTAACTTGAAGTTTAATTGTTTCAAGTTTTGCAAAAAATCCAGGATTGTGTGTATGTAAATATGAATCATATAACATATTCCTATAGTATTAAATATAAATCAATATACTTGTTGAAAGCATCGCACTTATAAATACGATTTGTAGCATAATCATTTGTATTATATATATATATATATATATATATATATATATATATATATATATATATATATATATATATATATATATGTTCCTATATAGAATTGTAGCTTAATATTAATATATAGTTGTAAAGATGTTAATATAATTAGAAAGTTTATAATAAAAACTAGATAGTGTCAACAATATTTATAAATATATACATCTAATACTCTTAAATGATACGTTCAAGTTCAAGTTCTGAATATAAACGAATACGAATATAGTAAATAACATCGAAAAATAATTTAATATTCTACTTATATTGCTGTTTACCTTTAATAATTATTGAGAATATCTAAATATCAAATTCGTTTTTATTATCATAACGTATAAAGAAATATATTATTGAATAATGTTATTATTTAATAGATTAATTATATTATTAATAATATAAATTTATTATATTATATAATATAACCTTATTATTAAATTTGCGTTTTTCATTATATAGTTATAATATAATTATAATAGTCAATATTCATTTAATATATACAAAGCTATACCTAACGAATACATACATTCAATAAGAAAAGATGAGATGAGATTAAAAAGATAAATATAAAATTAAAACAATATTCAAAATATATTATCTTCTTTGGTAAATAATATAAATATATACAAAGATTATAGAATTATTATTTTAATAAATTATCCTAGAATATAAATATATTTTATCCTATACTAAAATAAAATTATATTTTCCTAGATGGAAAATGTTCTATCTAACTATATTTAACTCTATCACTCGCGGAGGTAACGTCGTCCATCGTGTACTATAAATATAAATATTCTGAAATTTCGTATATAATTTATAGTGAATACAATAATATGTTATATCACATTATTAAGTTTTAACATCAATAATATAGTTATAAAATGTACATATCATATATATATTATTTAATAATAAACAAGGTCTATAATATTAATATAAACTTTCATATATTATAAAAGTATGTATTCTATATATTACATACTTTTAAACTATATTAAGCTGAATTTAATATAGATTTTGTATATGAAAATAAATTTAAAATGTTTATTATGATTCATTATATAAGATTTGTATTAAGATAAATAGTATAAGAATAATATATAGAATAAGATATGTGTATTAATATAAATTAAACATTAATTATGTGTGCATTATTAATAATTACTTAAACAGATTTAAAATATATAATATATGTAAGTGCATGGTAATATAAATTGTATATTAAGTGAATGAATATTATAATATTGTATGCATATTTGTATATATAATTTTAGATTATTATATCTATAAGGCTGTATTAAATTACTGATTACAGTATAATATTATCATGGGCTTGTAAACAAAACCCCTGTAATCAATGTTACCATATTAATCAAAGTATCGCTGTTTTTAGAATTAATGATTGCTTTTTTGGAACTATTAAAGCGTATCAGTGATTTTTCTATAATTTTACAAATATAGTTCCATCATAAATAACCTGTAGTCATAAAGTATGCAATTGGTAGTTTCCATAATGATACTTTTTCTACTTTTTGACCTACTTAGAATTTTTAAGTATTAGCAATTATTTACAATCGAGATTGCAAAGTGAAATTAAATTATATTAAATTATATGCCCTTCCTGAAGACATTTAAATAAATAACTATATTATTATTATTAAATATATGTATCGATTAATGGTATAATATGGTGATACATATGATACAGTGAATCTATAAATAAATTTTTACATATATGTAACAACTCTACAAAAATACTCATAACTCTGTCTATATTAATTGAATATATATAATACATATTAATATGAAAGATGTAATATTGATATATAATAGTATTGATGTTTGTATTTTAATATACAATGGAAAAATTATAACATTAATTATTTAAAACCCTTTGAGACACCAAAAGAATAATAACTTTAATCATTTCGGATATAATATTTAAAAACTTAATAATATTATTTATTAATTAATATTTTATAATAGCTGACCATTTAATTCAATTTAATGCATATGCATTCATTAGTAAGCATTGAACGAATTATAAATATTTAATAGACGAAATTATTTCTAAATATTTATGTTATATAAATTTAATTTGAAATAATTTTAAAAATTACGTATTACATTATTTAATAAATATATCATTAAAAAACTGTATATGTTTATATATATACTATATAATATTTTACTAGTATAATAAATATGAATTATGTTACGAATAAATATATATATATATATATATATATATATATATATATATATAATGTATATACAATATAGTATACATATATAATTACAAATATCTAACAGATTAGATAATTATATTATTTTGAAAACATAATTATTCTATATAGTGATATAAATATAAAGTCAATACATATTAGATACAAATTATTAAAATAATAAATGATAATATTTCTTTTAGAAGAAGAACCCGTATTTAATATATACCGATTAATATGTTAATGTAAAGATAATATAAAAAGGTGAGTAGTAAATAATAAGATTGAATTAAATGAAAAATAAATAAAAATATAAATGCCGATATATTTCTCGAATGATTATTTTATAAACAAAGAGAAAACTATCGAGTAAAACTATTATTAATAAAAAAACTAGCTATATATTAATATTTATAATTTTTTAAATGAATAAATATAAAAATATTCATTACATTATTATAATTATAAATTATAATAACAATATTATTAATAATAATATTATTAATTATAATAATAATATTATTATTAATAATAATAATAATAATATTAATAATAATAATAATAATAATAATAACAACAATATTAGTTCTATATACTTTTGTTTATTTATCTATATCATTTTGACAACGGTTATCAAATATCTTTATGAAATTTGTTCGTAAAACATTTAAGATAAATAATAAAATTATTTACAAATGTCCACGTTTATTTAATTAATAATAAGTTAAAGTTGCCATTTAAATAATTCATAATATATACATAGTATCTTTATATATAATACATAGTATCCAGGGTAATCTTGAAAATTATAAATAGTAATAAGTATATTTATAAATACATTTGTATAATTATAATAATGGTTACCCAGCAAACAATCCAGGTAATTTCATTTTTTGCATTGCATAATTTCTTTTATATTATTTTTTATTGTGAACACATCAAATTATTTTACAAAACTATTACATCACTCTGTTTACTGGGTAATTACATTTTCGGTTATATAACTGTATTATTTATTTAATGGATATATTTAATTTTTAATCTATTTATCAGATTAAATGTATTATTATTTTTCATAAGCTTGCTTAGAGCTAATTCAATAATTCCTAATCCAAATATATGTTACGTATACGTTTATTTGCAGTTATTCGGTTTTATTTAGGTTTATAAATAATTAGAGAAAAAAATCATTTATCGTTTATTTATTTATAGTTTATATTCTATATATACTTACTATCCACCAAATATGTTGTTATAAATATAAATATAATATGTATATTCAATAATGTAATATTTAAAAAATATAATATATATAAATATCTATATATATAATATATATAATATATATATATATATATATATATATATATATATTATATAAATATATATCTGTGTGTGTATGTGTATAAGATACTATAACAATATACATTCATAGCTATATGTTATACTTGATAGTTTAAAAATTATAGTATTTAGTAACTATGGGAAATGAAGTGATACTATATTAATAGAAGAACTAATTACTAATGATGACGTATTATGAGGGAAATGGCTAATGTGAGTTAGCGAGTTAGGTTATTGTTACAACAATCGTATTATTAACTTATTTAGACTTTCTTAGGATATTTCTCAACTAGTTATTTTAATAATCATAATAATAATTATAATAAATATAATGATCTGTAACACATCATGAGTAGATATTTTATTGTAGATACTTAACTATACATAATAACATAGTACATTAGATAATATGTCAGATTTTTAATAAGATAGACAATAAATTATGAATAGGATGTCTTCCTCTATAACTAGCAGAATGATTTTTGAATTCTACATTGTTCACACTGTTAAAAAATATTTATTATTATATCAAACATATTTTTAAATATTAAAAATATTTTAAAAATATATTAAAAAAATAACTCGAGTTATTTTTTTATCAATAGTATATTTTAAATGTAATCATATCTGTAAAACCAGGTACTATATTTCTATTTTAAAAAAATAATTGAATTCTTTCTTGGTCATTAATTTATTCTTAATTTCAAATATTATTTTAATATATATATATTTTCTATATTTATGATATATATATATATATATATGATAATATAATTATGTTGTTTATTATATATAATATAATAATAAGTATTATCAATCTAATAATATAAATACAATAGTTATATTATGATACAAGTCAAATTATTGCAATTGTTTCTAACATCGGAAATGAATATTGAACAATGAACAAATTACAAATATAAATATAAATATATATATATATATATATATATATATATATATATACATTATATACTATCATTTGACTTACTATCTGTATGCCATTATTTTCATCACTAGTTTCCGATTTAGATTATTATCTAGTATATATACTGAATTCAGTTATTAGATTTTTATTAGCATATATATCACTTTATATTTGATATTGCTTAGATATATCTATCCAGTGTCTAAAATAGTTTTCGCACACAAAATTACTTCGTAAACTTTCCAATTACGACATTTATGATCATTTATACAATTGGTTTTAATCGTAATATATCTAATTGAACAAATTAATATTAATTCCGACTGTTCTCACTTAATTAAGTTATTTTGAAATTATATGTAATTGCATATTTCTCATTTCTTTTGTATGTTAATGATCTATATTTAGGAAATTAAGTCTAACTACATTATCGCAGATACTGATAACCTTTGGGCATCAATGATCTTTATACATGAAAAATCAAATGTAAATTTTAACTATAGATATGTTATGACTATAATGAATTTGTTGTCATGCTTATTTTCAATAAACAACCGATGATTTGTATAACCTATATAGACATATTTTTTATATCATAATTTTATAATAATTTCAAAGATTTGGATATCATGTGAAATAATAAATTAAGCTTTATATATATTATGATCATATTAAATATAATACTAATAAGGTATACTTTATTATATAATACATTATTTAGATGTTTCAATATTTCAATTATAGTAGTACTATAGGCCGAATGTGTGTTTATTACATGTAAATCTACTTTAATGATAATCTCCGCTTAGAACCCAGATTAAATATTTATTCACAAAACCTATTGAAATTATTCCAATTTATTTTTAAATTATTTTATAATTTACAAAATTATATTTATAATAGGAGTCTATTATTTTGAAATATAGATTCATTATCTCATCACATGTTAAAATCACATATAGATGCCTTGATGTCAGATTAATCGGTGTTCTCGTCGTCTACCGTAATATGTTCCGTGGATCAATATCAATATTTTTATAATGTAATTTCCACAGCTTGTTTATGGAAATCTTTTCATTCCTTTTTTATATCAGCTAACTCAATATTAGATTTTGTTGTAATTCTTTAATTTAAATGGTAATCATCATATTTCTAATTTTTTTTATTTTATATATTCTAAAAGTCTAACTTACGTTATGAAAATTAAGTTATCAATCTTAAATAATCAAACTACTGTTATGTAATTTTTATTTTGACAAATAACCAAACAAATTTTTTAAAATAAACAAATTAGATTTGCGACAAAATATATATCGCCATATAACAAATATATGTATCTTCTTGATTATTTTCATATATTAATAGAAATTATAATAATAATTTGTGATTTTAATTTTCATATCAGCTTTACATAGAAACCTGTAAATAGTCGTATGCATTATTTTGTATAATCTTTCACGTATTCAATATATTATAAATTGACACATAACTCAAGTAGAAATACATTAGATCTTATTGTAGCTTCATTTGCATTTATGTTTGATATTTCCACCCTATAAATTACTAATCTTACATCTGCCCATTAATATATATTAGTATATTAATAATAATATATAGCATTCGTAATCTTCAAAAATAATTTACTGGAGATATATTGATATTTCAATAAATGTAATTGAATTAAAACTATTGTGTTTCCACAAATATAAATTACTTGA
>OZ038315.1:33293439-33298439 GCA_964035775.1 Osedax frankpressi
TAGTAGTAGTAGTAGTAGTAGTAGTAGTAGTAGTAGTAGTAGTAGTAGTAGTAGTAGTAGTAGTAGTAGTAGTAGTAGTAGTAGTAGTAGTAGTAGTAGTAGTAGTAGTAGTAGTAGTAGTAGTAGTAGTAGTAGTAGTAGTAGTAGTAGTAGTAGTAGTAGTAGTAGTAGTAGTAGTAGTAGTAGTAGTAGTAGTAGTAGTAGTAGTAGTAGTAGTAGTAGTAGTAGTAGTAGTAGTAGTAGTAGTAGTAGTAGTAGTAGTAGTAGTAGTAGTAGTAGTAGTAGTAGTAGTAGTAGTAGTAGTAGTAGTAGTAGTAGTAGTAGTAGTAGTAGTAGTAGTAGTAGTAGTAGTAGTAGTAGTAGTAGTAGTAGTAGTAGTAGTAGTAGTAGTAGTAGTAGTAGTAGTAGTAGTAGTAGTAGTAGTAGTAGTAGTAGTAGTAGTAGTAGTAGTAGTAGTAGTAGTAGTAGTAGTAGTAGTAGTAGTAGTAGTAGTAGTAGTAGTAGTAGTAGTAGTAGTAGTAGTAGTAGTAGTAGTAGTAGTAGTAGTAGTAGTAGTAGTAGTAGTAGTAGTAGTAGTAGTAGTAGTAGTAGTAGTAGTAGTAGTAGTAGTAGTAGTAGTAGTAGTAGTAGTAGTAGTAGTAGTAGTAGTAGTAGTAGTAGTAGTAGTAGTAGTAGTAGTAGTAGTAGTAGTAGTAGTAGTAGTAGTAGTAGTAGTAGTAGTAGTAGTAGTAGTAGTAGTAGTAGTAGTAGTAGTAGTAGTAGTAGTAGTAGTAGTAGTAGTAGTAGTAGTAGTAGTAGTAGTAGTAGTAGTAGTAGTAGTAGTAGTAGTAGTAGTAGTAGTAGTAGTAGTAGTAGTAGTAGTAGTAGTAGTAGTAGTAGTAGTAGTAGTAGTAGTAGTAGTAGTAGTAGTAGTAGTAGTAGTAGTAGTAGTAGTAGTAGTAGTAGTAGTAGTAGTAGTAGTAGTAGTAGTAGTAGTAGTAGTAGTAGTAGTAGTAGTAGTAGTAGTAGTAGTAGTAGTAGTAGTAGTAGTAGTAGTAGTAGTAGTAGTAGTAGTAGTAGTAGTAGTAGTAGTAGTAGTAGTAGTAGTAGTAGTAGTAGTAGTAGTAGTAGTAGTAGTAGTAGTAGTAGTAGTAGTAGTAGTAGTAGTAGTAGTAGTAGTAGTAGTAGTAGTAGTAGTAGTAGTAGTAGTAGTAGTAGTAGTAGTAGTAGTAGTAGTAGTAGTAGTAGTAGTAGTAGTAGTAGTAGTAGTAGTAGTAGTAGTAGTAGTAGTAGTAGTAGTAGTAGTAGTAGTAGTAGTAGTAGTAGTAGTAGTAGTAGTAGTAGTAGTAGTAGTAGTAGTAGTAGTAGTAGTAGTAGTAGTAGTAGTAGTAGTAGTAGTAGTAGTAGTAGTAGTAGTAGTAGTAGTAGTAGTAGTAGTAGTAGTAGTAGTAGTAGTAGTAGTAGTAGTAGTAGTAGTAGTAGTAGTAGTAGTAGTAGTAGTAGTAGTAGTAGTAGTAGTAGTAGTAGTAGTAGTAGTAGTAGTAGTAGTAGTAGTAGTAGTAGTAGTAGTAGTAGTAGTAGTAGTAGTAGTAGTAGTAGTAGTAGTAGTAGTAGTAGTAGTAGTAGTAGTAGTAGTAGTAGTAGTAGTAGTAGTAGTAGTAGTAGTAGTAGTAGTAGTAGTAGTAGTAGTAGTAGTAGTAGTAGTAGTAGTAGTAGTAGTAGTAGTAGTAGTAGTAGTAGTAGTAGTAGTAGTAACCTTGTAACCTTGTAACCTTGTAACCTTGTAACCTTGTAACCTTGTAACCTTGTAACCTTGTAACCAATTGGGTTTATTCACTTCCATCAACTTCAATGTGGAGTTTTCGGCCGTGATTTTTAGTTATTGATAGGCGATGGAGAATAAATAAGTTTTTAATTTTCGTTTAAAGGAAGGAGTGGACGATAAGGATCTGAGCGAAGTTGGTAGGCTATTCCATAGTTTGGGAGCAGCAATAGAGAAGGCAGATTGTTGTTTTCTTGTGAGGTTTGTGCAGTTGTGTGTGTGTAATTTATATTGGTTTTCAGTACGTTGGGATCTGGAGGGATTGTAGTCAGTCAGTAGGTCAGTCAAGTAGTCTGGTTTATTGTGATGTGTAGCTAGATGAGTGAGAAGTATAATTTTGTATTGGATTCGCTGTGTGATGGGTAGCCAGTGTAGTATTTTAAGATATGGAGTTATATGAGTTCTGGAGTATTTAGGGATGCGGTAAACTATGCGTGCGGCGGAATATAGTAGTTTGGTGAAAGGAATTATAGAATTTCGGGGAAGTCTGTGTAGTGTAGAGTTGCAGTAGTCGATTCTAGGCAGTATTAGGGATGTAACAAGCAGTTGGGCGAGCTTGGTGGTGATGGAGGGTCTAATTAGACGGATAGTGTGGAGTGTTCGATTAATGGATTTTGATAAGGAAGTTGTGTATTGAGAGAAAGATAATTTTTGATCGAAAATTATACCAAGGTTTTGAGCGGTGGAAGAGTATTTAATTATTTGGTTATTGATCCGAATTGAAGGTATATTTGTGGAAGTTGTAGGGGATTTGATTAGTAGTACAGTTGTTTTGTTAGTATTTAGGGAAAGAGAGTTGGAGGCAAGCCAACCACTAATTTCGTCTAAGCAGTTGTTCAGTATAGATATGTTAGTAGAGGGATCTGGTAAGCTGCAGTATATTTGAATGTCATCAGCATATGTGTGGAAATGTATTTCTGGGTATCTGTCGAATATGTCAAGTAGAGGTGCTAGGTATATGTTAAACAGTATTGGAGCGAGAACAGAGCCCTGAGCAACTCCGTGAGAGATTATGCGTGGTTTAGTTTTATATGAGTCGATGCATACTGAGTATGTGCGACTTTCAAGGTAGGATGTAAACCAATCTAGTGCAGTGCCTGTAATTCCGATACACTGCAGCCGACGGATTAGCAAGCTGTGGTCTATGGTGTCGAAAGCAGCGGAGAGGTCGAGGAAAATAATAATGGAGCAGTGTTTTGTTGGATGGAGTAGTATATTATTTAGTACATGTGTTAGTGCGGTTTCAGTACTCTTGTAAGTCGTGTAGGCACTTTGGAATTGGTTCAGTATGTTATTGTTGTCGAGATAGTCGTGTAGTTGGGAAGATACAATTCTTTCAAGAGTTTTGGATATATATGATAGATTGGAAATTGGACGGTAGTTGGAGAGATCAGATTTATCATGTGGGTTATTTTTTTTTAGTATAGGAGTGACATGTGCATTTTTCATATGAGCGGGAACTTTGCCAGAGATGAGGGAGAGGTCGATTATTTGTTTGTATAATGGAGAGAGTAGTGTAGTTAGTTTGTTTAGGAGTATTAAAGGTATCGGATCTAGCATGCATACTGATTTTACTGAGAGGAGGAGATTATTGATGGATGCTATGGAGGGGGTTTTGAAGGAGTCAAGTGAATATGATGGAGTTAACAGGGATGGCAATGTTGGACTAGGAAGCGAGTTTATTATATTAATTATTTTGTTGTTGAAGTAGTTGTCGAAGTTGGCTGAGTTTGTGGATGCCGGACAATCGGGAAGTATGCGGGGAGTAGTGCGTCCGAGTAGAGAATTCGATATTTGATATAGTTTTTTAGCATTGTTACCGGCGGCTGTTATAGTATCGGTGTAGTATTCACGTTTCGCCTTCTTAATCAGTTGTCTATATTTACTAGAGAGTTGTTTGAAACTAGTGAGGTTTTCTTCGCTTTTATGCTTTCTCCATTTTTTTTCTGTATATCGAAGCTGACGTTTAGTAAGCGATAGATTACGGTTGAACCATTTAGTGTTAAGTCGAGGGGTAATTGTTTTTGTCAAGGTTGGAGCTAGTCTATTTAGTGTTTTTAGTAGTGAGGAGTCAAGGGAGTTTATGTCTGGATAGTCGGCAAAGGTTGATAGGTGGGACATCAAGTCATTGGTGAAGTCAGTAATGGTAATATTTTTTGTTTTTCTGAATTGAATAGTTTTAGTAAGTCGTTTGGATCTGGGGAACTGTAGGTTAAATGTTATGATAAGATGATCAGTAACTAAAGATATAACGGATGTATTTAGTATAATGTTAGGTGTGTTGAGTGCTATTATTAGGTCAAGGATATTTCCGGATGTGTGAGTAGGTGAATTCACATATTGGGAACAGTTATTAGAGTCAATCGCATGTAGAAATCGTTTTGAGTATAGAGAGGAGGAGGATAATGGGATATTAAAGTCACCTAGGAGTATCGATTGATTGGTTAGAGATGACATAATGTTGTCAATTTCGTCGATGAAAGATGAGGTTGAATTGTGTGGAGGTCTATATATTGTTATAAGTGTAAAATGGAGGGAGTTTACTGGGTGGAATGTACATTTAAATGCTTCTGAGTGGTCAAGGTGTAGATCACTACTGTGTATTAATTTTATATTATTTCTGTATAGGACACCGATTCCACCGCCGTAATTTGGTCCGGGTCGGGGAAGATGGGTAAATCTTAATGATTTCGTATTAAGACTGGATATTATTGGTATATCGTTATCTGATAACCAGGTTTCTGTAATGCATAATATGTCTATATCGAGGTCGTGCATAAGATCGATTATAATATCGGTTTTGTTTCTTACAGATTGTACGTTTAGAGTTGCTAATTTCAGTAATCTATTATGGAGTGAGGTATCAGGTTGTAAGTGGATTTTAGAAGGTGTGGTTTGTGGTGTGTGTGTAGGGCTATATGCCGTAGGGGATACTGAGCTATTGATAGGGAGAGGGATTGATTTGTTCTGCAGTGATGAAGGGGGAGGTGGTGATACAGTGGTATGTGGTGGGGATGATTGTAGATGATTGTTCAATGGTATATGGGAGGGCCAGGAGAAAGGTAAGTCGATTCGATGTCATTGTGGGTTTGGAGTTGTAATCGGAGGCATACTATTTGTTGGAGGGGAAACGATATTGACAGTTGGGGTGGAGTTGCTTGAGTTAGGTGATGGTGGGGCTGCTTTTGTGGATAATTTG
>OZ038315.1:33303439-33338150 GCA_964035775.1 Osedax frankpressi
ATAATATTGATCTGTCAATAGAATGATTTTTGGAGATGGGTGTGATGAGGGCATATTTCATATGTGATGAAACGGTACCGGAGGAGATGGGTGTGATGAGGGCATATTTCATATGTGATGAAACGGTACCGGAGTTAATAGAGTGATCGATTATTAATTTATAATAGGATGAGAGGACAGATGAGAGGGGGTGAAGTAGTTGAAGGGGTATGGGATCCAGCTTGCATGTAGATTTTACTGAATTTAGAAGGTTGTATATATCGATAGTGGATGGTAAAGAGAAGGTTGAAAGTGAGTGATAGGGTATATTTAATGGGGGTAGTGTCGGATGCGGAAGGGAGTTTACTAGTGTTGTTATTTTTCCGTGAAAGAATTTGTCAAAGTCGATGGCGTTATTTTTGGATGTGTTATCAGGAAGTATTTTCGGTGTCATTCGTCCTAGTAGGGTGTATGCTATCTTAAATAATTTTTTGGAGTCATTGCCGGCTGATTTTATAACGTTAATGTAATATTCATTTTTTGCAGTATGTATTGACTTCCTGTAGGTTAAAGAAAGTTTCCTAAATGAAGCTAGGTCGAGTATGTTCTTAGATTTTCTCCATTTCTTCTCTGATATTCGGAGTTGACGTTTGATGGTGGAGAGTGTATGAGTGAACCATTTATTGCTATGCCGTGGGGTGACTGATTTTGTAGTTAGTGGTGCATGATTATTGAGAGTAGAGATAATTGAAAGGTCTAGATGAGATATGTCGGTGGCATCGTCATTTTTGGAAAGGGCAAGGATTAGTTCTGTGGAAAAGTCGGAGATGTTAATTTTATGTATTTTCCTGAATTTTATAATTTTTGGATATATCTTGGGTTTGGGAAACTGTAAGTTAAATGTAACAATGTGATGATCTGTGACTAGGTTTTGGACGGAAGTGTTTACTATAGGGTTTGGTGAGGTGTGAGAAAGTATTAGATCGAGGATATTTCCTGAGGTGTGGGTAGGTTCAAGAACATTTTGGGTGAAGTTATATGAGTTGATGGTATTTGTTAATCGATTTGAGTATGTCGAACTAGGTGAAATGGGTATGTTTAAGTCGCCTAGTATTATGGTTTGGTATGTTGAGGATGACATTATTGTATCCAATTCATCTATAAATTGAGGAATGGAGTTGTGTGGTGGTCTGTATATGGTTATGAGTGTGAATGGGAGTGAGTTAACTGGGTGGAAGGTGCATTTTAAGGCTTCGGAATGTTTAAGAGATAAGTCGATTTTACAAGCGAGTTTAAGACTATTTTTGTAAATGACACCGACACCTCCACCGTAGTGTGGGCCTAGTCTAGGCAGATGTATAAAACTGTTATAATGTGTGTTCAAACAAGATGTAATAGGTATGTCGTCATCTTTCAGCCACGTCTCAGTTATGCAAAGAATGTCTAGATTATGCTCATTGAAAATGTCGCTCACTATATCTACTTTGTTCCTTATTGAGCATACATTTAGTGTTGCCACTTTTAATCTGGTATTATCTGGAGATGAGTTTAGATGTAGAAAGGCATTAAGCATCGGTGTCTTGAAAGGATGTAAAGGTGGTGGTATGGTCGAAGATGGATTATTTTTATTTGTGAGTGGGTTGGGGGAAGTTAGTCAGATTGAAGGATTGGGAGAGTAGTGAGACGTGGAAGTGGAGGTATTGATATAGGAAGTATATGATGAATGCCAATTATTATATTGTGTGTCAGTTATGTTATAAGGTTGTGATTGCCAGTCAATTTTTCCTTTGAGATTCTTTCTAAGTTCGTAGCATTGGGTAGAGTTATTGTAGGTGGATTTTAGATTGGAAGGGGCGAGGCTGGATTTTGTAGCATGATATAGTATTCTGCCTCTAGTTATTTGGTGAGGTGTACGCTGGTTTCTAATATATAAGTTAGAGAATCGGGAGTCATTTTTTATATCATTTGTATATGATTGTAATGTGTGAAGTGAGTTGATAGACTTAAATGAGATTATAGCTAGGGAATTTGTAATTTTATGGGACAGTATGGCATTAGGAGAGATGTGAGCATATTTTAGTAGTTCATCCAGAAAGGGTTTATTGGTTTGTTTGGAATGCAGGTTGTCAATTACAATGGAATTTGATGTCGGAGAAATTGATTGCGATGAGGTGGTGAATGGTGGGTGACGGCTGATGAGAGGTTGGGTTGAGGTTTTATGAGACAAGGGGATATATAGTTTTGTTGATGATGTGCGAAATATTGGGTGTCTGGGATAACTTGGAATATATTGGGGAGGATTATGGTGAATGTAATTGCATTGTTTTTGGTAGCTGGATGTGGAAATGTGAGTATTGGGTGGGGATGTAGTAACACTTTGTCGAGGGATGTTAATATTAGTCGATAGGTCTGTCGTGTTATTAAGTTGTGTGTAGTGCTTGTCGAATTGGGAACTTGTATATGAGGTAAGTTTAGTTAGTTCTGTTAATTTATTGACTATGTTGGAGTTAGTTGTGTTCAGTTGTTTAATGATGTTGGAGAGTATTTTATCATGAGATTTGAGCTGTGAGTTAATGTCAGTCATTAGTATGGTTATGTCAGTAGACTCTTTTGGTGAAATGATGTTGGTATTTGTAATTGTTGGTAAGGGTTGTTCTATGGCGGTGCACTTTTTGCATATATACTGGAATGATGGGGAGTTCATTATGGAGACTATGTGTTTATTAACAGGGTTGCTATTAATCCATGTGTAGGGTAGACTTTTGTATGGATGTAGACATTTATGATGAATACTTGATTTACACCTACATGTCACGTAATTATTTTCGGTGGATAATGCAATATTACAGTGGATACATGATGTAATAGACATGGTAATATGTAACTATAATGATTTGTGAAGAAAAGAAAAAAGTAGTAGTAGTAGTAGTAGTAGTAGTAGTAGTAGTAGTAGTAGTAGTAGTAGTAGTAGTAGTAGTAGTAGTAGTAGTAGTAGTAGTAGTAGTAGTAGTAGTAGTAGTAGTAGTAGTAGTAGTAGTAGTAGTAGTAGTAGTAGTAGTAGTAGTAGTAGTAGTAGTAGTAGTAGTAGTAGTAGTAGTAGTAGTAGTAGTAGTAGTAGTAGTAGTAGTAGTAGTAGTAGTAGTAGTAGTAGTAGTAGTAGTAGTAGTAGTAGTAGTAGTAGTAGTAGTAGTAGTAGTAGTAGTAGTAGTAGTAGTAGTAGTAGTAGTAGTAGTAGTAGTAGTAGTAGTAGTAGTAGTAGTAGTAGTAGTAGTAGTAGTAGTAGTAGTAGTAGTAGTAGTAGTAGTAGTAGTAGTAGTAGTAGTAGTAGTAGTAGTAGTAGTAGTAGTAGTAGTAGTAGTAGTAGTAGTAGTAGTAGTAGTAGTAGTAGTAGTAGTAGTAGTAGTAGTAGTAGTAGTAGTAGTAGTAGTAGTAGTAGTAGTAGTAGTAGTAGTAGTAGTAGTAGTAGTAGTAGTAGTAGTAGTAGTAGTAGTAGTAGTAGTAGTAGTAGTAGTAGTAGTAGTAGTAGTAGTAGTAGTAGTAGTAGTAGTAGTAGTAGTAGTAGTAGTAGTAGTAGTAGTAGTAGTAGTAGTAGTAGTAGTAGTAGTAGTAGTAGTAGTAGTAGTAGTAGTAGTAGTAGTAGTAGTAGTAGTAGTAGTAGTAGTAGTAGTAGTAGTAGTAGTAGTAGTAGTAGTAGTAGTAGTAGTAGTAGTAGTAGTAGTAGTAGTAGTAGTAGTAGTAGTAGTAGTAGTAGTAGTAGTAGTAGTAGTAGTAGTAGTAGTAGTAGTAGTAGTAGTAGTAGTAGTAGTAGTAGTAGTAGTAGTAGTAGTAGTAGTAGTAGTAGTAGTAGTAGTAGTAGTAGTAGTAGTAGTAGTAGTAGTAGTAGTAGTAGTAGTAGTAGTAGTAGTAGTAGTAGTAGTAGTAGTAGTAGTAGTAGTAGTAGTAGTAGTAGTAGTAGTAGTAGTAGTAGTAGTAGTAGTAGTAGTAGTAGTAGTAGTAGTAGTAGTAGTAGTAGTAGTAGTAGTAGTAGTAGTAGTAGTAGTAGTAGTAGTAGTAGTAGTAGTAGTAGTAGTAGTAGTAGTAGTAGTAGTAGTAGTAGTAGTAGTAGTAGTAGTAGTAGTAGTAGTAGTAGTAGTAGTAGTAGTAGTAGTAGTAGTAGTAGTAGTAGTAGTAGTAGTAGTAGTAGTAGTAGTAGTAGTAGTAGTAGTAGTAGTAGTAGTAGTAGTAGTAGTAGTAGTAGTAGTAGTAGTAGTAGTAGTAGTAGTAGTAGTAGTAGTAGTAGTAGTAGTAGTAGTAGTAGTAGTAGTAGTAGTAGTAGTAGTAGTAGTAGTAGTAGTAGTAGTAGTAGTAGTAGTAGTAGTAGTAGTAGTAGTAGTAGTAGTAGTAGTAGTAGTAGTAGTAGTAGTAGTAGTAGTAGTAGTAGTAGTAGTAGTAGTAGTAGTAGTAGTAGTAGTAGTAGTAGTAGTAGTAGTAGTAGTAGTAGTAGTAGTAGTAGTAGTAGTAGTAGTAGTAGTAGTAGTAGTAGTAGTAGTAGTAGTAGTAGTAGTAGTAGTAGTAGTAGTAGTAGTAGTAGTAGTAGTAGTAGTAGTAGTAGTAGTAGTAGTAGTAGTAGTAGTAGTAGTAGTAGTAGTAGTAGTAGTAGTAGTAGTAGTAGTAGTAGTAGTAGTAGTAGTAGTAGTAGTAGTAGTAGTAGTAGTAGTAGTAGTAGTAGTAGTAGTAGTAGTAGTGTAGTAGTAGTAGTAGTAGTAGTAGTAGTAGTAGTAGTAGTAGTAGTAGTGGTAGTAGTAGTAGTAGTAGTAGTAGTAGTAGTTTTTACAAAATTATTAATATTAGTATACTAAATATGGTATATATATATATATATATTTAGAATTTTCTTCTAATTCCTGCTATGATTTGATTATTAACACTGTTGAAATAATTGATGTAGTAGTAGTAGTAGTAGTAGTAGTAGTAGTAGTAGTAGTAGTAGTAGTAGTAGTAGTAGTAGTAGTAGTAGTGGTAGTAGTAGTAGTAGTAGTAGTAGTAGTTTTACGATGTTCTTGAAAGTAAATTAGAATTACCAAAATTATTAATATTAGTATACTAAATATGGTATATATATATATATATATTTAGAATTTTTCTAATTCCTGTTAATTTGATTTGATCTATTAACACTGTTGAAATAATTGATGAGGTGGCTATTCAGACGTTCACACCACGCCCTCTTATCATTGGCCACACCTTCCGATAGGCTTAGCCCTTCCCACCTCTCAGTTGGAGATATTCAACCTTTATCCTAATGAAAGACACGCCTACGCCCTATACGTGAAAGACACGCCTCCATTCCTAGAATTATATGCAAACAAATATACGGGCAGTAAGTATTTATATCATTCGCTGGCATTACCATGGTTTTAGAGTATAAAATATCTCCTACAATGACAATAGAATATAATATGAGTAATTATAACTGGTAGATACTTACTGTACTATGCAAATAAATTATTTAGGATTGTAAGTAGTACGTTTGAAAGATTATTTCTGTTATTGACAATAGGATGATTGTTGTATTTTACCTGAAGGTTAGTTTAAGAAATATACATGAACTGTTGATTGTTTTAGATTACAATTATAAATTTAAATAAAACTACATAAATATATATATATATATATTATTTATAAATATATACTACATGTATATATAATCTAAATATTAATTAATATCCATGTATATATTAACTTTAATTAATAGATTTAATTAATTAGTACTTTCCGCAAACGATTAGAATAATTAAAAACTGCGATATTTTAGAATTTTCGCATATATATAAATATATTTATATATAAATATATATATATATATATATATAATAATAATATAAATATATATATATATATATATATAATAATAATATACATAATAATAAAGTTTGTATTTATAAATTCCTTAAATGATATACTTATATGTTTAAATCTGTAATATAGTGTACTTAAATATAGTAGTGTAGCTAAAGGGAGTAATTTAGTTAAGGAGAGTAATGTAGTTAAATGATATAGTGAAGAAAACATGTAAATAAAATTGGATATAGTGAAGAAAACATGTAAATAAAATTGGCAATGTAACCACAATGTAACTGAAATGTAATTAAAGGAAGCTGTATTGCAAGACTTAGTACAATACCAACACCTATACATTGTACACAACCTAGATGTAACGTACATTAAGGAACATTAATGTACGTCAACACCAGCATACTGAGGTGTTGTCCTCGATATCCGTTATTTCGTGTGTAAAGATCGTAGCGACGTCCTACTTGCGTATAACGTGTACCGTATTTACTCTATATTCGGAGAGTAAGTGTAAATTTAACGGTAAATTAGTTGTACTCTGTCCCCGAGGCGATCTTAAAAGTAGGCCTTGGTACAATCAGCAATCACGTGAGCAAGTTACTAAGTCACCAGGCTATTTACCATATATATTATATTGAGGCTTCCTTATTTACATTCATAGATAAATGAGGCAAATGTATATATATATATATATATATATATATATATATATATATATATATATATATATATATATATATATGTGTGTGTGTGTATCTGTATATATGTGTATGCATGTGTGTGTATGTGTGTGAGTATGTGTGTGAGTATGTTTAGGTGGTATATATATATACAATTTCATTTTTTATATTTAAATAATATTTAAAATATTTTATAAAATGTGTAGTCACTTTTTTACTATGTTGGATATCTGCAAAGTTGTAAGAAAATGCAAGTTATGTAATAATTATAGTAATTTAGTTCATCAATTACGATCATTTCCATCGATAACGGGTAGAGATAATATCTTATTTGTACAGAATTATAGAACAATCCTTTGTTCATAAGTTACTATTTTATCATGTTGCGTACAGCAAATAGCTTTGTGATATACTAACATAGTTTATTAGTGTGTGTTAATAATAAATGTAATGAGCATAACTGGTCAGCGCATCCTAAGACCCTAGTGATCAGTTATACACCACCGACATATGTTTTCCATCACAGATTTCGGCGTCTGCTTTCCGGGTTTGAAACTTAAACCCATTTAATCGGTAACATATGCGTGAAGTAATATGTGAGTATGTGTAGTGTAGGGTTGAATGCGATTGTGCGATTAAGTGTGTGATTATGATAGTATGTGTGTGAGTGTGCGATTAAGTATGTGAGTGTATGTTTAAGTGAGTAATTATAATAGCATGTATGTGAGTGTGCGATTAAGTCTGTGATTATGATAGTATGTGTGTGAGTGTGCGATTAAGTGAGTGATTATGATAGTATGTGTGTGAGTGTGCGATTAAGTATGTGAGTGTACGTTTAAGTGAGTGATTATAATAGCATGTGTGTGAGTGTGCGATTAAGTGTCTGAGTATAATAGTAAGTGTGTGAGTGTGCGATTAATTGTGTGAGTGTGATATTAAGTAAGTGAGTGTGCGATTAAGTGCGTGATTATAATAGTATGTGTGTGAGTGTGCGATTAAGTGTGTGAGTGTACGTTTAAGTGAGTGATTATAATAGCATGTGTGTGAGTGTGCGATTAATTGTTTGAGTATAAGAATAAGTGTGTGAGTGTAAGATTAAGTGTGTTATTATAATAGTATGTGTGTAATTAAGTGTGTAATTAATAGTAGTGTGCAATTAAGTGTGTGAGTGTGAAATTAAGTAAGTGAGTGTGCGATTAAGTGCCTGATTATAATAGTATGTGTGTGAGTGTGCGATTAAGTGTGTGAGTGTGATATTAAGTAACTGAGTGTGCGATTAAGTGTGTGATTATAATAGTATGTGTGTGAGTGTGCGATTAACTGTGTAAGTATAAGATCAATTGTGTGAGTATGCGATTAACTGTTTCAATGGATAATTGTGAGAGGACATTTTACTATATTTACTATGTTATATTACGTTGTACAATTACGTGTCACTACTATCATATTATATAACCTTCTTCAAACTGCGTTGACAGTTGTGATAATCCTTGTTTTAATAGCTTAATAATATCTATAAACACAATATGTGACATAATTTACACATGATATATATATATATATATATATATATATATATATTTATATATATATATATATAAATATAAATATATATATATATATATATATATATTTTAATATATATAAATATATATATATATATAATGTAATATTATTTATATATAATTTATATATTACGGATATTTCTATGATTAATGAAGTAATATTGTATTATTACATTATATTAGATAATCACATTGGTACAGTATATATAGAACTTTACGGGTTCGCGTACTCACTAACATATGTTAGTATATACGGTACTCTATACTCTATGTTAGTATATACGGTACACTATACTATATGTTATTATATACGGTACACTATACTCTATGTTATTATATACGGTACACTATACTCTATGTTATTATATACGGTATACTATATTATATGTTGGTATATACGGTATACTATACTATATGTTATTATATACGGTACACTATGCTATATGTATTATATACGGTACACTATACTATATGTTATTATATACGGTACACTATACTATATGTTATTATATACGGTACACTATACTATATGTTATTATATACGGTATACTATACTATATGTTAGTATATACGGTACACTATAATATATGTTATTATATACGGTACACTATACTCTATGTTATTATATACGGTATACTATATTATATGTTGGTATATACGGTACACTATACTATATGTTATTATATACGGTACACTATACTATATGTTATTATATACGGTACACTATACTATATGTTAGTATATACGGTACACTATACTATATGTTATTATATACGGTACACTATACTCTATGTTATTATATACGGTATACTATAGTATATGTTGGTATATACGGTACACTATACTATATGTTATTATATACGGTACACTATGCTATATGTATTATATACGGTACACTATACTATATGTTATTATATACGGTACACTATACTATATGTTAGTATATACGGTACACTATACTATATGTTATTATATACGGTACACTATACTATATGTTAGTATATACGGTACACTATACTATATGTTATTATATACGGTACACTATACTATATGTTATTATATACGGTACACTATACTCTATGTTATTATATACGGTACACTATACTATATGTTATTATATACGGTACACTATACTATATGTTAGTATATACGGTACACTATACTATATGTTATTATATACGGTACACTATACTATATGTTATTATATACGGTACACTATACTATATGTTAGTATATACGGTACACTATACTATATGTTATTATATACGGTACACTATACTATATGTTATTATATACGGTACACTATACTCTATGTTATTATATACGGTACACTATACTATATGTTATTATATACGGTACGCTATATGTTATTATATACGGTACACTATACTCTATATTATTATATACTGTACACTATACTATATGTTATTATATACGGTACACTATACTATATGTTATTATATACGGTACACTATATTATATGTTATTATATACGGTACACTATACTATATGTTAGTATATACGGTACACTATACTCTATGTTATTATATACGGTACGCTATACTATATGTTAGTATATACGGTACACTATATTATATGTTATTATATACGGTACACTATACTATATGTTAGTATATACGGTACACTATACTCTATGTTATTATATACGGTAAACTATACTATATGTTATTATATACGGTACACTATACTATATGTTATTATATACGGTACACTATATTATATGTTATTATATACGGTACACTATACTATATGTTAGTATATACGGTACACTATACTCTATGTTATTATATACGGTACGCTATACTATATGTTAGTATATACGGTACACTATACTATATGTTATTATATACGGTACACTATACTATATGTTATTATATACGGTACACTATACTCTATGTTAGTATATACGGTACACTATACTATATGTTAGTATATACGGTACACTATATTATATGTTATTATATACGGTACACTATACTATATGTTAGTATATACGGTACACTATACTATATGTTATTATATACGGTACACTATACTATATGTTATTATATACGGTACACTATATTATATGTTATTATATACGGTACACTATACTATATGTTAGTATATACGGTACACTATACTCTATGTTATTATATACGGTACGCTATACTATATGTTAGTATATACGGTACACTATACTATATGTTATTATATACGGTACACTATACTATATGTTATTATATACGGTACACTATACTCTATGTTAGTATATACGGTACACTATACTATATGTTAGTATATACGGTACACTATATTATATGTTATTATATACGGTACACTATACTATATGTTATTATATACGGTACACTATACTCTATGTTAGTATATACGGTACACTATGCTATATGTTAGTATATACGGTACACTATACTATATGTTAGTATATACGGTACACTATATTATATGTTATTATATACGGTACACTATACTCTATGTTATTATATACGGTACATTATGTTGGTGTACATCAATGTTGGGAATTCGGTGGTGCTTTTTATATGTTCTCCTTTATAGTCTGAAATATAATATTATTATACGCACAATTCTATAAGAAAATGCTATCTTACTAAACACATATCATGGATTGATTGTAATATGACCAATACACATGAATACGGGTAATTTCAATGCTGACCTACAAACAATAGAGAGAACAATGCTGTTAGTTGGAGGGTAATACCTCTTTGCGAGATGACCATTAATCCGATTACCTAAGTCTGGCTATCTATTTTATGATACGGATGGAACGTTGTCCGAGAAGTGTATGAATCAACAGATGGTCATAATGTAAACACAACAAATCTTTGATGACCGGTGTAGAACACTACTGACCATTAGTTATATATAACTATAGCTATTTATAGCCGATTAATCATTATACTACTAGATAATCAACTATTCTAACAATAATTGTTAGAATAATTGATACGTAAACAATGCGCCATTGCATAATCTATTGTCTTCTTCCTCCAGGTGCAGCTAACAGTAGCCATATTAATCACGGTATTAGGGAGCTTAGCATTATCTAATCACGACGCCCGCCGACTTTATGACGATTTATTGCGTAAGAATCGTTATAATCGCCTCATCAGGCCCGTTGGCAATAGCACCGATAAACTAACGGTGAAGATGGGTTTGAAACTTGCTCAAGTGCTTGATGTGGTCAGTAATTGTATTAATACAATTGTTAATAATAAATCATTTTTCTAAAATATATCAAGATTAAAAATTTATTAAATGTTCTTAGATATTACGAATATTTCTATATTCATATCTACTATCTAATCTATTATAAGTTTTTATATATTTATATCTACTATCTAATCTATTATAAGTTTTTATATATTTAATATACTATCTAATCTATTATAAGTTTTTATAAATTTAATCTAATCTATTATAATCTTAATCTAATCTATTATAAGTTTTTATAAATTTAATCTAATCTATTATAATCTTAATCTAATCTATTATAAGTTTTTATATCTTTATATCTACTATCTAATCTATTATAAGTTTATATATCTTCATATCTATTATCGAATCTATTGTAAGTTTTTATAAATTTAATATACTATCTAATCTATTATAAGTTTTTATATCTTTATATCTACTATCTAATCTATTATAAGTATTTATATATTTAATATACTATATATAGATATAATCAATTTATATAGATTATAATCTATTATAAGTTTTTAAATCTTTAATATATTTTCTAATCTATTAAAAGTTTTATATCTATAATATATTATCTAATCTATTATAATTGTATATATCTTTAATATACTATTTAATATTTAATCTATTTTAAGTTTTTATATGTTTAATAAACTATCTAGTCTATTATATGTTTTTATATATTTAATATACTCTTTACTCTATCATGTATTATATTATGTAAACATAGGTATGCATTATTTTATAGGCTAGTTTATAGGATTAAACTAATTAAAATAAATGTTATTAATAAATAAATATAATTGACTATATATAAAGTATATAAATATATAAAGTACATAACTATATACATACATATACATATATATATATATATATATATATATATATATATATAATATCATGTGATATATGTTGAAGAACCATATAATAATTTTATCATATATACAAATCAAATATATGAATATTTATTATTTATAATTTTCAGAAAGCCCTTTAACCTTTAA
This sequence comes from Osedax frankpressi, assembly GCA_964035775.1. NCBI lineage: Eukaryota > Metazoa > Annelida > Polychaeta > Sabellida > Siboglinidae > Osedax > Osedax frankpressi. The sequence goes on from OZ038315.1 coordinate 33,315,749, forward strand.
CCATTTTGTATAGTGTACACTGTACATTGTACGCTACATCAGTTTAATTTGGAATATATATCCTGAAATGAATTATTAATTTTAGAATGCGAATTTAGATTAAGAATATAGTAATATTCAGGAATAATTTTATCAGTATATTGTTTTAATTTAAATATTGCAATACTATTAATAATAATATATTAATTGTTATAATTTGATACAATTTTTGTATGGGTCGTTTTGATTAAACATGATAATTTGTGATAATTTGTAAGTATAACACAATAACGATTTCAACAAGGAAATAAAAACGCCTTCATGTCTAAAGCTAAACAAAAACTATATAAGATATGTGGCACTCTATATAATATATAGAAATATTGCGGTCGAAGATGTTTAGTGTATACTGAAATACATATGTCTATGGTCAGATGTATATTCTATATTAGTCTTGTAATTTCATTTATATTTCATATATCGTGTATTGGTTTTTTGATTTGTGAAAAGTGAATGGGTTTGTATATCTTATGATAACTTATAATATAGTCATACGCAAAACGTCATGTCCTAAGGACATGTGTCCTTTTCCGACTTCCTGTCCTCAAGTTAACTTCGATATCTATATATAGATATCGGTATTCTATAGTAAGCCGATATCTCTAATATCGACCATCGATTACAAGGTATAATGTAACGTCCGATAAGGGATGTAGAGAGTCCGTTGTCCTGGGGGATAACTATCCGCCAGGGGAAAATGTGGCAGAACGAAGTCAAGTTCTGGCCACGCCCCGAGACTATCGGTCTGCTAATCAGACTGATATTGCTAAAGTGGGTAATATATAAATTCGATTACCAGCTATGAATGCAATTTACCATTATTGACCACTATTGGCTTTGAGAGATGATGCCCTTAAAGAAGATATGTGTTTATATATAAATATATATATGTGGCTATTCGACTTTATAGTGTCTATATATGTATAATATATCTATATATAAATATATATACATTAATATATCTTTATATATATATATATATATATATATATATATATCTATATATAAATATATATACATATATATCTTTATATACATATATATATATATATATATATATATATATATATATATAAATTAGTCATTACTTAATTGTATTGGTATGTCTAGAGACGTTCATTATTTAAATGTATCTACTTAGTATTTGTACACATTTCAAAAACAATTATTATATTAAATACAACTATATTTTAAATCAATTCGCTATGAAATATTTAGGTCTGAACGACAAACGACAAAAATGTATTTAAATGATACTTTTCATGTAACATTTGCTCGGGATGATATAATGCGTAATCTCGATGAATAATCTAAATATAGACATACTAACAGCGTTGGTTAATGTAATAATAGCCCATTTTCTCTTGTTAATGAAATAGCGATATCGATGTTATGAACCTACCTTAATTCTAATACATTAACACTTTAATTTGCACACCGTTAATGCTTTATAAAACTTATGGACATTATAGTATGGAGTAATAAAAGTCGTCGAGTAATACTCAATGAGTAGTACCTAAACGATTGTAGTAATTGTAAAATTAAATACAAATCTGGTTCAAAAATCTATTCCTGGAACTGACATTCCTACGATACCCATTATCGCCCTCTCTCCTTTAATATATAATGCAATAGCATTACAATCATCATTATCATTTGGTTGCTTACATTAGTTTCCCTGTGTTTTCCCGGAGTTTTCTTTATTTCCTATATTCCTGCACAGTAGTAAACCATTAAATGACCAGGTATTGAATTATGCCTTATTCTGTTTACAGTTCTGCATTTATTTATAGATTATTTTCATATATTACAATAAAATAATACGATATTTAATTAATCAATTTCGGTTTTCAAATATAACAGATATAAATTGATATCCTTGTATTTATATGAAGTGGTATCTACCATTTGTATATCATAAGAGTAAAATAAAATTATCTACTATATAAAATCTACATTATATATTATACACATACATAAACACATACATACACATATGTATATATATATATATATATATATATATCACTCCCACACACACACATGCACACGCACACACGTATACACATACACATATCCACACCCATAGAAAAATGCACTCACATATATATACATACATACACACACATGCTCACATGCACAAACACACATACACACACATAGACACACACACACATACATACATACATAACTACATAACACATATATACAGACAAACCATACGTAATTAACAATTGACTATAAAATCTACATATATGCAATTATTTAAAATGAAATTGTTCCAAAATTGAAAAAAAATATTCCAAAAGAGAAATATGACTTCACAGAAAATCACCTACACAAAAATAGCAAATTTAGACTTCTAAGATGATGAATCTAAACAATCTCGCTTTCAAACTCGATACACAACTCTATTTAATTCCCACAGTTATTAAGTTCTATATTTTCATAAATATAATTTCAAACGCATACAAATCAAACAAAAATATAACCTACAAAACTAACACTTACTAAAAAAATACTTACTACATTAACGGTTCTAACTAACATAGATTACTGTAAAATTATATTATGTTTATTACAAAAACAAATCAAAAACAGAACATTTCGTGTCGTATTGCTTTTATACAGTATTATATTGCTCAGCATTTCTTAAGAATATTGTGGAGATTCAAATACAAATATACCTATAAATTACTATATATAAAACATACTACTAATTACAAAATGAGTCAAACTTATCTAGCCTAGCACATTACTAAACACATCACAAATAGAACATCATTAAAAATAAAAAAACTTAATCTTTAATTCTTGACTTTTCAAAAATAGTTTTTCTATTTTCTTTATACACCTTAAAGAATATTCTACATTCCAAATTATAATTAGAATCCTATAGAAATCATTCACAAATAACTTAGTTATTATCTTAATACCGACTTATCTCATATGGCAAAGCCACCCAATTGTACATCTACATTATGTAGATTATGTAATATCATAGAAAATAGATTATTTAATCCCAATACTACCCGTTCTTACTACAGAAATAACTTCCTTGATCTTATTCTCCATACGAGTATGGTACATCACGTTACACATTCAATACATTATTTTATTATTTATCTTATTTTCGACATAAACGGAAATATTACATTTATTTCTTTCTTTTTATCACTATGTTTTCCTTATATATACATTTGATTATATTCTCAGCTTAGAAGTATGTCTCTATATAAATCTTACAAATCTTACATATATATTTATATATATATATATATATATATATATATATATATATATATATATTTATATACATATATACACACATTTATGTATATTCTATTCCTTGAATATCTGCAAACTTGCCAACCAGATTAAAACTAATCACCGGAACGTGTTTAATTGTACATTATTATTTACGATCGAAGTTACTCACTGTAATTGTCTACGTACCCGTGAATACCCACGAGTACACAGATGCCCGCATATACCTACAAACATACACATAACCATAGTTACATCTATAATAATGATTTGCAAAATCGTATTTTTACAGAACGAAAGAACTCAAGTTATTACCACGAATCTCTGAGTTGTTCAGGTTAGAAATATATATATATATATATATATATATATATATACATATATAATATATATATATATATATATATATATATATATATATATGTATATATATATATATATATATATATATATGGGTGGACATGTTTTCAAGCCATATATGATATTTTATGTTTACAATAATACGTATTATATATTTAAACTATTATTTTAGAAATCTTTATGATAATATTGAAATAAAAAATATTTAATTAATTATATATAGTAATATAATAAATATTTATATGAAAATATAAAAATTATATTTCACAAGAAAAATATTAATACACTGAAAAATTATCTAAAAATTACTTTTTTGTTTATCAGGGTCATGTTTATATTGAAAAGAAAGATGGTCATTACATGATATTATATAATATAATAACATAATATACTTATATATTAATAAAGGAAATATACATTTAAGCATATATTATAAATCTAAAGATTTAATATTATATTATAATAAAATATATTAATGGTCAAATTAATTAATTAATTGTAGTGTATCTAATTAATATTACAGAATGTAGTAAATATTATAAAATAACTGTAAAAATTTATTTATACAGAATGTTTCGATAGTAAAATCTATATAGAGAATATGAAGAATATTATGAATTTTACTAGTTCCCATGTATATATATATATATATATATGATATAATAACCGGTTTTAGGGTATCCTGAATTCCATTACTACGGTATAATTTCAATATACATAATAGATAACTCACTAGTCCGGATGCGTTGTGCAGTTCACACTTGCTACTCCAACTTCTGATTTCATACTATCTCCTCGTGACTCATCGCAAACACGCCATAGTTACATTATACAATGGAACAATGGTTTAATCGATTACAAAGACTACGGCACCGACTATCTCTAAAAATATTCGTTATTGTCTGATATACTATGATGATTCTATTACAAATGCATTATTATATGAGCCGGTATATATATTGATAAGTAAATAGGCCAACATTTGCATATGCTAATCAAAACTATTAGATACTAACAAATAACAACAATTATTAAGTAAAACTCACCCATACTAACCATATAGTGTAACATATTTAATATATATAATATAACATATTTAATATATATAATATATATAGTATAATATATTTAATAAATATATTGTAACATAGTTAATATATATTGTACATATCTCATACATATAGTATAACAGATTTAATATATATAGTATAAAATATTTAACATATAGAGTATTACATATTTAACATAACAACTAAATCGTGCGGATGATCTTCAGGAGTGGAAGGATCAGGGTTTGAGATGGGAACCAAAGGAGTATGGAGGTGTCAAGACACTCTACGTACCTTCCGAGTCCATCTGGCTTCCGGATATCGTCCTATACAATAAGTTGGTTACATCGCTATCGTTGTAAGTCGGTATTAGTGACTAGTTTTGAAGACGATATATTCTTTAAATATTGAATTATCAAATAATTGATCCCACATCCATAAACAAATATTCATTTTGGATTTCGACTAGTGTTCATTCTCTTCTAGCTTCAACTTGACCCAACACTCCAACACTCTTCCACGAACAACTCCTACATCCCACTCCCAAACGTACTCAGTGCAGACGGAGACTACACCGTAACAATAATGACAAAAGCAACATTGAGCTATAACGGCACTGTACGATGGGAACCTCCCGTTATATACAAATCTCATTGCGAGATCGAAGTGGAGTTCTTTCCCTTCGACATACAGCACTGCAGACTCAAATTTGGCAGTTGGTCTTATGATGGATTCCAGGTGAGTCTAGGAATGGTAGCGTTGTGATTTTACATTGGGGTGCGTCTGGGATATAAGCTCTGGATCATATTATAAGACAATATTACATAGGTACCTGGTTGTCTATCTTTTTATATCATAGTAACATACGAGTAATTAAATCCAGCAAAGATAATACAAAATTGTAATATTATATTGTATAGAACTTTTAAGGTTTTTAATAAATAATCATTAAAAAAAATAAATTCTAATAATGTATTTAATATAGTACTATGTATAATATAGTACTATGTATAATATTGTAATATGTATAATATAGTACTATATATACAATTAATTTAACTACATATATAAAAATCAAATTACCCAAGAGAACGTACGTTCTCTCATTACGTAATCTCAATTATATTATAATACATTTCTCAACACCGGGAATATTATTAATCTAGTTTAATATGTTTTAATGAGTGCATTCATGAGTTTATAAAATAGAATAGGAATGTATAAACATTATACATATACTTTTAGTGGGATGCAATTTAATAACTTGTAATTATAACATTTAGTATTTACATATTTCAATTAACTTCAATAATTGATGACCTTTTACACTTTCATAATAATTGTATTTGTCATATGAAATATATAATTTAAAATCAGTATTTGCGTAAATATATTTAAATACAATATACATATTACATTGTATACCCTATAGGGTATACTGTTTTAGAAACGTACCAGTCAACGATTTCTTATTATAATATATACATATATATATTTATATATATATATATATTTATATATATATATATATATAAATATATAAATATATATATATATATATAAATATATATATATATATATATATATATATATATATATATGAGCAATATGCTACCGCTTGGTAGCGCACCAGTGGGTTACGTAACAACGCATTTTCTCTCGCTAGGTTGACCTAGTACATTTGTGGCAGGAACACCTGGGACTTACGGAACTGGCAAAGATAGATGAGGCAATAGACCTGAACGACTTCTACAGAAGGTAGACCATTTGTGTGGGTGTGGTTTAATGTGCGGGTGGGCGTATTGTTTACCTGGATTGGTGTGTTGATGCGCACACGCGTATGCTTTTACGAAGGGTCTGTATGTATACTATTGCGAACGTAACCAAATATGCACGAGTGTGTTCGAATGTATGGGAATGTGTGCAAGTTTGTGAGAGTGGATCTTTGATCCATGGGATTTTTTTTACCTAGAGTGTAACTGGTAGGATTATAGAGGTGTGACAGCACGTGACAATAAAGTTAACATCGCGATAAGAGCCTGAGTTATTGGTATGCAGATAAGACGAGATAAGATGAGATAAGATAACATAGAGACAGCTATACTCAGTTCTGCCAGTTAAACTGCTGGAAATCGCTTCAATTTATTATAACGTTATAATACCACGATATATTTACTTAAGCCCCATATGTAATGGGCCTCTATAAAACCAAACTAAGTACCTAGTGAACATACACCTCTACTCACAGTACGGAGCTGCTAAAACCCGTTAAAGCGTAAACTTGCTATGACCACGCACATAACAGCAGACCACGCCCCCCGACATTTAATAGCGTAGAATGGGATTTACTTAACGTACCCGCTAAGAAGACAATCAAAAAGTATCCGTGCTGCGCCGAACCCTATCCCGACATCACATTCTCCTTGACCTTACGACGTAAAACCCTGTTCTACACCATAAACTTGCTGATACCCTGCATCAGCATAAATCTACTGACCATCCTCGGCTTCTATCTCCCTTCCGACGGCGGCGAAAAGATTTCCCTGTGCATATCGATACTGTTGTCGCTGTCTATCTTCCAGGTAAGCGAGGCGTCGTAGCGTGGGAGGATACCGGAATTCTGGGTGATATCGTGGCGGGTCATATCGTAGCGAGGTCAAGGTGTATAGGGGTCATGCGATTAGTATCGGGTATTACTGTTGTCTTATGCCGGAGTCAGAGTTGGTGAAGTTATTAATATATGTACGTTTACTATAGTAAACATTCATACATATATCATATATGAGTATACTACAGTGTACATTGTCCATTGTTCATTATACTGTGTACATTGTACAGAGTTCATTGTACTGTGTACATTGTACATTGTTTATTGTACGGCGTACATTGCATATTGTAATGTGTAAACTGTACTTTTTAATTCGGTTATCAGTTTAATAGATTAGTTGTAAGGAATATATTAAATGGAGACGTATGAATGTAATAATACTGTAAAGTATATATGTGTGTGTGTATGCTAAAATAAAAATATATTATTCAAGATTTAATTATAATTCTTATTAAATAAAAATAATTTGAAATTTTAAAAATAAATTTTAATAAAAATATATTTATGACAGATGACTTTCATTTCCTCTAGCTTTTACTCATGGAGATAGTACCTGCAACATCCCTGACTATTCCTTTGATGGGAAAATACATTCTTTTTACTTCTTGTCTGCTGTCATTGTCTATATTCTCTTCCGTGGTAACATTAAACGTGAATTTCCGATCAATGCAGGTTGATTAGATCTTATATAATAAATAATTAATAATTAATTATTACTATATATATCATATCATTTCGAATTTATAGTTATACCCTACATGAAATATAAATATTTATATTCGTGAATTCAGCCACGAAGAATGATACACAAGTAAATACTATTCAAATACTTACACAAGTAAATACTATTAAAATACTTACACAAGTAAATACTATTCAAATACTTACACAATTAAATACTATTCAAATACTTACACAAGTAAACACTGTTCAAATACTTACACAAGTAACTACTATTCAAATACTTACACAAGTAAATACTATTCAAATACTTACACAAGTAAATACTGTTATAATACTTACACAAGTAAATACTATTCAAATACTTACACAAGTAAATACTATTCAAATACTTACACAAGTAAATACTGTTCAAATACTTACACAAGTAAATACTGTTCAAATACTTACACAAGTAAACACTGTTCAAATACTTACACAAGTAACTACTATTCAAATACTTACACAAGTAAATACTATTAAAATACTTACACAAGTAAATACTGTTATAATACTTACACAAGTAAATACTATTCAAATACTTACACAGGTAAATACTATTCAAATACTTACACAAGTAAATACTGTTCAAATACTTACACAAGTAAATACTATTCAAATACTTACACAAGTAAATAATATTTAAATACTTACACAAGAAATACTGTTCAACTACTTACACAAGTAAATACTATTCAAATACTTACACAAGTAAATACTGTTATAATACTTACACAAGTAAATACTATTCAAATACTTACACAGGTAAATACTATTCAAATACTTACACAAGTAAATACTGTTCAAATACTTACACAAGTAAATACTATTCAAATACTTACACAAGTAAATAATATTTAAATACTTACACAAGAAATACTGTTCAACTACTTACACAAGTAAATACTATTCAAATACTTACATAAGTAAATACTATTTAAATACTTACACAAGTAAATACTATTCAATTACTTACATAAGTAAATACTAATATTGTATTAGCTGTCAATAATGTATATATGTTTGTAGGCTATAGTAAAAAGCATTAAAATAATATTTCAATTATTGATCATGTCAATTACAAAGAGCGTCTATGTATCACCCGATAGAATTAATACAATAGAAATGCATGCCTGGATATCTGAATTGCTATTTAACTTAATGGTTATACACTAGAACAGCTGTTATTTCATTGTTGGTTGGTTATGATATATAGAAATTTTATAATCGATAGCGATGTCACTGTATGAACACTATACGATAGAAAAACATTGCGATATGATTAGTTAGTGCGTGTTTGTATAGTCGATCAAGGCATGCATTACATACTCCCATATGTATTACTGCAGACACCGGCAATGCCCGCTATTACCAAGAAGCTGTTCCTGCACGTATTACCAAAACTGTTATGCATGAGACAGCCTCCGAATAACGACGAGGAACACAATGCTCAAGGTCACTATTAATATTGCGCAATACATCCGGTTACCGAGTACATCTACCCGAGAAGAATATATTACCATTGATATAAAATAAAATTGATAACACAACGCCAGAGTAACTGGCGTATGCAAGTTTTACGGAATCAATTTAAGTATTGATTAAATATCCATTTACATTATATAATACGTAAATTTAAGGTCAAAGACAATTACTGGCGGACTTTTCTGATGTTACAACAGAACTACCTTCGTACGGCAGAAGAAGTAGACAACAAACTTTCAGCATGTCCTTAGACTCAAATTCAATACCTTCGGTAGGTAAATATATTTAACAAAATACAATTGAATATTATACCATCTATTATCTTTATTTAGTAGATACATTATTTTAAAATATATTTATTATAAATAAATTTTAATAAATAATCACCAATTATTCATAATTTATATTTAGAAGTAAATAGGTAATTATGTTAAGCAACAGATAAAATGTTCAGTGTTCACTAGAGTCAGTCCAGCGATATCTATTGTCCTGGTTGCGAATACCAACGTCGACAGCTATTAATGTCCAATACAATGCTACCACCAAATGCAACGAAAGCTCTCGAAGGAGCAACTTTTATTGCTAAACATCTGCATTGCGAAGACGAAGCAAAAAAGGTTGTTCGGATTGTTATATAATATAATTATGTTTAATAACTAATTATACAAATTTTATAATAATGGTGACTTGAATCTAATAAATATATATTGATTAAATGAATTACAAGATGTGTGGAATTGAAATTTCACACAAATCACCCGTCGGACGTAAAGGTTAAAGACGAATGGAAATATGTCGCTCTGGTTATCGACCGCATCTTGTTGATGGTGTACGCCAGCGTTTGCGTACTGGGCGGAGGTCTGGTACTGCTTCGCGCTCCAGCACTCTACGACTACAGGGAACCGCTGACCTCGAATTCGGACATCTTTTTCAACGCTCATAAAGTGGTGACTCATTAACAACGTCGATATGAATTGTATTTGTGGTTTTATTTCGCGAATTGAGCATGATAATAATAATAATAATAATAATAATAATAAGCTTAATCAATAGTGAATCAATAGGACTCTATATAAAAATAATTTATGTAATACCTGTATTGAGAATACAGAATGTTTGTGTATATAATAAGTTTGCAATATTTTTTAATAAATAATAAAATCTATACATTTCAATTTTTGTATAATTAATTATAAAAATGAAATTTTCAAAATATTATCTCAAAGATTAAAGAATTCTATATATCTAATAAAATGAATAATAATAATCAAAGAATGGGATTCAATAAATACTAATCATCAAATAACAAAACTGAGTTGTGACAAAAATAATAACATAAAGTGGAATTCAAATATTTACAAATTATAAATTTACTGCTATAGCCTTTCCTTTTTTTTTACGAGGCGTTTACTATGATATTTGTTAATTAATTCTAGTATCCTTGGTTTATGTTCGAGTAGACTTAACATTGAAGCTTTAGCTTCTGTTATCTGTTCTATAAACATCTTACTTCTTTGCATATTTCTCTACAATTTTTTAAACACAATTATAATTCATATTATATCAAAAGAACTTTATTTAATAAATATTAATATTTTACACCTAAAAATCTATAAATTTTTACTTTTTTTGTTTGAAATGACAGAATTTAAATTAATTGAATTTCTACAAAACTATTGAATTAATTACAATATGGTTAAAATAAAATTGGTAAGATGGTCTGCAATTTAACGTGGTTTTGTAGTAAATAAAAACCTTAGCAATTTCATGGATCATTTCAATATCATCTTCTAGAGAATGCTTGTGGTATGTAGAATGGTTATGATTGCTGAAGGGTGGTGTGATGGCGGTATGTTGGTTTTCAGAATGATGGTACGATGACAAGGCAAGTCCTCCATTCAGTTTCGGAGTGCAGTCGGAAGACAGGTTTCTACTGGTCACATTAAGAAATGAGAACAAGTCCTTTTCAGAGGCAACCTGGAGTGAATTTTACATTAGAACATTTCATTGTCATTTCCTTACTTTAATCGGTTTAGATTTTTAATCAAATCCACTAACGACTTCATCAAATTGTGTAGTAGAGTGATGCATTTTCCAACCAGATATTTTCTGGTGAATTTTATGTTGATTTGCGAGTTCATTGATTGTCGTTCTTCTCTCTTCTTAAATAATATGCAAGATTGAAATTGTTATAATATATGCAGTATAGTACATAGATAGAGTATATGCAGTATAGTATATAGATATAGTATATGCAGTATAGTATGTATATATAGTATATGCAGTATAGTATATAGATAGAGTATATGCAGTATAGTACATAGATAGAGTATATGCAGTATAGTATATATATATAGTATATGCAGTATAGTACATAGATAGAGTATATGCAGTATAGTATAGATATAGTATAAGCAGTATAGTACATAGATAGAGTATATGCAGTATAGTACATAGATAGAGTATATGCAGTATAGTATAGATATAGTATATGCAGTATAGTACATAGATAGAGTATATGCAGTATAGTATAGATATAGTATATGCAGTATAGTATATAGATAGAGTATATGCAGTATAGTATAGATATAGTATATGCAGTATAGTATATATATAGTATATGCAGTATAGTATGTATATATATTATATGCAGTATAGTACATAGATAGAGTATATGCAGTATAGTATATAGATATAGTATATGCAGTATAGTATGTATATATAGTATATGCAGTATAGTATATAGATAGAGTATATGCAGTATAGTACATAGATATAGTATATGCAGTATAGTATAGATATAGTATATGCAGTATAGTACATAGATAGAGTATATGCAGTATAGTATAGATATAGTATATGCAGTATAGTACATAGATAGAGTATATGCAGTATAGTACATAGATAGAGTATATGCAGTATAGTATATAGATAGAGTATATGCAGTATAGTATAGATATAGTATATGCAGTATAGTATATATATAGTATATGCAGTATAGTATGTATATATATTATATGCAGTATAGTACATAGATAGAGTATATGCAGTATAGTATATAGATATAGTATATGCAGTATAGTATGTATATATAGTATATGCAGTATAGTATATAGATAGAGTATATGCAGTATAGTACATAGATATAGTATATGCAGTATAGTATAGATATAGTATATGCAGTATAGTACATAGATAGAGTATATGCAGTATAGTATGTATATATAGTATATGCAGTATAGTATATGCAGTATAGTATATAGATATAGTATAGGCAGTAATGGAGTATTGATATTTCATATTCAACTTTGCATGCAATCATTAATATCATGTTTATTATATAATCATATTATAGGAAAATTAAAAGGAATACCTTTAATTATAACATCTGAATGTCTTTTGAAGTGATTCAGTTTTGGTTTCCATTTGAAATCGTGATGGTAGAGGAGACTTCTGGCAAGACGTACTTTGCTATTCGTCCATTTCACTCCATTATTGTCTGTAAAATCTGTAAAAATAATTATTTATGTTATGAACGATGATGAAACTAAATAAATTCATCATTTGTTTAATATATCTTAAATTGACAATAATTATTTTGATATTTATATTTTTTTTACACCTTTTATTATTCTCGGCTAAAACTGGTGTATAACAAATTAACAAGTCAACAAATAAATAAATATAACAAATTAGATAAATACTGAGAAATTCAATTCATATTTTTTCATATCAAAAATATTTAATACATCATTTTTAACTTGATAATCACCTTCTTGGTATGATTTAGTTGGACTTTCTTCTTTAACAACAATTTCGGTCATTTCAATAGTTGGTTTTTCCTCTTCTTTTGTAATTTCAACAACATTCTCAACCACCACAGGTGGTATGACAGGTTTCACGGGTAGTGCTTTCACAACCTAAATTTCGATAATCAATAGATATATAATGTATGCAAGTTTAATAATGTGAGTTAATATATAATTCCTGTATCTACTCTTTCAGGTATGATTAATCAAGATCAAATTAATTATGTTGAGTTCTAATTAAGAAATATATCTAGAAACCTTGGGAAGAGTTTTAGGTTCCTTTACAAAAGTTGGTCTTACTTCAACATTGACTTGTTTGGCTTTTGCTTTGATCTCGTCGTCGACGATGTCAGTGTTGGCATTAAGGAGTTGTTTACGGGGTTTCTTACGAGGACTTGTTGGAATGTTATCATCGATATGAGCTGTAGAATAGGTGAGGAGTTGATTAAAGGCATTTACTAGCTTTAGGATGTTTTAATTAATGTTTTAATGTTGGGGGGGGGGATAGGTAAGGGTTAAGAAATTAGTTTATCTACTAAAGAGTTATTTACAGAAATGTTTATGAAAATATTGGCATCAACATGAACTATAAGGAAAAGGGAGTAAATAGAGGGAAGATATCTTTGAGGAAGTGTTAATAATGTTATAAACAATATAAATTGTAGGTGTGTATGAAATGTATATAAAATATAAATAAAATGAACAATTCATTTCAACAAATACATTGTCTCTAATATCTAATCTAAATATACCACATAGCTTAGACTACACACACATATATCATACACATCTTAAGGGGATCCACTATTTTACAAAATTAAAATTATTGAGATTTTTTCATTTATATAAAATAATGAGTTTTTTAAAACTTAGGCTAAAAAATGTTTTATAAGAACTTATTATTTATCAATTTCAAGAAATGTAACAGATTTTCCATATGTCATATACATTTAAATAATATTAAAATTATTTATTTATCAAATTAAATCTGTTTTTTTTTAAATTAAAGATTGAACTTTCATTTTTATTTACAACTCCTAATACGATTATCACTTCTTTTTATTCATTTATTAGGTGATCAATGTTTACCACCAAATTTCAATTCACCTGCCAATTACACTGTTAGTAATTCAATTCATTTAATTTTATATAAAAGTATGTACTATATTATTTATATATTAATTCACATTAATAAAAATAATAATTATATTACAGTATATTTTAAATAAATTATAAATTATAATTTTCAAATTTATTTCATAATTTTAAGCTGTTATTTATACATTCAATATTATAATCAATAATTGTTACAATTGCTAATATAATATTATTATATATTAGTCATAATCACTACTTCAAAATTATTTGCTATTTAGTGTAATTTACTGTTAATTTAATATGATTTGTAATTTACAAGTTTATTCGAAAACAAATTTCTTGGTTTTCATAAAATAATTATTATTATTAATTGAAGATACTCTCTTCATCCTCAATCAACCAATACACTTATTGAAGCTGGTCACACAGACTCAACTAAATATGAGAATGATCTATGGTTATCAACTCTATGAAATATAAACTATATACATTTGTATAGACTGGAGAAGCTCTTCATAAAACATATACAGTATACAATAGGAACAAATTATTGAGGTCGATGTATAATTTGATTTGACATAGCTAACACATGTTTTCATTAATTTCTTTATAGGCACAATTAACCAATTTAGTCGTGAACTATGTAGTTTTAATTTGTAATATCATAATTATTAATGTATTATCATCAAATGATCATTATTATCACATTTATATATCATTATATGTATACAACATAATAAGCTATTTAATCATATTTACTCATTATTTCATTCAAATCTTTAAAAAATCGAATACAACTGAAGTATATTAACAAATTATTATATATAATCTTTGAGGACGATTTTCTCATTATTCTTAAATTTGTTAAACAATATGCTGAAAAAGACTAGTAGTATACTGCATAGAGGTATTTAAAAAACACAATTCTTTATCATGGGAGATTTCAATGTAGAGGATCCCTTAAATATATCTGACATATCACACACATCCTACACACATCTCACACACCTCCTACACACATCACACACACCTCCTAAACATCTAACACACCTCCTACACATCTCACACACCTCCTACACATCTCACACACCTTCTACACACATCTCACACACCTCCTACACACATCTCACACTCCTCCTACACACATCTCACACACCTCCTACACACATCTCACACACCTCCTACACATCTCACACACCTCCTACACACATCTCACACACCTCCTACACACATCTCACACACCTCCTACACACATCTCACACCTCCTACATACATCTCACACACCTCCTACAGACATCTCACACACCTCCTACACACCTCTTACACACATCTTACACATCTCACACACCTCCTACACACATCTTACACATCTCACACACCTCCTACACACATCTCACACACCTCCTACACACATCACACACACCTCCTACACATATTTCACACACCTCCTACACACATCTCACATACCTCCTACACACATCTCACACACCTCCTACACACATCTCACACAACTCCTAAACACATCTCACACACCTCCTACACACATCTCACACACCTCCTACACACATCTCACACAACTCCTAAACACATCTCACACACCTCCTACACACATCTCACACACCTCCTACACACATCTCACACACCTCCTAAACACATCTCACACAGATCTCACACAACTCCTAAACACATCTCACACACCTCCTACACACATCTCACACACCTCCTACACACATCTCACACAACTCCTAAACACATCTCACACACCTCCTACACACATCTCACACACCTCCTACACACATCTCACACACCTCCTACACACATCTCACACACCTCCTAAACACATCTCACACATCTCACACACCTACTACACACACCTCCTACACACATCTCACACACCTCCTACACACATCTCACACCTCCTACATACATCTCACACACCTCCTACAGACATCTCACACACCTCTTACATACCATTATATCTTTATTATTACTACATACCATTATTATCTCATAAAACTCACACACATACACATGTTACACATCTATTATACCCCTCAAACAGCTCACATACTATTTACATACCCCTTGAACACCTCTTACATACTTCTTACACTCTTCTCATACATCTCACATACATTTTACACACATCTAATACACATTTAACATACATCTCACATACATATTACCAACATGGAACATTTAGATTTGACGCATCGTTAATTTCTGTGACTGCCATAGCAACGGGTGGTTTGGGAGCCGAGCTGCCAGTAGGTGAGAGAGCGGGACCAGACGAAGTAATGGAGCTGGCCGGCGAGGGGCTGGCTTTGTCAGTTAATTACATATGTTCCTATTTACTACTTTGTCAGTTAATTACATATGTTCCTATTTACTACTTTGTCAGTTAATTACATAAGTTCCTATTTACTACTTTGTCAGTTAATTACATATGTTCCTATTTACTACTTTGTCATGGTTACTTACATATGTTCCTATTTACTACTTTGTCAGTTAATTACTTATGTTCCTATTTACTACTTTGTCAGTTACTTACATATGTTCTTATTTACTACTTTGTCAGTTAATTACTTATGTTCCTATTTACTACTTTGTCAGTTACTTACATATGTTCTTATTTACTACTTTGTCAGTTACTTACATATGTTCCTATTTACTACTTTGTCAGTTAATTACATATGTTCCTATTTACTACTTTGTCAGTTAATTACTTATGTTCCTATTTACTACTTTGTCAGTTACTTACATATGTTCCTATTTACTACTTTGTCAGTTAATTACATATGTTCCTATTTACTACTTTGTCAGTTAATTACTTATGTTCCTATTTACTACTTTGTCAGTTACTTACATATGTTCCTATTTACTACTTTGTCAGTTACTTACATATGTTCCTATTTACTACTTTGTCAGTTACTTACATATGTTCTTATTTACTACTTTGTCAGTTAATTACTTATGTTCCTATTTACTACTTTGTCAGTTACTTACATATGTTCTTATTTACTACTTTGTCAGTTACTTACATATGTTCCTATTTACTACTTTGTCAGTTAATTACATATGTTCCTATTTACTACTTTGTCAGTTAATTACTTATGTTCCTATTTACTACTTTGTCAGTTACTTACATATGTTCCTATTTACTACTTTGTCAGTTAATTACATATGTTCCTATTTACTACTTTGTCAGTTAATTACTTATGTTCCTATTTACTACTTTGTCAGTTACTTACATATGTTCCTATTTACTACTTTGTCAGTTACTTACATATGTTCCTATTTACTACTTTGTCAGTTACTTACATATGTTCCTATTTACTACTTTGTCATGGTTACTTACATATGTTCCTATTTACTACTTTGTCATGTTTACTTGCATATGTTCCTATTTACTACTTTGTCAGTTAATTACATATGTTCCTATTTACTACTTTGTCAGTTACTTACATATGTTCCTATTTACTACTTTGTCAGTTAATTACATATGTTCTTATTTACTACTTTGTCAGTTACTTACATATGTTCCTATTTACTACTTTGTCAGTTAATTACATAAGTTCCTATTTACTACTTTGTCAGTTACTTACATATGTTCTTATTTACTACTTTGTCAGTTACTTACATAAGTTCCTATTTACTACTTTGTCAGTTAATTACATATGTTCCTATGTTATACTTTAACATTTATTTGATATCTCACCATATTATTTCAGACATACGGAGTGCTGCCTTGGTTTGCAAATTTCAGATTGATTGCCGAGTTTTCGACGCCGCTTGTCAATCAAAGGTTGTCAGATTAATTCGCAATTCCAAGGCCTATCTTAACGTCGGAAGTTCTTATCTCGAACTGTCTCCAAAATATAATGCCACATTTTCTCATCATTCTTTTATCTAACAAAATATTAAAATATGTTAAATATTTTTATTTTTAAATCTTGGTAATATAAATGTTCATATTTTCATATTTAATATAATCTTATTGATTGATGTATGATTTAATATATTTTAATTTATTTATATTGTGATCTTATATTTTTAAATATGTTAATTTTTAATATTAAATACTACTATAAGTTTTTATCTTTTAGATTTGTTTTATGTAGCAAGAACATATTGTATTAATGTAACACAAATACCAGACTAATATTATTTTTAACATTTATATGGATAATGAAATGGTGTTTTCATATATAAATTATCAACTGATCTAATTTAAATCAAAACTTATTTTAATGTGTAATTTCTTTTCTTTACCCTAAAAATATTATTATGAAATTAATATATTTTTTTTTTAATAAATAAAAAAAATTGATTAAAATGATATTATTGTCAGTAAACCCTTTGCATTTTGTTCTTTTGTTATAATGCATTCTCCTACATCTACAGGTGGTTTCTCGGGGCCATTGGTTACCATAAGAAATCTCCATTATTTATCGCTAACGGTGTTGCTATGGCAGCCATGTTCTTCATCGTTCGCATCGCTTGTATTCCCCCCTACTGGTATAAGGTTTGTCCCCTTATGTCGATATGGAAACATTGTGATTTCTCCCGTACCCCTGTACCCCCCTCCATGTACGTCGTATACCTCCGCAACTTAACCCTTGTACAAATTTACCCCTCCCTTTTATATTTACTCACATTTCTATCGGATACATCGTACTTAGACGTATACAATCTATCCGCTTGGTTTTATGTTTTCCCTACGACCAGTTCGACTTCGTATAAGTTCACCTCTACCGCAGGTGTACACCATCTATGGCACCGAGTCTTGCCTTCGCCTCGGCGGCATCTGGTACGTGCTCCTGTCCACGTGTATCGTGCTCGACGTCATCAACGCCTACTGGTTCTACAAGATCTTCGAGGGTGCTCGCAAGATCATCAAGAACTACATGTCGCCCGTCCACGAAGAGTAGGCCTCGCCTCGCGCGTCGAATACGTAGAATGATATTTCAAAGCTCACCCGAACATTCACTCGCAAACAGATTTCCCTCTCCACCATTAAGTGAACCCAAATCATCGTCGTCGTCGTCGTCGTTGTCTTTTGTGATTATTATTTCGTATTATTTGTGGTCAATTTACGCCGCGACCACTAGCACCACAAATTAAAACCCCATTCGACATTCCTATGCCAACTATATCATTATGTGGAGACATCCTTCGGATTATTGAAAACACCAATCTATGCTATTCCTGTGTCGATGGAGTTTCTCCATTATCCCCATTCTCACTCCCTATTTCACTAATGCCTTCTCAATCGTCATCATTCTACTTAGCATCACTATCTATCTACGTCTTCCTCGACTTCTACCTAATTTTATGAAAGTTTGAGGCTTAATCAGTTATATTTATTATTAATTTTATTATTAATAAACTGTGATGATAGTAATCTTGTACATGGAGACACTACCCTCTTCATCATTACTATATCATCACTTATCTAGGATATACTCGAGTAGAATCGTATTTATATATATATAAACTATTTGATATAAATAAAACAAAATTGTTAAAAACACTTCATTATCAGCTTTCCATAATTTAATATCGTATGAGTCATGTAAATTGATATTCTGTACTCGTTTAACCTTATATTTAATTAATATTCAAATAGTTAATTAAATACATATCTTAGACAGAGTAGTACTATAGGTTGTAAACTAAATTTTAATATAAAAATTATAATAATTGTGAATAATATAATTCATTATGTAGTCTTAAAAGATTACCAAGATAATCTTGCATATTAGTGTGGGTAATGAAACCATTCTTGTGAGGACTGTTAACTTACATTGATGTTTCTTCTTCGTGGAAATAGTGGAAATAGTGTTACTATTCAGTGATGACAATAGTGTGATTTATTTTAGTTAATCTGCTCAGTTTCCGTCACTGCAGTATTGCTATAGCAATCTTTTGTTCAGAATATATATAATAGTATAGTAGTATATATATATAGCTATGAACACAACCAAGTAATATATAGAGAGTTGCTACTGCATGAGCTCCTATATCATTATTTGATCAGCTCGGATGTTCAATCTCGCTATATATAGAAAGATATATTATATAAGAAGATAACGGTGAACATTGTCCAGTAGACAATATATATTACAATATTCATGGATATTAGATACTTGATCAGATAATATGATTTACAACACAACAAACTTACCAAAGTAATGGATCAGTTTTGATAACTCTTGAGTTATTTTGTATTTTACTTGCTGTTTTAATTACTTATAAAAACTAAAATGAATTCTTAATTTACTCATCTTATAAATGAAGTAAATCCCAAATTACAATTGCAAGTTATGATTTATATCATAATCGTTTATATCATAGTAGTTTATAAACTACTGAACTCACATACTTATATTAAAAAATTACACGGTGTTACAAATGGTCATTACACTACACAAGGTTAATTACACAAATACAAATAATATTTATATAATCTCCGATCAATATAATTTATTATGTACTTACTACAACCATTTCTATTTCTATTTTATATTGAATTATTGATGCCCTGAAAAATCAATACGAATTTGACTAGTTTATATTATCGAATCTTAATATTGATTATGAGTAGAATTATGATGAGTAGTAAAAAATTAAATAATAACCCCTGTATCCTAGAGAATTCTCTATTAATGCACATTTTTTTATTAATACTCATGATCAACTAAGCGTACTGAATTATTCTTGCTAAATTACATTTCAATGGCAGTTAATACAAATATGAATCAATACAAATAAAATGTATTTAATCTTGTATAATTATATATATATATATATATATATAAATATATATATATACTATATATCATAGTATATATACTATAATATAACCGAAGATTACATTGATGATCTTGGGTATAACATTAGTATTTCAGAAATTATACAATATTTTATAAATAAATTTTTATAAACTTAGTTAAAATTAATAAATAATTATTATATAATATTTGCAATTTATATTGTTATACACATATAACTATATAGGCTATAGCCTCTTAATTATAATAATTATGAAGATATTTAATTATATTAGCTGAAATAATTATATCAAAAATATTATAAAATATATATAAAAATTATTATTAAATCTATATTTAATTAATAATTTTAAAATCATTGTTGATAATTCAAATATTAAAATGGTTCAAAAATATCAATTGGGGTTCTTTGCTCGTATTATGCGAAATATCAGTGAAAGAAAAAATGTAAGAGTATTACAATCTAAAGAAGTATTAATCGGTGAAGATGAATTTGGAAATACGTATTATGAAATACCTTCAGGTTGTTAATTAATGTATTATATTCCAATGTCATGCTATCTTTATGAATTTAATACGTCGATAGATATTCTGCTAAGAGAGTGGTTGTTATAGTATGTAGGTATGGTATATAGGTGTGTCCATACACCCGTGGAATAAACACTTACGCATACCTGCTAAAACAAAAAATGTAATATAATTTTATTATTTTTTAAAACTAGAAATTCTATTATTAAATTATAAACAGACAACATTATATATATATCTGTGTGTGGTTAATTAGAGATTATTTAGATATATAATAGTGTGGTATTTTCCTTCCTTTCATTTTATTTATAAATTCAATGACCAGTATGAATCATTTCTATTTTTAACATTAACCTAATCGACATTCACGACACGAGCCTCACACTTAATCTTTTAGCTTGGTCAAGTCAATTTGTGTTGACATTGTGACTGAATAGTATGCATCTGGTATATTTTGTGTGCGGATAGGTGGGCAAATCTATTCATGTATTTGATAGTAAAATTAAAAATGAATTCATAAATAAACAATGCACTGTGAGCTATTTAGTTACACACAATATTGAAAAATATTAATAAAACTATAAATTATTATATATGGTCCATTACACTATATATTGCTCTCTATAGTTAACTAAATATTTAATT
>OZ038315.1:33338350-33383350 GCA_964035775.1 Osedax frankpressi
GTGAGGTATGCACTATTCATTCTATTAGAATTGCATCGCTATATCAGAATACCAACTTGATTTGTAATCTGGGAAACATTTTGAGGTCGAGTAGTTGAGATCTTGGCTGTTTCATATTAAAGAAGTTTAGAGTAACTTTTAATTTATCGATCAAATAAAACAATCCTAATTAATAATTATATATATTCTGTATAATTTAGATTAATTATAATCAATAATAAATAAATAATTGATATTCATTTTCTAATTAAATTATAAATTATATATAACACATACTTTATATTAGCACTGAATAAACCAAGAGATTTAAATATATTGATATATTATATTGATATTTTATAATGATATATTGATATATTATAATGATTAAAAATTTGGAAACTAACTTTAAAATTATAAGATTTAAACTATAATAAATACTTAAAATACGTAATGATGTAATGATTAAATATGTAATGACATTAAATAAATAATGAAACTAAATAGATAAAGACATTAATAGATAAAGAAATTAATAGATAATGAAATTATATAGATATTTATATTAAATAGATAATTATATTAATAGATAATAAAATTGAATAGATATTGAAATAGATAATCACATTAAATAGATTAGGTTATTATTAATAGTGTAAAATGAATTTTATGTCTAAAATAAATAAGTTATTTGTGAGAATGAATTTGGGATAAAGTTTGGATTAGCAGTTACCAGTTTTAGTATTAAGGGGGCCTGTGGTGGACACAACAGGAGTGATTCTAGATGCCAGAACCTTCTGCTGAAACCTCGGCATGGATTGTTGGTTGAGATTCAGATTTGACATAGATCCTGTAAGTGATATGTGTATTTATGTGAGTATATGGGTGTATATGTAGGTGTGTGTATATGTAGGTGAGTGTATATGTGTTTATGTATGTTTATGTGTGTATATATAGGTGTGTTTATGTGTGTATATGTAGGTGTGTGTATGTGTGTGTATGTGTGTATATGTAGGTGTGTGTATGTGTGTATGTGTAGGTGTGTGTAGGTGTGTGTATGTGTGTTTATGTATGTATATGTAGGTGTGTATATGTAGGTGTGTGTATGTGTGTGTATGTGTGTATATGTAGGTGTGTGTGTTTATGTGTGTATATGTAGGTGTGTATATGTAGGTGTGTTTATGTATGTATATGTAGGTGTGTATATGTAGGTGTGTATATGTAGGTGTGTGTATGTGTGTATATGTAGGTGTGTTTATGTGTGTGTATGTGTGTATATGTAGGTGTGTGTATGTGTGTATGTATAGGTGTGTGTATATGTGTTTATGTGTGTGTAGGTGTGTGTATGTGTGTATATGTATGTAGGTGTGTGTATGTGTGTGAATTGGTATTTTTATTAGTTCATAAAGTATCTGAAATACTACTCAATCATTTAAAAAAAATATGTTGATAGTTGAAATGTTTGGTGGTATAAAGAATGGTTGATAAAATGCTGGTGAAAGCATTCAGTTAGTTGAAGGAAGTTATGAGAAGGATGTGTTTAAAATATTTAATACAAAATTTAATTTACTTTTGTTATATATATAATATATATTTATGATATATTATCTACCCATCTATTAACTATTACATTGCAAATAATATATAAATGCATAACAATTAAATTTTTATGATCCTATTGTAAAATAATATTTAATATATCATAAATTAATATATAAAAGGTTATAAAAACTTAGATATTTTATTGATTATTCTATCAATTTGCAAAATTTAAAAAGATTTAAAAAATAATAATTTATGTATCTACACTTGTAATGCAACATATATGGCAATACATGTATTAGATATAATCTAATGAAATCAAACCATTTGTTTAATAATATTTTCATCGCCATCATTCATTACTATATTTTTTGTTTACTATTTGACCTTGATTTATTAAAAATGGGTGATAAGAATAAAACCCAATTAAATAATACTTGTGGAAACTTTCCTATAAAATAAGTATATATTTTCATAAAAATAAAAATGTACAATATAATATTTCAAAGAAATAATAATTAATAATCAAGTTTTTTATAATAGTTATATAAATTATCCAATTCTTTCTTTATATGATTTATAATTGTGATTTATATATCTAAATAATATTTAAATAGGATATACCTGAGTTACAACTACAACAGAAAGAAAATTACTTTTATAATGAATTAATAGTGAAAACTAGGACAATGAAGATAATGTAGAAATAAACATTTTCATTTCAACGGTATTATTAATTTCTATATTAAGTTGCTTGTAAAAAGTTTTGCGACACTATAACATTCGAAGAAGGAATATCATTTGCAAATGTAACTAAAATACAACTAAAATGGTGTGTTGATAAATGAGTTGACCACACCTCGTTTGGCCGGACTGAAAACTTCTTTTCAATATAAAGTCTGTAAAAGCCTCAATGAATACGGGAGCATTCCGTAGAGGAATGAAAACTTTCCTTAGCCATTTGAACATTTGTCTTATCAATCATAAGCACTACTACTACTACTACTACTACTACTACTACTACTACTACTACCGTATATTAAATTCAGCATTAATTTCATTTATATATAATAATATGAACATAATACATTATATTTACAGTTGGTAAGAAAAACTGGTAAAGAAGCTCTCAAATATATCATTAATATTGATTTAAATAAAAAAATGAAATTAAAAAAACAAGTTGTAACATTTGATGTAACATTGCTGAGTCGGGACATAGTTCTAAACATTGTGTTCCATTCGTAATAGAATGTTATACAGTCATCGACTTTGAAATCATGTCCAAATATTGTCAAGTAACTAATTTTTGTATATTGATTATTTTTTTTAATTTCTTTGAATTAAGTATTTGCAATAAATGGAAGCGAAACCATACATATAATTGCAGAATTAATTGTAGCTGAACAAATGCAATGGAAGTAAGTAGGTATCTTTTTAATTTTGTTCTTTTATAATATATCTATATATAGATATATAAATACTATAGTCCCGGGGTTGATAAGATCATCTGGAGCCGAAGTCATTGATTACATGTGGAATATTCAGTTACGCTTTGCGACGGTGATTCCTGTACATATTGTTGTAAAGATTGATATCCAGTTTCCAAAGAAGAATGTATAAATCAAGCGCTCAATTGTCTTGTGTATCATCACTTCAAACCTTGTTTTCTCAGTTCTTTATTTTTCACAGTATTATTTTATTAGAATTCCTATTTCTCAGTGAATATTTTATATTTCTTTCTCAATACTTCGCTATATCAAGTTATATTGTTGTTTTTAATTCAGAAATCTTTGAAATAAGTATACTCTTCATACTTATTTAAAGATAGTACTATAAATTATAAAAAAATGTTCTAGTTAATATAAAAATATACGAATTTCTACTTTATATACATGTAAAAAATTCAACAAAATTAAAGATAAATATGTTATTAATCGAATGTAAAAAAAAGTAAGTCGATATCTATATTTAGCAATAAGAAATAGCAATTTATACGAAATATACCATATGTTACTATCTAAATACATCAAACAGCGCCCGTCCCCTTAGGGTGATCGTAAATTACTTTTTCCTACGATTTATTAATAAAAATGATATATAAAATTATTATATAAAACACTTTAAAAACATGGTATTGCATTTTTTATATTGTTCAATTTTTTGCAATGTAGTAATAATTTGTTATCATTAATTTTTATCAGAAATTAAATTTTATTTTTAAATAAATTCTTTTTTAATTTTAATATAAATTGATTTTAAAAATACTTATAAGTAATAATGTTTTCAGAAATTTTATTGACTTTAGATATTATATTCGTATAGTAAATAATAATTAAAAGAATATTTTATTCCCATAATTTACTAGGAAAAATATTAATTTTCAGATAATTCTTTGAAATTTAAATGAATTTATATTTATTGTATTTAAATATTTCTGTATTTAAAGTTGTAGATCGATAATTAAATACGAGGATCAAACCTTAAAGTTTAAAATATTTGAAATTTGTAAAACAACATGAATTGATGTTTCAGAGAATAAAGATAAGTCGGGGGTAACGGCGGATCAGGTTTTTGTGATCAAACAGAAGAATAAATCGATGATCAAATGAATCCTTTTGTAAAATAGTTAAGTAATGATTTCATTTATTATTTTACAAAGAATTTGTACATATCTTAAAGTTAGTTTTGTTTCTTTGTTTGTTATATTCAAAATAATATGAAATTATGTAGATATTATTTTATTCTTTTTCTTTAATGATACATTTGGTTTATATTATTTGTTTAAGATAGCTAGATTGAGGTTTATATTTTCTAATTACAAGTGAGAATGTAGGAATATTGTTGAATATAAGTTATGTGTGTGTGTGTGTGTGCGCGTTTATATGTGTATATGTTGGTTATTTTAAAATTTGTAATTTATTCATTTAGACACAAATATCTGGAATATTACCACATCAAAAGTGTATAATAATATGTATGGGAGATACATGAATGACATAATACATAAAACAGGGATGATACTGTGTGTGTCTGTATGCGTGCGTGTGCGTATGTGTGTGTGCGTGTGCGTGCATGTGTGTGTATCTGTGTTTAGAAATGAAATACACATTGATTGGATAATAAAAAAGTACAATATAATGAGTAGCGAAACTGTATTTGCTCGGATAGTTGGAGTGTCAGATGTCAGATAATGTCAGATAGTTGGAGCATTGTCAGATTAAGTATAGAAATGAAAATTGATAGAGAAAGACTGCGGAGATGTGATGTGTTTTACATTAGGAATAATAACTAATTGTATATTCAGAAAACAAACAATTAATCTGCTAATGAAGAAATATAAAAATAGATAATCCACAAACCAGTTTTGATAGTGGCATTGGCCGTAACACCCTGAATGGTCATCTGATGACCACTGTGGATGATAGGCATGGCTTGACCGCGAATTAATTTGTTCGAGGGGTTCTGCTGACCACTCGGAATCACCTTGTGGAAGCGAGTCAGGGAAGGCTGACCGCTACTGGTCACTACTACAACGGACGCGATTAAATTAAAGCACCACTAATGAAAACACCATAGCTAGATGTACGTATTAAATCAACTCGCTAAAGATCTGGTTGCATGAGATCGGTGGTAGTTGTTTGGTAAGGAGGATGAACCTTGAGCGGTGGTGGCGATGATCTTCTGCTGTCCGTGAGATGTGAGGTTCGAGATGTTGGTTGGTCGTACGACTGCGTTTGTGTAAGTCGGTGGGTTGTAGAGGATTGTAGATATCGTGTAAACAATAGTTTGGAAATTTTGTAATGATTATATTTTTAGATAGTAGATTTAAAAAATTAAAATATTATTAGTAAATAAAAATAGAAAATTATATAATCTTAATGTTAAAGAATATTAATATTAATAAAGAATATTAATATTCAGTGACCTAGTTTAGGTGCATTGACAATTGTGGCAACATTTGCTTGTCCCTGGTGGATTATATTACTGTGACGGATTTGCTGTAGGGAAGAGAATTCATATTAGAAATGCACTATTTAAGATATAGATATAGATTAGAATAGATAATATAGATTAGACAATCTGTGTTACTAGTGGATATTGAAATAGACGAGATTAAAGGGGTTATTAAATAAATGGGTAAAAGATAGAATAGCAATCAATTGTTTCATTCTCAAGTAGAATACAATATGGATACAATAAAGAGAGGTGAAAAGAGGTACTAGATGAAAAGGCATAGTTTAAGTTTGAGAGATAACCGCATTGTTGATGTAGGAATTATTGACCGGCCGATAACCAGTACGAATCACAGCGGTCTGTTGTCTATGTGTGCCTAGAATGACACTGTAGAATTTGAGGAGATGTAGGCTAGGTATGGACTTACGGGGTCAATATATGTGACAGAGATTTGAAGTGATTCTGAAGTAACTATTATTGGTCAGCTAATGTGGAGTGGTCAATTTGTTACATTTGATGTAGAATACATAAATACTATGTATAATACTTAGAGTGCGTTGGTATCTCTTACTAAATAACGTAGGGGACACTATACGTAATGGGTAGAATATGTAAATGGCGTACCGATTGCCATCCAGGGCTGTGATCGAGTGACCTCCGATGCCGGTGACCGCCGATGCATTGTTGATGTTGTTATTGTTGTTAGGAGACATTGCGTGTACAGATATATCGGATATATTGCGGTGTATGGGTAGCATTGCGCGAGGCTGAGTCTGCAACATATACAACATAAAAAAATGAGTTGTGCCTTGATTATTATTTACACAATACCAATTTATAGATTATCTCAAAGTTAAATATATAACTTTATTTCTTATACTACAGTTAAAATATTATATATAATCATAGAAAAATTCATAATTATGTTATAAAATAAAATATATTTTGTAAATATAATTTAAATAGTATATATATGCAATATAAATGTTATTCTAGTTTTATTGTAAATAAATGATACTTTAGAAAATTTAAATTATTGGGATATTTTATTTAAAATGTAATTATATTTTAAAAAATAATTGCATTTAACAGAATTAACTCATTTTATAAATTAAATAGTGAATTATGATTTAAAACTCAGAAATTTAAAAAAAATAAGATTTTAAAATAAAATATATATTTACTATTCCTTCTTCTAATTAGATATCAATTCAATGATGATGAAAATTAAAGCCTAATTCTAAAGAATATATAATCAACATTTATATTCAAAAATAAAAATGTAATTTAGTTTAAATTTGTTGAACATAATTTACATAACTAAAATTGTACTGAACGAAGTCTTTTAATTATATTTATACAGAGGAACTCATATAAGAGTTTTGTGATGTAAGGTATAATTTGTACTTATGTGTGGTAACTCAAGTGTGTTATATTAAAGCATAGATATATCAATTATAACACTTATATATACTCACTATACGAATAAAATATATACTTTCAACATATTAAATGACTATGTTTTTGTTATTATTAAACTACATATTATATAAATACTTTTGATATAATATAATGATAGTAATTATAATATTGCTACTATACAATATATATCACATATAAATATCCTTATACATCGTAATATAATTTTATATCAATTACTTATAATATTAAATTACTTTATTTAACTAACATTTTTTTTATAATATACCATATTATATTAATAGTTAATGTAAATATTATATATTTGACATTAATTATTAATAAAATATGAGACACATACGTTATATTCAGATCTACAATTATAAGAAATTTTCATATTTAATTATTAGATATCATATATGCTTTCATATAAATATATTAAAGTGATCTTAAAAAAACTACTTATAATTTGTCATAATATATATATATATATATATATATATATTATAATTCAGTTTAATATATTATTCTATATATTATAATGAATAAATCAAAATTATTCTAAAAATACATTAAACATTTGAGCATAAGTTTAACATAGGG
The DNA here is from genome assembly GCA_964035775.1 of Osedax frankpressi. Lineage (NCBI taxonomy): Eukaryota > Metazoa > Annelida > Polychaeta > Sabellida > Siboglinidae > Osedax > Osedax frankpressi. Next base: position 33,345,851 of record OZ038315.1, read on the forward strand.
GTAAACACAAACAAATTTAAATCATTGAAATAAATCAAACATAGCGACACACATATAGCTTATATAGCTACCCAGTATGGACCACCCTTAAGTTTACTATAAAAAGTCTATATTTATTAAGTTTAATATAAAAAGTGGCTGTAGTTCACGCATGCTAATTTAATAAGATTAACAAATATCATAATTATTAATTTCAACAAAAAATCTAAAACAAATTTAATAAACATTAACATATAAATATTGTAATTTGGGCTAAATTCATAATCTGAACATATAAAAATCAAAGATGATTATTTTGTTGATTTAATTTCATATTAAATTCAGTAAAAAGCATAATGTAAATTTCATTCAGAAAATATTGACATAATTATATTATTATATTATATTATATTACGTTACGTTATGTTACGTTACGTTACATTATACTATATTATGTTTAATTTTACAAATATTTTTTATTAAATTACATTAAAAAATTATAAGTTTAATCTATCTATACTATCTATACTACAAAATATATAAGCTAATGAATAATCTACAGGTCTCTATGAACAAGGTATACAATATTTATTAACACAAAAAGGAATAATTTAGAAGTGAAATATATATTTAAAATTTATATAAAATAAATTAAATTAAAATATTACCTATTTAAAAAAAAAAACTACAACATTTATATAAATATTTGAAAAAAATGTAATCAAATTTTAATAAGTAAAAATATAGTCATAAATGATTTATAGGTAAATAAAAAATAACATTTTTCATGACTTAATTTTAAATTTTTAAATATTTTAAATCTGAAAAAAATACATATGCATATACGATTATTATTCTATAGAATATAAAAACCTTGACATTGTTGAGGTGAATGGTTGCAGAACTACTGACAACCCCAACAGAAGGAACTACAATACTATGAGATTCGGGAGTAGGTCGGAATGAGCTAGGCTGAGCATTCACCTTTGCTGCGCTCGTAGAGTTCAGTGGAGATGGGGAATAGGTGTTGCTAGAACCCAGCGGGTAGGAGTGGCCTATTGTGAAAACAATGGGGTTGGTTAACGAAGTAAATTAAATCATTATACACCATAAACAGTAGTTATAAATACCCTTTAAACGCAGCTTTCTAATAAATACTCAGCACATAGTACGGATTAAGTAAGTGACTCGAAATTGTGTATCTTATGAATTTTCTTAACTACATTTGTGTCTTACATTTGCGTCATACATTTGTGTCTTACATTTGTGTCCTACATTCCGTTATTCTGTGCTTTCCTATCCTAATTCCAAAATAGTAAATCAATTAGTACTACAACTGACCTCTCTGTAGTGGTTGTTGTATGTGTGGTTGGTTTGCAGTCGCCTGGGTAGTGATCATGTGTCCGGTATGACTGGATATCGGGGTGATGGTGGCATTGGCCGATTGACCGCTACGAATCAGAGAACCACCCTATGCGAAATGCTTAAGGTGAATTACTGTCGTGGAGTATTATGAATGTTCACAAAACATGCCGTCAAATTATTACATATATTTATGAATAAAACTGAAATAATTATATTTTGTATCACACTATAAATGTATAATAGACATTTATATAAAAGTCATTAATAACAATTATTTTGTTTATATAAGCTATACGTTCAAAATATGACATGAAATTTAGTAAAATAATAATTAAAACATAATCTATAAATTAAAATATAATGGTAATATATCATATTATTCGCTTAATTTTAAAATATTTATATATCGTATCTCACAAATTCACTTTTAATGTTCACCGACTAATGAACAATAATTTGGAACCAACAATATTCTGCACAATGCCTCCACCGGAGTACTGGTTGCCCAATACCATAGGAGACGTGTTGTTGCCTTGCGTTGGGTAGGCAGATGACGTGGATACAATAATTGTACGTGTCGGGGTTTCTGCGTCGTGAAGATGGCGCGAATGTGTAAATATCATGAAATCATAGTACACAGTGTACGCAGTACACAGTGTACGCAGTACACAGTGTACGCAGTACACAGTGTACACAGTGTACACCGAACACAATATACGGAGAGTTCATTATTGCGGGAAATAGTTTTTAATAACGACTCTATAGTTTTTGACATCAAAGTTTAACAGCATCGACATTGTACACGGCACAAATATAAAACATGATATCTAGTGAAATATACAACATTTATTTAGTGGATAGTTACGGCGTCTACTGAAACAACCTGCTGATATCTTCATGTAGGAATGTGGCCCCGATATGCCAAAGCTTTTCGGCGCATTTTGAGGAGTGACCCTTTCTCCAGTTGGTCTTATCGACTATAAAAAGAATACTCATACAAGTTTAATAGATAGCTATCATTAAAATCCATAAATATATATTTACAAATTTATATTGATATAATCTTCATATGATCATCGAAAATATGTAGAATCAAAAAGCTAGACAATAAAAAATAACTAACCACAAAATTATTGGAGACATTTAAAGCATTTTGTTGCGATTGCTGAACATTGTGAGGCCATTGTAATTGTGTCGATTGCATAAGTTTTGACTTATCAATGGTTTGCTTATCAGAAGTCAGAGATATACGACTAGTACTACTCATCTAGGAGAACACTAGAGGGCAACCTCAACTAAAAAGTTTATGAAAAAATATATATTATATGACATTTTCAATAATCCTTATATTAAATAGAGAAATACAGTTTTCATCATGAATATATTAGTATCTAATAATATCAGGTAATAATATTTAGGTATCTATTACATACAAAAGGAAAAAACTAAGATATAAATAAATATCAAGATTCACGTTTTCAAAAGATGGATCAACTGTAGATTGAATTTATTTTGAAAATAACTAGCTTTATATGATATATTTATTCATTCAGATACTAGAAGTATCAGTTTCGGTATTAAGTGAAATTGTAAAATTAATAGAAATATTAATCAAATGTGATACAGAAATCAATGTACATCTTGTAATGATTATTGTAAAACTTGTCTACTCAGGGAATTTACAAAAATAGAAAATAATTTATATGATATAAATTGCATATAAGAATAATAAAACTATTTTAACATTGTATTATAAGTATTGGGATCATTTAATTCAATCTACCAAACTTTCTATATTATATACTATAACCTCTCTAGTTTTATAATTTAAATTTCAAAAGGGAAAACTCTATCATCATGATAATAATTTTACAAAATACTCTAAAATGGTTTTAAATGGCATACATTAAGTATGTAAAAATAAGTTTTAATTATAATACTACATATATTCCATAATAGATTAAAACATACATACAATTTTATCAACATAAAATTATTATTTACACGCAAAATAACATTAAAGTTACTTTAATTAGAGATTATATTTAAAATAAATAAATTGTTCAATAAGTATTTAATTTTATATATAAATTGTGTTATTTACACCATCGTATATTAAAACATAATGCTAAAGTTAAATATAGTAATGTAATTACGTTTTGATATGTAATTCATAAACAAACATATTGCAAAATGATGCATTTGTGAAAATAAAAACTAACGCATGAGATTGGAGATACGTAAATTTACAAAATATTAATATTATGTTGTTTGAGAATGCTCAAAGATATTTACAAATTGAATACTGTCAATCATTTATTTCATAGATTTTTTTGATTTTAGCATAAAATAAAATAGTAAGTTTATATGCATTGTACGATATATTACTTATTAATAAGTATACTAACAATTAAAGAAATTATGTATAAAAGTTATAATGATATAATAATATAAATTAATTTATAATATAATAAGTTAAGTTATATAAAATAAAGTATATTTTCAAAATTTAAATTATGTTAAAAGATGAACTCTTGCAATCCCGTATGCTATAGGTTAACAACCTATGACCTTTTTAAAATTTATTATCATATTTTAAGAAATATTATTTTAATTCTTATTAATATATAATATTTAGTATTCTTACTAACAATCAATGTTAGACAATACACAACATAATATTAATTAATTAATTTTAGCACGTATGTATGTTTCCCTGGTTAAAATTATATAATTAGCCACACCTAATGGGCGTCGCCAATTAACCACTGAAATAGACTGGAATTATTTTAAACTTTTTTGTTTACTTTTTACAACCAATTAAAATTATTGATATTTTTAAATAAATTTGAATTTGCTAATTTTATTTGATTTAAATAAATTTAGAGTTATTTAAACTAATAATAATGTTATTAAATGACAACATTCAATTACTGAATGTATTATTGTATATAGCTTAAGTATAGCTTAGGCTATACTGAGGTTATATATAAACCGAGCCGAGTCTCTATTATTATAATATAGTAACTATATAATCAGTAACTATATGGTATGATACATTTGATATATTTTACTATAAAGTACGCTAATACATGAAATAATATATATGTAAATGTAGATATATAAAGGGGCGTTCACACAGGCGATTTTTTAACCCGATTATGACTCACTACTAAATAAAAGTCGTGCGTGTTTCAATTTTATATTAAATCTGGGATAAGCTCGATTTTAATTAATTGGAACATGTTCTATTTCAACCGATTTTTTCCACCCGACTTTATTTATTAACGCCTATTTTTTGATATTTTGCCAACTAGAGGAAGGTTCAAATGTCATATTTTATTCATGATATTTTTATTCTTATCTAAATATTTAAGTTTACATTGTATAGTTTATAATTTACGTTTAAAATGAATAATTCGGATAAATTAAAACAAGAAATTAATAATAAAAGAGGTATATGTAATTAAATATATGTTTATAATCATATATATTTATTGTTTATGATTATTTAATTTAAAATAATTTTCTAAATGTATTTACTGAATTTAATAACAGATTATATCCATATTTACGTATGCATATATAATTTACAATGTACATATTATTATGTTTATATTATTAACTTTTTTGAAGAAGAAATAATTGTGAACAATATTAAACGTGTAGCGAAGGTGAAAAAAATTCTTTAGTTGAAATAATGTACTCGGTTACAAATCTCGACAAAGAGGTCGCAGGTCAAGAAGATGCATTAATTATTTGTTTAAGTTTGCCAGTAAAATGTAAAGATTATACTACCAAAAGGAAAAATCAAACTATTAAAATATTGTTTGATGTAATTATGTAAGAATAAAATATAGATATTAATTTAAAACATTTATTTATTTAAATATAATTGATGTCTCTTCGATATATTAATGATGATAATAATATTTGATAATAATATCAATATTAATGGTGATATTTTTTATATCATTTAAAATATATCTTGATCAATTCTTACATAATTTGAATAGGCCATCACATCTTCTATTGGAAATTCTTTAACTAGATTATATGCCATTAGATTTTCACATCTTTCATTCTCTGCAATAATGCATTAAATAGTGTTCTTATTATTTATATATAATATAACATATTTCTATTATCTTAACATTATAATACTTCATTATAGTATTCAAAATACACATTTATAATAATGTCAATAGAGTAATAATATTATATATAGGATGGATATAATTACATATGATATATAAAGATATTATATTTAAATAGTGCTGACTATGGTATGCATCAATATTTTAATATGTATATATTACATTATACATACTTGTGATTATCAAAGTTAAAATGTGCTAATGATAGGCATCAATACTTGAATATGTATTTATTGTGTATATTACATAATGCATACATTTGACCATCAAAGTGACATACGTTATTCATTATATTGTGGCGTGTGCCAATAATGACACACTGTATATTGCATATATACAATGAATACAATATTGCATCCGGTGACTAACATGGTTGATAACATTTTGATTACAATATATTATTATATATAGTTCATAATATAACAATATATATATATAAATCATATATTGTGCATGATCAAATGATAACGTAAATGATCTCAGAAAAATTATAAAATGTATATATAAAAGTTATTGTTTAAATGTTATATGTTGTTTAAATGTTATAAATGATATATTATTTGTATAACTAATAATGTGTATATATATATATATATTATTTTCTTGGGTAATGTTAGTGTAGGTTCAAATAGGTCAAATAAAAATTGGAATTGAGAATACAAATCGTGCGTTCGAAAATCGTATACGTGTGAACACAAGTTTTTCCAGTTTTTTAGGTTAAAATAAAAATTGGACTTATCCCCAATTTTTTATATTATTTTTTATATTGGAGTTATCCTCAATTTTATCATAATATCGCATAGGTGTGAACGGCGTTCACTGAACGCCTCTTAAGATTGTATTATAAATTTTAATTACTAGGCTAATTTAATTATATGCTTAATTGTATAATTTTAACTACTAAATATTATTATTTATATATAGAAATACATGGTTGGCCATTTTATTGGCTGTTAAAAAAAGATCTTATTTTAATGTAAACATTGCAATTTTACTGTAATCAATAGCCAATGCCGCAAATAATAGTAATAATTTAATTATTATATATTTAGTAAATATTATTAGTATATTTTATTACTAGAGCATATGAACATTTTTATTAGTATATTAGTATATATATGGATCACGTATGAAAACTAGTCGTGGAAAATTCGTAACAATTATCCGAATCAATAAATCACTACATAAAAATGCTTGATTGTTATGCATGATTTTAATATATATAATAATATTTTTTCAAATAAATAAATACATGTTTATCATCAAGTTCGTTTGACGACACGTTCAAATTATGCAGCGTATTTTCAAGTACATTCTAAATCTAATTATGCATTATTATCTAAATTATGCAGCATATTTTCAAGACCACTCAAAATCTAATTCAGTGAAATAAATCACACCAAATATATGAGTATAGTGAATACCCATTTAAAGTGAGTTCTTTTAAATCTTGCATCTAGTTAAATTTAATTATTCGCGTACACAATTTAACTACCGTGGGTAACTTTATATTAACTTTATATTGTATATTATATTATATGTTTAAAGGGGCGTTCACACCTACACGATGTTATGATAAAATTGAGGATAACTCCAATAACTATACGATTTTCGAACGCACAATTTTTATTCTCAATTCCTATTTTTATTTGACCTATTTGAACCTACAGTGTAGGTCCTACACTAACATTACCCAAGAAAATATAAATTAAATAATAATTATAATTAATTTTAAAATGTTTAATTTATTTAGCATTAGCTGCTTTTGAAGTGAATGAAAACAATGAAAGTAAAGTTTGGATAAGGTAATTAATATATTCAATCAATGACTAATATAAATATTATAATATGATATTTAATATTAATTATATTAAATATAATTATAATTTTATTTAATTTAATACATTATTAGTATTTCAATATTTATTACTAATAATATAATACCAATATTTAACCTAATTACTATAGCTATAGCTATATATATATATATATATATATATATATATATATATATATATATATATATAGATATATATATATATATATATATATACATTATTAATTAAGTCATACAAATAATATATGATTTAATAAACATTTAAACAATAACCTTTTTATAATTTTTCTATTGTGGTCATTTACGTTATCATTTGAGCATGCACAATATATGATTTATATATATATTGATATATTATGAACTATATATAATAATATATTTTAATCAAAATGTTATCAACTGTGTTAGTCACCGAATGCATTATTGTATTCATTGTATACTGCATATATGCAATATACAGTGTGTCATTATTGTCACATGCCACAATATGAATAACGTGTCACTTTGATGGTCAAATGTATGTATTATGTAATATACAAATTAAATACATATTCAAGTATTGATGCCTATTAGCACCTTTTAACTTTGATAATCACAAGTATATGTATATATTACATAATACATATTAAAATATTGATGCATTGTCAGCACTATTTAAATGCAATATCTTTATATCTGTATAATCACATGTAATTATATCCATCCTATATATAATATTATTACACTATTGACATTATTATAAATGTGTATTTTGAATAATATAATGTAGTATTATAATATTAGGATAATAGAAATATGTTTTATTATATATAAATAATAAGAACAATATTGAATGCAATTATTCATTATGCAGAGAATGGATGGCAAGATATAAAAATCTAGTGGCATATAATCTAGTTAAAGAATTGACAATAGAAGATATGGTGGCCTATTCAAATTATTTAATTTGTGTAAATCAAATAGAAAAAAACATACATGTTACTAATAAAATTAACTTTATTTGATATAAATATATTCATTATTCAAGTAGGAGTAGTTTATTTAGCGCAAACAACCTACAAACTAAAATCACTTATTTTACATTGGCTAAAACACGCTAGAAGGATTTAAACCCATTTTTATTAAAATACTTAAATACAATCAATGAAATTATGATAATTTTATACGCGTTTTTTTTACCAGAATATTACAATTTAATAATAAAAAATATACTATTTTGTTTGTCCAATTTCTTGATTTTTAAATATTATTTATAGAAAAATTATATTTGGTTTGCAATTATAATAAATTAATTTGACATAAATAATTATTATTGTTTTAAACAGAGTGTGTCATTTTTCGATCACATTCGTTAAAAAATAATTGTTATAACTATATTATTGTTATAACTATATTCTGATATTAATATTTTATAATTATGTAATACAACCTTAGTGCTAAATATATATTTATTTATGTGCTACCAATATATCTGAATACCAGGTAAACTTTCCTATGCTATGTCACTTTGTTGGCCTTAAAAGCTATTAGTTATCTATAATTATGATTATTATACTACAATAGATTAAATATATACACAATTATAATATTTACCTTATTATACAATATAATCTACTAGCAGTAATAATATTGTGAATACACTGTGTAGTTTCCTAAAAAAAAGTTGTGTATTTATCGAAACTAAAACATTGTAAATATTTATAAAACATTGTATAATTATTTCATACTCGTCAGCTATAGTGAGCATGTATAAACTCAGATCAGTTATAGTGATTAATATACATGTATATACTAACATTCATATTGATCTGGACATTCAGGAATATAATTGGGAAGAGAAGGCCGGGGTTTATAATATAAAAAAAGAATTAAAATACCTAAATTAATGTAATATATATTTTATTAATATTAGTAGAATATATTACTCGATTTTAAAAGAATTACTATAAAATATTTTTATTATGGATATATTAATATAGATTAATCAATATGTATTAAAAGTTAAACTTTGATTTAGTTCACTCAAGTAACTAATAGCATTATCGTCATTTTGCGGTATAAGAGAATCAATATTTTTTTTTGAAGAATTCATAATGAAATGAAATCTGCTACAGTATATATCAGCAATCGCAGTGTTGTAATATATTTTGATATTTAACACAATAAACAAATTATGCAATACAAAATATTATATGACTTGGATTGTTTCCTCGATTAACCTTTATATTACTATATATCATATATTAAAATAAAATTATAGTCAAATGCAATCTTACATATAATTATCTCACTATAAATTACATGGGGTTGTTTTAAATTAATTTAAGAATAATATATATTGTATATATATAATATATGTATGCACAGTTATATAAATATCTTGTGATCATTTCAAGTTTTATGATATAATGATAGTAAGTATAATATTTATATATATTATATATAGTTGTATGCATAATCTATTATTAGATAATTAAATAAATTCTTACAGAATACATTTACACAAATATCTTACTCTCGAATACTTCTTGGTATTATATTATTTTCATAATAAACCATTTTGCCATAATATATGCCGATTAGTTACAGATATGTCAATATACAATTATATAAATGATTGTATCTCATAATTATTATATATAACATCACTATAGTGCTGTACAATGTAAAGTGTACAATAGATATTTATTTCATATTAAAAACTGAGTATTTATGATTATTATGATATTTATAAACCTATTAAATTATATACGCAATTGATTGTTAAAAAAGTTATTTTATTGTTAACTTTTTGAAAGTATTAACCATGTTAATATATAATATCATATAGCATACATCATTAGTACAGTAATTATTTATTTATATTATATTTATTCATATATTTCATCGAGTTTGTTATATTGTAATTCAAAATTTAACGATACAATTTTCCATGATATAATATATGTTATAATATATATTATATAATCATTATTATAGTTGCTCGTTACGGGGCAATTCATCAATTGATTAAAATCAATGAAATGAACAGGGTATACACTGAATCATTGATCATTACAATATCACAAGTCCAAAGTATTCATATATTCAGTAAATGTGACGATATCGTCTTTGTTGCTATCAACATTTCGGAAGCATTCAAAAACTCGAAGAACTCGAGTACCGAGTTGGAGTCCAAGTCGACATCTTCGAAAGCATCTAGGATGTCGATTGAAGTGGCCGGTGTCGTATAATAAAACATCGCCGTATAATAAAACATCGTCAACGGTCACGTGACTTTATAAATTCATATAACTCGTTAAATATAACGTTAAACGACATGAATATTTACGTGGTTATAGAGTATATGCATATTCATATTACACGTGAATATCAAATTATAATATTGTGAAACTATCGAGTATTTTGAATTTTAATATTTTTAAATTGAAAAATAAAAATATTATTATTAGTATGTTATTCTATCTATATTTAATTCTATTCGTTATAATGAACACTCATTTTTAAAGAATTATAACAAAATATATTTATTTGAAATATAAAGCCTAGTAGATGTTTAACACTATGAACATAAAAAGCGTGATTTTGTATATTAAATATACAATTTTCGAAAGTATTTAAAATAATTTCTATAATATTTCATCGCCATGAACTCGTGACCCTGTATTGTGGACCCTTACATCACTATATTGTAAACAATATTTTTTAATTTTGAAAATTACCATTCGATGTTTTTATTCAAGTTAGTATATATTTTAAGTATCTTATATTATTTTATATTGAAAATATGTATTACACAAATATATTAATACATATATTAGGAATAGTTAATTTAATTATGCTTAAATTATGCTTAAATTACATAATAATATTTCTATGAAGGAATTATATTATATTATAATGAGAAATACTATATAGTGTTAATTTATTTTATATATTGGGATGGGTGTAATTTCTATTTAAATTTATAAACCATCGATAATCATAACAACATCTTAACAGAAAAAGTAGCATTATTTGTAAATATAAATATAGAAATTAAGTGATTGTATCAATTTATTATATCTAAAGATGTATATGTATATTAAATCAATGTTAAAGTTTTAATTTAATTAATATCTAAAATGTATCAACTTAAGTACCAATATAATATTTAATTAAAAGTGTAAAAATACATTATTGAATATCTATATTTTATTTTGAGTAATATTTTCAAATATTTTCTTTTTGTATTCAATGATTTGATCCTGATTAATTGAACCTATATCCTCATTCTTTAAAAAAATTTCTGCATGCATTAATGTAAATAAACCACATGAACTATTATCTCTCTGACAGCCTGTTCACACCGGATAGCCGATTCGTCTATTTTTCGTACATATAAGCCACGCCTATAATTATATACAAACCCGATTCACACCAAAAACACATTCGTCTATTTTACCCGACTATCTAAATTCTATTATTATTGATTTTTTAAAACAAAAACAACTGAAATATATAATTTAAAATGTTAGTAAATTATAAATAAATATGCATATGTATCATATCGATACAATATTATTAATATTGTAATTAAATATGTGTTGTATTTTAAAATGTATTAAATTTATATATTAATTTAACCTTTATATATTTATTATAATCTGAAAATAATATTAAATTATTTATTATACTATACTAGTATAATAATTAGTAAATACGCCATATATAATTTAAATTAATAGTTAATATAATAATCACAATTAATTATTATTATAACTATTAATTAGTTACATATAATATATATATATCATTGGCATATACTGTAAAAGTTATTTTACTATAATAAATTATATTATGATAATTATTAACATATACAGAAAAAACATGAGTGAATTGGAATTGTATATGCAAAGAAAGTATGGTTATTATGCTTTAATGGTTGCTGGCGTAATGGAAGACGAAAATATTAGATATTGGATCAGAGAGAAAAATGTCGAATGGTGGGTAATGTCTCAAACAAGATTCGACTCAAGCCAATGGTATAGCCATTTTAGGTAGGTCAAATGTATTAATAATTTTAAATATTCATTTACAATAATAATCAATAACGTCGTAAGATGTATCAATAATATGTACAATTTGATATAGGATGTCCCGGCAAACATTTGACTACTTATGCGATATTCTCCACGAAGAAAGGAGCAGAGCGAGAATGACAATTGAACAGGCTTTTGGTCGGATCAAGTCTCGGTGGAATTTATTAGATGCACCCTCAACAAAAAATATAAATAATTATATAGTTGCTGGGTTTATTCTACATAACTTGGTGGAATCAATGGACATGAATTCCAATTGCCACAACGATGAAATCCAAATTTAAATCGATGACGAATATCAAGAAATAATTCTTGAAAGAGATATCCACGATGACACTCCTAATGCATTACTAATTCGTGACGCAATAAAAAATAGTCTCTAATTTTATTTGAATTATTAATATATAATAATAATCAACAACTTATTATAACTATTTATTTCGTAAAATATAATTATGGTCGATTTTCTTTTATAAAATTAAAAATTCTCTTTGGATATTCCTGTTGTAATAATATTAAAATTATAATAAGTTATAAGAGAGGCCAAAGAAATTTTAAAAAAATATACGCAATAAAAACCTGTCATTTTGTTTATCTTCTCTTCTCTGCTCTATCCGCCAACTTTTTCCAGTAACTACAAATATATAATATAGTTTATTATAATATTATATCATTTAAAGAATAGCATATAGAATAAATTAATATTTGCATACAATTTTTCTCTAACTATTCATGCCATTATGCCAATTCAATGGTTCGGAAATGGCTCTTCTCATTCTACCTGCATTATATGCCTTTTCCATTTCGTGGAAAAATGGTGAATATTGAGCACAAAAACCCGGCCTTCTATTGTGATCTACGTCCTAATGATATGATTATTAGAATAAAACTAATTATATATATATATTACGCTATATTTAACAATTTGTATTATTCAATATATAAACAATGTAAAGAATTATATTATAAAATAATCTTAATTTGAATTTTTCACTGGATATATTATAAATTACAATTTATTTAAGTAACTATTGATATACGATAATTAACTAATTTAAATAAATTAATCTAACCTTCAGGTATCTACTCTTTATTCTGCCCAATTTATCTTCTAGGGCAGAAGGTCTCTTATCTCGAAACCACGCGTCATTAAATTTATCGATATTACTGCAAACATCTCTCTATTGCTAATCAATTTCCCAGATTCTTTCATAATCTGATATTCCCCCATGCTTGTATTAAATACACTATTTCTTCATTCGAATACGCTTTCGATCGCTCCATTTTTATAAATTTATAAATATTATAAATTTTAATTAAATTTTAAACTTTCGAAAACAACAACAACAATAGAAATTTATTAAATATATATTGCATGCTGGGTAAAATAGCTGCATGACCTTCGCAAAATTAAAAATTACCGGCATAATTTGATTGACAGTTTTATGATTTCAATCGGCTATTTTGCAAATAGACGCGGCATAATAGACGGCGGTATTTTGTACCGTCTATCGCGAAATATGCCGCTATAGCGTGAATAGGAGAAATAGACGGATGTCGTCTATTTTATGTTCGGCTATCCGGTGTGAACAGGCTGTGAATCCCACCAGTTATTTTCTGTGTAGTCCATTTATTGCTGGGATTCGAGTTATAGTCATATATCCTAGATAATAAATATTTGTTATAAGTAATAAGTATAAATAATTATATTATATATTAAAAAGTGATAACAATTACTCAGGATATTGCATAATAATTATACTAACATAAAATGATGTATAGTATCCAAATTGTCCTTATTTAAACTATCTATTATAAACACTTTTTTTTTTATATAATCTGCGACTAATAGACACCAATGAGAATTATTAATATTCACACCCATTAGTACTAAATTTGTATCATCATTGAATTTACACTTAAAATAATTAGAATTTTTCCAATGGGTAAGCATATAAGAATCAATATAATGACAATTATTTTTATATCGATTAATTAAAATATACAGATATGAATTAATAATCTGATCATCTAACCATGAATTAATCGATAATATACTTTCTTTACTAATTATATATGGACCTATCCTATATGTTTTATTTAAGCAATCTTTAAGATTTTTTAGTAAATTAATCGGTTTATTTACAATTTTATTAAATTCTAAATAGGGTTTTAATTTAGATAGGTTAATTAAACATTTTATTATTTTTCCATCATCGCTATTTTTTATTTTTGCACAATTTCCCCATATATCTGTGATTGTGTACTTACCTAACCACTTGGCATTCAATTTACCACCCTTTCTTTCACTATCTCTAGAATTTTTTTTTAAAACTGTCATTCCAATTTCAAATGAATATGATTTTATTGATTTAGTTTGTTTTTTTATTAAATCATTGATATACTTTTCTTGAGCTTTTTGGATATTATCATTTACAATTTCTTTTATTTTTATTCTAGAGTTATTTTCTACCATAACAAACTGGTAAATATGTTTATTCATCAGTCTATTTACATCATCATTTATATCAAAATCATCTATAATTATTCTTTCATTTTGAGAAACATTGCTATCATTATTACATTTTTTTGTTATATTGTTACTAGCATACATCATTACATTCATACTATCATTAATATCTATACAATTATCTTCTATTTTACTAAATTGATTTTACAAAATTTGAATTAAAATTCCATTCATGATCACCGGATACATTTATTTCATTAACAGTCATACTTTCATACTACCATATACATATTATCATTATCTTCTGATAATTCAACTGGCACTTTCGCATTTCTATTAAATAATAAAAAAAATGGTGAAAATTTTGTACTTTTTTGTTTTTGAATTCTAATAGAAAATAATATTTTATCTAGGCATTCATCCCAATCATTTTTATTCTCATTCACACAATTTTTGCTTAATCTCATAACTATCTGACCATTCATTCTCTCACATAGGCCATTAGTCTGCGGGTGGTAAGCAGATGTAATTAATCTTTTTACACCAAAGTTGTTTGATAATGATTCATTTATCTGTAATACATATTTAGTATTAGAAATAGTTAAATAATTTAATGATGATATAATAAATTATATTATAAACATATATTTATATAAACGGAATCATTAACTTAAACAAATCATTAACAATAAATTTTAACATGCTCTTTTTATAAATAATATTAACCTCACCCTAAAATGCCATTCACTTTTTTGTAATATTATAAAAATCAAATCTATAATCGAGTCAAAATAATATATATGATAGAAAGATAAAATAATCCAATGCAAAAAATAAATACTAAATAGATTTAAAAAAATGTATAGCAATCATTTTAATTAGGCATTATAAAATCATATAAAATAAAATCAATATAAATATCTATATATAGAATTTGAAACTTATCTATATACCTTATTAACAAATTATCTTCCCTGATCACTAAGAATTTTATCAGGAGCACCATATCGGTAGAAATATATTTCCAAAGCTCTGATTTAAAATTATCATATAAATACTTTATTATTATCCAAACCCATAATATATTTATATAATTTGTGTACTTATTATATGTACCTTGAAACATCTTGCGAGGTTTTTGATTTCAAAGGGAACGCATCGACCCATTTAGTGAAATAATCCACTACAGTTAAAATATATCTGCATATATTAATAATAAATATAAGTTTTATTATCTAATTTGAAAAATTAATATATTTAAATACAGTAATTTTTCCATTACTTATTTCCATTTTTAGTTGTAGGAAGTGGTCCAATTAAATCAACTCCTGCAAGTTCAAAAGGTTTTGAAACAATTATAGGTTTCATAACTTTCAATTGAGTTTTGGTATTTTCATACCGTTGACATTTTTCACACTTCTTTATCTTTATAAAATGATCACATAGTTTGTATATATATTTGAAATACATTATGTATAAATTATTTATATTTTTAATTATATATAACATATATCATAATCTAAAATTGAATTACAAATTTTAAATTTTTGTTATACGAACATAATCTCTTATAGTAACAGACATGCCTTTCCAATAATATCTTTCCGATATCTTGTTTATGGTATTTTCCCTACAATTATAATGAAAATACAATAGTAGTAGTCTTTACCAATCCTCTTGATATACTGTATAGCACTAACAATTATATGTTATACACAGCATATACCCAGCATGTATAAAACTAACATTCCAGAATGGCCACCGGATTGACTGGAATGAAAAGTTTCAAGAATCTCCAAAATCTGTTTCTCATTTTCTAATACTTTAACATCATGACTTATCTTATTATACCATAATATTGATGTATCATCTATACATTTATAAATGTTAATATACAATTATTTATGTATCAAATATAAAATATATTAATTATATATATTTATTAATAAAACCTTTAAGAAAATAGTGACTTTTTAATTTTTTTCCATTTTTAGTTTTTGTAAATTTTAAACATGCATTCGTAATTTTTCTTTTTTCTGTTTTTGAAATTCCTATTTTATGTTTCCGATTAACTAAGAATTTCTTTACGTCACCTAAATGCATGATTAAATAGTAGTTACACTTATAATTATTTAAAGTAGTTAACATATAATACTTTGGATATTATATCAACTATCTAATAATTTAATCATATCAGTAATATTCTACTAATTATATATCATACATAATTTTTAATTTGGTGAGACCAAAGCTTCTCTATTATATACTACATATTAACAATATAGTAGGTGTTTTGACATATGGAATGCGTGAAATTATAAGATAAATATTTCTAGAGTCAAAATTGAAAGTAAAAATTACTAGATATCGACGATGCAAAAATGATATTGCCAAGTTTCAAACGATAAAAGCATATACAGCAATAGCAAATGGCTAAATTATCTAAATGAATATAGACACATATTTACATATATAGTTATCTATATTTCTTATTAGTTATTAGAATTTAAATGATCATAAATGAATCGGATATCGCAATTATAAATATGTTTTAATACGCAATTATAAATATATTTAAATAGTTAAAACTTTATTTTACAAAATGTAATAGTATTATATATTATATTATATACTATATAATACTATTAGATAATATATATAGTTAATACTAACCAATAAATGTAGTATATATATCTAAATCAGTCATAATAGAAAGTTTTTTTAATTTTAAAAATGCACTTTAATAATTTTCAATTTTAAAGTAATGATGTAAAGGTCCACATACAGGGTCACGAGTTCATGGCGATGAAATATTATAGAAATTATTTAAAATACTTTCGAAAATTGTAAATTTAATATACAAAATCACGCTTTTTATGTTCATAGTGTTAAACATCTACTAGGCTTTATATTTCAACTACATATATGTTGTTATAATTCTTTAAAAATAAGTGTTCATTATAACGAATAGAATTAAATATAGATAGAATAACATACTAATAATAATATTTTTATTTTTCAATTTAAAAATATTAAAATTCAAAATACTCGATAGTTTCACAATATTATAATTTGATATTCACGTGTAATACGAATATGCATATACTCTATAACCACGTAAATATTCATGTCGTTTAACGTTATATTTAACGAGTTATATGAATTTATAAAGTCACGTGATCGTTGGCGATGTTTTATTATACGGCGATGTTTTATTATACGACACCGGCACCACGAACAATTTGTGTGAATTCCCCGAGATTTACACGAGCATCGCTATCAAATAATGAAAATGCCCTCTCCAATCTTAGTTTATCTGACCCACAAAGTGCTGTATGGTTATATATTGATTTATGTGTAATAGATATATGCATATATATATATATATATATATATATATATATATATATGTGATTGTGTGTGTGTGTGTGTGTGTGTGTGTGTGTGTGTGTGTGTATTTGTATGGGTGTTTTATGTGAATGCGAGATTACATATATTTATTTATATACCATAATTTGCAAATAGACTGCAATAGCTAAATATATAGTATGTATACATTAAAATCGATATATGAAGGAATTCTGAGTTAAACGTGTTGATAGAAATTAAATAAATTGATTAATATAATAATTACTTATGAATAACTATTAAAAAAGATTATATAAATGTATATGAATATATAGAGTATACTAATTTATATTATATATAAATACTATAAGGATATAATATCATATTAGAAAATAACCTTGAGCAACCAAAATAGATGTAATAATTAGAAATTGCATCATGTTTCTTTAAATGAACTGAATGATTTAAAACTTATATTTATACTTATTTATAACGTAAACAGATATAACGTGGAGTGAAATAAACTAGTTGTAATTCCCAAGTAATATATCTGGGCAATAGCCATACACATACACAATAACGTGTATGTTATCATTTATGTATTTTATATATAAATTTATACCATGTAATGATAGTATATTTTGGTAATAATATGTGTTGTTGAATGTATATATAGAATATAAGGTTAAAAAGTTATTCACGAGATAAGTTACTAATAATGAAAATATAGTACTCACTGAATTTTAATTCTATTATTCTATTTCTTATAAATATTAAACAATATTATTTGTTATTATAAAATTGTCAATTATCAATCTTCCGTATATTAATATATAAATATATATTAATTATAAGGATATTTATAATTGTAGTTTAATAGAATATAATATTTATTTTAAAATAACAATATTTACGTATTATCGACTGTTTCACTAACTCATAATATTGCTAAACATATACAATATAAATATTTTGTCTATGAAAATACATGGTAAAATACAATTATATTTTATACTCTCGTTAAACTCAAATATAATTATATAAATATTAAAAATAAATATCATATTTTCAAAAATGTATAGGAAAAAAGAATGATTTAATTTGTAAAATAATAAAATGAAACATTATATATGTATATATATATTCATATATATATATATATATATTAATGATCGGTTGTAATAGAGTGACACAAATATAACTAAATTGAATGAAGCATACTTATAAAGATTGGTTTTTATATTTCGTGAGTTAATTTCAATTATATTTATAATTAACATTATTTTACAAGGATTATGTACACAAATTACACACAAAATAAAATGTATTACTGCGTATAATACTATTTTTTTCATATATATATATATATTATACCTACAGGCAAGCTTATAATTTCTTAACTTACTAAGTATTTTAATTTTTTTATATTTTATCATTTCTAATAGAGTGGAAAATATATTGCATTGTAGTGGTTGTGATTGTAAGAATATAATCAACAATAGTATTCCAAAGTCCAAATATCTAATAATTATGATCAATTCGACTTTATGTAAATAATATAGTGCTGATGACATACACATATTTGTAAGTCTTTCTAGGTAACTTCTTATACGTTTTAATTTAAGTATTTTCATTAACTTAATAATATATATATATATATATATAAGTATATATATATATATATATATATATATAGATATATATTCATAAGTTTATAATAAAAATTATATATATATATATAATTTATTTTATCATTTGAAATATTTAAAAACTTTAGTGATATATCAAAATTATGGATTATATATTTCATTATATATATATATATATATTGATTCGGGGTTAAAAATATAGACTAATATATTGTATTGTTGCAATTACAATAAAAATATTCATAAAACAATTTGTTGTGCTATATTTCTAAAAAATATATAGAAGTAAACATTAAAAATGTAATATGATACATTTGAATATCATGAATTTCAATTCGATGTTATTTTAATTTGAAATTTAATAGCATATATTATTTTAAAAGAAAAATCATATAATATCTTTTTCAAAGTGTTTCTTTTTTTATTACTAATTGGTTAATCCTTCTTTCGAAATCAATAATAACATCTCCAAAATATCTTATTGAAATCACTATATTTGTTATTCTAACCAGTCACACTTTATAAAAATGTTTTTATCTGCAAGCATGCCTTTCAAACAAAAAACAGATACCTAGTTTATACGCATATAATTCAAATATATGTTAAATATTTAATTATGATAAATTATTTAACTGTAATTTGTTTATATTATAGGCTACATCACATCCGGTGTCATATAATAAAACATCGCCGTATAATTAAATACGCCAATGATCACGAGAATAAATTCGAATATAAATTATATCGAATATAAAGTTATATGTTATGAGTTAAATGTAACTTTAAACAATATAAATAGTTATATGGTTATGGAGTATATTAATATTCGTATTACATGTGAATATTTAATTATAATATTATAAAACTAACGAGTATTTTTTATTTTAATATTTATAAATTGAAAAATAAAAATATTATTATTAATATTTTATTCTATCTATATTTAATTCTATTCGCAAAGTGAACACTAATTTTTAAAGAATTATAACACAATATATTTAGTTGAAATAAAAGTCTAGTAGATATTTAAGACTATGAGTTTAAAAGCGTGATATTGTATATTAAATTTACAATTTTCGAAAGTATTTAAAATCATTTCTATATTTTATTGTATTAAGACCGTTACATCATTATTTAAAATTGAAAAATTATTCAAGTATAATTAAAAAAAGTTCTATGTCTGACTTAGATATATATACATTACTATATTGTAAACAATATTTTTCAATTTTGAAAATTGATAATTCCATATTATTCAAGTTAGTATACATTTTAATTATCTTATATTATTTTATATTGGAAATATTTATTATACAATTATAGTAATACATATACTAGGAATTGTTAATTTTATTATACTTAAAGTACATGATAATGTTGCTATGAAGGAATTATATTAGATTATTAATACCAGAGTATTGTTTTATTTTATATAGTGGTTTCTAATTACATTTATAAATCATCCATAATCATAACAACATCCTAATATAAAAAAGTAGCATTATTTATAAATATAGGAATTAATAAGTGATAGTATCAGATACATTTATTATATCTCAAGATTTATATGTATATATATTAAATAAATTTCAAAGTTTTAATTTTATTAATATTTACAATGTATCATAAGTACCAAAAGTGGAAAAATACATTATTTAATATCTATATTTAATTTTGTGTAATATTTTCCAATACTTTTTTTTTTATATTCATTGATTTGATCCTGTTAATGTTACATATATCTTCATTCTTTAAATTTTGTTCTGCATGAATCAATGTAAATAATCCACGTGAACTACTATATCTCTGAATCCCATCATTGATGCTTTTAATAATCTATTTATTATTGCTGGGATTCGAGTTATAGTCATATATACTAGATAATATATATTTGTATGTATAAATAATTACATTATATATAAAAAAAGTGATAACAATTACTCAAGATATTGTATAACAATGATGCTAACATAAAATGATGTATATTATCCAAATTGTCGGTATTTTAATTATCTATTATAAAAACTTTTTTTTATAACTTGCTCTAACAGAAACCAATGAATATTATTGATATTAATTCCCGTTAGTACTAAATTTGTATCATTATTGAATTTACACTTACATAATTAGAATTTTTCCAATTAGCATATAAGAATCAATATAATGACAATTATTTTTATATCAATTTATCAAAATACAGATATGAATTAATACTCTGATCATCTAACCATATTAATATACTATTATTAAAATAACTAGTTAGTTATTTAGTTATTTTAAATAACGAAATTAATTTAATAAATCATAAAGTATACATTTATATATTTAATAGATAGACAATTATTTATTAATATATTTAATATATTAGTAATGCAATAAAAGATTAAAAACGAATTATCAATTCATATTTGTTTATTGCATTCATCATTTTAATATTATTATTATGAATTTTGCAAACTTTTGCCCAATTAATAAATAACTATTTATATATATTCAAAGTATGTTATAAGAGTATGATCATTTACTAACAATTTAAAATATAAAACAATTTAATAATATAAAACAATTTAAAATATATTATCAATATAATTTTTTATATTACATTTATATTTATTAAACATTTTTTATTATAAGTGATAATTATAATATCTCATCTATAATATAATTTCATCTATATTTATGTTCTATATATGTCCTATAAGAGAGACGGCGTATGCCATATGTTCATAAATTAGTAATTACTGAATATATTTTTTATCTATGATGTTAATATGAATCACAATATTTATGATAATAAAAAATTAATGGCACTATGTTTTAATTGATATAATTTGTCTATTGATATAATATTTATTATAAATGAAAATTATAAGTACCATAAAGGAATAAGTAAATTATATATACGTATGGAAGTTGACAACAGCCTGGTCTAATATGAGGTAATATAATCTATCAATAATAATAATTCATATTGTAATTATGTAATACTTATATAATATATAATTCATGTACATTTAATACATTATACTAGTTATTAGCGCTTTTACTAGTGCATTACTTATCAATATGGAAATTGATATGATAATATATATATATATATATAGACATATAATAATATATATATATATATAATCTGACAATGTTATATAAATATCAAATTACACATTACTGGTAATTAAGTAAGAAATTTTCAATATTAAACTTGTATCCTTATTTTTGATTCTTATATGCTTTTGAGGTTTTTTATTCACTTTTAAAATAAATAATACAAGGAAAACTTATGCAATTTGACGAGGATACGAATGATTCAACAAGAGCCTCTACGATTGCATACGATTTATCTCATTAATTATGAGTCTGACATAATGTCACATCAGAAGTAATATATTTTTAAAGACTTATATTTAATAATAGATAATAAATTATAATTTTAATATTATGTTTATATATTTATACAGATTCCATGCTGGTAATAGACCTTTAATTTCAAAGAAACTTCTTCGATTTAATATTTCTGATAGAGCAGCTGCCATTATTTTAAATACATATTTATATGAAGAAGGACTCATAACAGAAATATATAGATCTAGCATTATTGATAAAAGTTTGACTAGGCGGTGGAAGGCATCTGTTTATATATAAAATATACCGATGAAACTCGATGGTCTATATTTTGATGGAAAAGTGACCAAACAAGACAGAAAGATGGAACCTTCAGGAATGAAGACCATATAATTCTTGTATCGTAGCCTAGTAGCGAGTTTTTGACTCATGTGACCCCGGAAGACCGAAGTACTTCAGATAATATTTCTACTGCTATTCTAGAAAAGCTATCTGAAATTGAAAATATTCAAAATAAAAGGTAATAATAGTATTATAATAGTATTATAATACTAATAAATATTAATTTAATCTTTGTATCTTCTGATGAAAATATCCGACTGAATAATAATATGCCATAATCAAATCTAATTTAAAATCTGTTTAAAATTAATTTGGTAGTTGGATTCGATGGGACAAAGGTGAACACTGGAGCAATAAATAACACGGCAGTTAAAAGAATATAAGATGAAATTAAGAGAAATGTTCACTGGGTCGTTAGTATTTTAGTAAACATAAATTGTAAACTACATATATATATATATATATATATTGCCTATACATATTAACGATCTCTCTATTTGAACTTGAAAAAAATGTGTACATATATTTAAATATATTACTTTGGCTTATACATTAACTGATTAGTATCAATTCTATAATAAATTCCTTATTCATAGTTTTATATAAAGATATACTATATAGGATATACAATTTTAAAAAGGTTTGCTTACTTCCTATGAATGAGCTTCCGCTGAGATGTATTTTTGGAAAACTAGATGGATCAATAAGTGGACCAAATTTATATAGCGGCCAAATTGGATTAAAACTTCTTAAGGCGACATAACTAGAAATTGCACAATCTATTTAATATAAATCTATATAAATCTATATAATATAAATCTTTCGAAAGAGTTTCAGATATTTCTTCCGATCAATATCACCTAAGAGATATCATTTTGTATATTTCGACAGGTGTCAAATCAAATAATTTTGAAAAACGTTCGCCTGGTAAATTGGGTTATGCTAGGTGGCTTACTATGGCCAATCGGATACTACGTGTGTTACTATGTAAGTTTTAAAGAGCCTTCAAATACATTGAAAAGAATAACATTATTTATTATTAATGTATATGCTCGGATGTGGTTTGAAATCAGACAACATGCATTATTCATTATTATTCCAGGCATTATTCATACATATATACACATATTTAATATGAAAAATATTTGCATTCTTTAAATGATTGTGAAATAACAGCATGGGTTGTACCAGCTATACAGCGAAACGGGAATGTGATGCATTCCGAAAGTATTTTATTATCAATGCTGACTGATGAGGATTAACAAGTTAAACAACAAGCCATTCAACGCATTTTAGAAGCGAGAGCGAGAAATGACCCTCCATTCAGGAAATTTATTATTCCTAAGATTATATTTTCCTCGTCCACCTATTACGATATGAAAGGTGAATATGGAGATTGGCTTGAACCAAGACTCGCTATGAGTATTCCTGAGGCATCTCTTTGTAACACAAATTTCTCTACCTATATATACCTTGTCATAGTCATGCTATTGAAAGAATTGTGCAAATAATGTCACAATCATCTAAAATGCTATCTAACCCATCTCAAATAGATAGTAAGACCTATCATACAATACTATTACGATGCAAAATGCCCATTTTTATACGAAATGTCAATTTGTATTCTAATTTTTATTAATTATATACATATTATTTTTGATATTTATTAATTATTTTCGTATATATTTTATAAATAATAAATTTATATTCATTTATTACTGAAATTAATATACAGCTGCTTTTTATTTTGTATATTATAAATAATATATTTTAAATTGTATTAAAAAAATAATTATACATATTTTAATTAATTTTTAAAATTATTAATATGAATTTATATTCATATTTTTATGCGCAATAATTAACTTGTTGTACTAAAAATATATATAAATGTATTATATTATTATATTTGAATACATTTCGGATGGATTAAATTAATAGTGCTATCTAACGTATTCAATAAAAGGTAACATTATTTTATAAAATATATAAAGAAAATGTTCCTAGAAATTTCTATAATTAACAAAACTTAAATATTTAATATATATTTTAAAGATATATTCCAATCACTAGTTATATTATTAATATAACATAACATTTTCATATTAATATTTACACAATTTCTATATATAAAATCATTTTGAATTGACTTCATATTCCCCTAATGTAAATTTTTCTATCCAGCCCATGTTAAACTTATAGGCACTATCGATATACATCTACTTGATCAATTCAGATTTTTTTTGACAAAGTTGTTAGATATGATCATAACTTGATATACGTTTGTGAAACTAATAGTTTAATCATAAAAAGGTCATTTTCGCCCCCACCCTAGTGGGTTCGAAAATATATGCTATAATCTACATATTTCGCTAATAATTGTACCTAGTTGTTTTACTAAATAACCTTTTGATAATCGATATAAAATAACTTCAATACACCACTTCTCGTTACCTCTTCTTTAAAGATATATTCAATTTCCTATACATTCAAAAGAGTTTGATAATATATATTCGCAATAACGTATATATATATATATATATATATATATATATTTATATATTTATATATATATATATATATTATACATCAATCGGTAGTATATATTATGCCCTTGCAATAATTATATAATGATTGCATAAGATTATTAAATATATTATATATTTATTTTACAAATAATATATTACAAATTAGAATATTTTAAAATATTTATGATATAATTCACTTAATTCAATTCAGTGATTTAAACGCACACACTATATATATGGTATTCTATGCTTAGATATTACAAGTTCTCATTCAATGATGAACATTAGTAACATCTACTAACATCTACTAACCTTTAATTTAATATCCATTTTGATTTGGTTTGGAACAAAGGGGAAGTGTCATAATTAATAAAAAAATAATTCAACCAATCAATGATTAATAATTGAGTTCATAATATTATTCTCAAATCAACATTAGTTATATAATTATAAAAATATATAATGATTACAACTTAAACATTATGTAACACATATAATACTAATATACATTAATATAGTAAAGTTTCAATTATATCTATATAATTTAACAATGTTAATAATATAATTATATATCTTTAAATATTAGTAAATAATACAGTATAATATAGGATATATAATATTTTCTATAGTATCATTATATATATCATATATATTATAATAATATACTTTAAAATAATACATTTATACAATAATACAATAATATATATATAATTTTAAAAATCTTAATAATATAATTAAACACGTTAACCATTAGTTAACTACTCGTTAACTATTAGTTATAATACATAATATATTTTACATAATATTTTTAATACTAGAATTGGTATTAAATGTATTAATATTAATCAATAGGTATTAATTGTATTAGTTTACTAACATAACTAATTATAAAATTAAATTACTCATTTTAAAAGAGCATTATTAAATAATGTATCTCATTGTCGTAAATAATATTTAATTAATCATGACATATTATATTTGATATATTATATTGAAAGAATAGTCTCTTAATACATATTAATAATACATATTTCTAAAATTATAATAAAATAGATTTTTTTAAAAATCTAGATTATATATGAAATATTAATATAAAAATTCTCCATAATATAAAATATTAAATATGTTTCTTTATATAATAAAACGACATTATATTATGGATATATTAATCTGTTTTACGTATTATGATAATATACATCGATAATTTACAAACTTTATAAAAAAACTAAATTAGATATCAAATATTATAAATCCTAGGTATTCATGTAGTATAAAAGATAATCTATAGATCATCTTTTATAACAAATATGTTATAAAGGATATATCCTAAGTATTATATTTAAAAATAACGATATCAAGTTAAACTATGTAGCTGACATGGATACATCTAGTATATTGTATGTTTCTATATTGAGTATGAATTAATCTGCAATTTTTATAAAATTTGTCTGTTATTGTTTGTTATATATATATATATATATAGCAAACCTAATTTCGATATATTATTAATATATTCAATTACTTTACAATTACTTATCATTTATTTTTTTGATATTAGTAGAATCATATCATGTCTGTTTTAACGAATATAGATAATAAAAATCTAAATTTATAAAAATTATTTCTGATTATTATGAATTTATATATATTAATATTACAAACATTATTATAAAATATATCATAAATATATGCTTGTTTCTTGTACTAATCTCATTAGTTTGTTTACATATTTATTATTTTTGACTAGCCTATATTTCGTTAGTATAATGATAACATTATATATCGAATTATTGTATATAACATATATTATATTTATGACAATGTTACGAAGTACATTATTTTAAATAATACATTATTTAAGTGTATAAATTAATTATTTCTCTATTATATAAATATATATATATAAATATATATATATATATATATATATATATTTGTAATTAAATATGATTATGTTATATCAATTATCTCGAGTAATTGCAGTTAAATTATACTCATATTTGTTAATTTTTTTTATTATTAAAAAATTATTTCTATTTATAGATTGAAAATATGTAGACATTATTTTATATAAATTATTGATATGCATTATATTTTCAATTACATGTTTTATATTTAACTTTATTAAATATTAATTATTAACTATATCATATTAATCATATTAATCTATGTATAGAACAAAAATTATATAACAACAATTAAATTAACAATGATATGAATATAACATCAAGTATATGAATACAACCTATACCCAATATTAACTACATTACTCTTGAAATTTATTAAAAGTAATCAAATTTAGAAAGATGGCTAGAGTAGTAGAATACTATGTAGAGGGAGAGGGGAGGGATTGTAAGAGGGGATGGAGCGAGAGAGAATAAGGATTTGGGATGGAGTTGGAGTGGGGAGGGAGTGGGGAGGGAATGACAGACTGAGTGGGAGTGGGAGAGTAAAGAGGGAGTGGGAGAGGGAGAGGGAGAGTGCTAGGGAGAGGGATAGGGAGATGGAGAGGGAGATGAAAGGGAGAGGGAAAGGTGTGAAGT
Source organism: Osedax frankpressi (assembly GCA_964035775.1). Taxonomy (NCBI): domain Eukaryota; kingdom Metazoa; phylum Annelida; class Polychaeta; order Sabellida; family Siboglinidae; genus Osedax; species Osedax frankpressi. The sequence continues at coordinate 33,374,492 of OZ038315.1, forward strand.
TCTCCCTTATATACTATCCACTATAGGTGAGCGATAGTTATTATTAGTATAATGTATATTATTATATACTATATTATATACTACAATGTACGTGAAGTTATCTATTTATTAAGTATAATTATATGTATTCTTTATATTTAAATATATTATATAATAAAGCTTTTATTATATTATATCTAATATAATTATTAATATAATAAGTAATATGTTATTCATCATCACATCACATATACATGTAATACTAACATATGTCGGAACAATGAATGTTATCAAATAAGTTACAAACCTTACAATAAACAGCACACGTACTTTTTTACAGACGCACGCAATAAAAATACAAAAATGTTATATTTTTAGTTTATTCCAATTATAGTTGTAATTAGTTTAATTTATTTATTGTATACATTTGCGTATTCTCAATGTATACACGATGCATATAATATTATGGTACATAAAACAATTGTACATTTTCGAACCTATTGTACCCTAAAATATAGTATTATAGTAAAATAATAATAGTTATAACGTAGAAATGAATCATTTCGTATCCTAATTGATTATTTAATAATGTACCCTAATTAGGGTATAATACAAATAGGTCCATATGTACCAAATTTGTTTACATTGTCCTTAACACAACCATTACACATATACTTATAAATACATTTTATTGGCATAAAATCAATATTTCATTTTTTGATAATATATATTTTACAACAATAAAATTTATAAAGAGTATTTCAGGATTATATTACTAGTCAACTTTATGAATAATAATTCATATATATATATATATATATATATTTATATATATATATATATATATTTATATATATATATATATATATATATATATATATATATATTTAAAGTAAAATAGTATTTCAATTATTAATGAGTTGGAAAACCCTTTATATAATGTTTATTATTTTAAAAGGGTTTTTCATCTAAACGTAACTCTAGAAAACCCTTTACAAATGTTGGAGGTTTATACGTCGATTAAAAACCATTTGAAAATTGAAATGGTTTTCTAGCTATAATCTACGTATAAAAAATCTTTTTTTCTAACAGAGTATTCTGTAATAGTACAATGTATTAAAAGGATGTATTAGTCTACTTTTATATTGGAAAACTAGGTGGGTATATATGTCGTGAATAGGAGATGACCAACATGAAAACACCCACCAAATCATGTATATCAGAAGATACTGATTTATTCTTGATCAAATTTCCAGGCATTATTTATAAACCTAATATTAGTTTAAATGTAAATTTTCAACTAAAACCAATCATTTTTCAAAAGGGTGTATTTGTCTGGTTATATAAAAATATACACTGAGGGTGTATTTGCTCATAATAATACGTACTATAGATAATATATGTTTTTTGATCCAATAAAATGTTTAACATAGTATATTAAATACACTCTCGTTGCAATAAAGATGTATGTTCTTTAATCGTGCAGGGCAGGGAAAATGACGTTCCTTTAAAAAGTCACGATGTGACTAGACTATATTTCATTAGTATAATGATAACATTATATATCGAATTATTATATATAAAATATATTATATTTATGACAATGTTATGAAGTACATTATTTTAAATAATACATTATGTAAGTGTATAAATTAATTATTTCTTTCTTTAAATTCTATTTTCATATAAATATATAAATAGTATATATATATATATATATATATATATATATATATATATATATATATTTCACATATTATTGTTACGAAGATGCCATAAATAAATATTCACTAATGGATATCAAGTGATTCTATGCTAGGAAATTGGATAATTTTTACAAAACTCGAAAATAATTCTAATAATAAATAAATAAATTGAATAATAATTTGTTTTTCTTATTTTGAAATGCTACTTTATTACTTGTGTTATTATGTGTTTTATAGCATGTGTTGTAGCGTGTTATTTCCACTTGTGTTATTGCGTGTTTTTCAACTTGTGATATCGCATGTTTTTTTACTTGTTTTTTTATACCTGTATCCACTTGTATTGACCTAATTTTCGCATGTCAACCCACGTTTTAACTATAGCCGTTTAATTGTTAAATTAACCGTTAAATATTAAATTATCGTACAAACACGTATATTTACAAAATAATTTGTGAAAAAATACACATATAACCCAAGTTTTTTTACACGATTGTTTATTGAGGTACAACCACTCATCAATTCCAGAGTTATATATATGGTATACAATCTAATACATTTTTATTTTTATAATATATACGAATATAATTATTAATTTAGTTATTTATACAATTTTAATACTAAACTGTGGTGATGTGTACTTTCTATTTACCTATTTATATATATATATATATATCTTAAATATACATACATTAGTTTATTTTACTTATATTAGTACATATTATATTATATTAAGATTATATAGTGCGGTAGATTATATAATCGTTATCAATTTATATTATTATATAAAACCTAACATACAAATAAGTAATTAGTAACTGTTAACAAATAAAATGTAATCTGAAATATAAATATTAATATTATATAATAATATAATATAATATAATAATATTATTCTATAATAAATTCAAGAAAACTTTTTCATGTATTAATATTCATTGATAATGACAATCGAAGAATATAGAAAATGATATAATTGTGTTTATATATAATATAAATAAATTCATTCAAGGTAAATCAAAATTAAAACAGTGATACTTAATGATAATCTTCAATGTATAATATATATATAAGTGTGTGTGTGTGTTTGTGTGTGTGTGGTGTGTGTGCGTGTGTGTATATAGTTAAAGATAGTTAATGTTTAATATAAATAATTAAATGTGTTGATTAAACGAATGATTTACTAAAAAATATTATAATGATATTAATGCACGTTTTCCCTATAACAAATATAACATATGCGTAGATGCATGATAAGTAATAATAATAAATAAAAACAATATAATTATAATATTCTTTAGCGTAAATTACTAGTTTAGGTTTCTACATCAATGAGTTGTTCTAATTTAATTTTTATATCTTTATTGTGAAATCTCATATTACTTTTTCCGAAGTTGATTAGTTGTTCATTTTTAATTGGGACACATGTTTTATTCCTTGTTTCCAATTCATATGTAATCACGTTTTCTGTTGATTTTCGTATTGAATCAGTTTGCTGTTTTGGATAGGCGTTCTGTAAATTTATAAATATTTTAATGAATAATATAATAATTTTAACTTAAATGTAATACTATTTAGTAATACACCCTATATTTATATTATTATCTAATTCATTTTTAGAAACAAATTCTAAAACTAAATCTATCATTATTGCTACCAATTATTATATATCAAGTTGTTAAAAAAGTATAATTGTAACAAAATATATATCCTGTCTAATTATAATGTACATGATAATACTATATAATTGTAATAATATGGTTTAGGTAATATAATATATTAATATAATATAATATTATTTATATAGATTATATATATATATAAATTTACATAAGTTACATAACTTACCTTTGAGTGTGAAGTCTGGTGGATTAGAAGTGTTCTTGATTGACAAAAACCTTTCCCACAAATCTTACAGCGAAATGGTTTTTCTTTCGAATGCACATATCTAAAAATGACTTAATTAAGTTAAGTAATATATATATATATATATATATATATATATATGTATATATATATATATATATATATATATATATATATATGTATATATATATATTTATATATTGATATATATAATATAAATATATTATATTACATTTTACTTTAATGATATAATAATATATTAAATATTTAAAATAGTATTAAGCGGTGTACACACTGAAAAAACGCGTCGTTTTACGCGTCGTTATTCCGATCGGAAAAACGTAAAATATAAAAATGGATTTAGAGGTGTCCACATTGAAAACAATAAATAAATAAATGATATACAATCAGACGAATTCCAACTAAAATATGGAGTTCCACAAGGTTCCGTACTTGGACCATTATTATTTTTAATTTATTTACGTCCATTATCTCTATTAATTTCTAAATTTCTCCAAATTAAATTCAACATATTTGCCGACGATATTATAATTTACCAGACTCTACCACTGGAAAATAATGATAACTCATCTCTCATTAATTGCACTAATAATATACGCAACTGGCTAATCAATAACAATTTACTACTCAATATCGACAAGACACAACTGATTAACATTTCAAAAAAATTAACACAAAATAAATTTCCTATATATTTAATTGATAATTTAATTGTTGAACCTTCTAAGACCGTAAAATGTCTGGGTGTCATTATAGACGAACATATGCTTTTAGATAACCACTTACGATTTACTGCTAAAAAAGCATTTTATTATTTTAGTAAGGTCAAAAAAATAAGAAAATTATTGTCATTTCATAATTTAAAAATGATCTCTCAGTCTTATATTATATCGCATTTAAACTATTGTAATTCTATATATTATGGTATAACTAAATCTAGAATAAATTACTTAGATCGTATATTAAGAATTATAGTAAGAATGATATATGGTTTTAAGCGAAAAGACCATAATAGTATTACCGAATGTTTAACATCACTAGGATGGCTTGAAATGAGAAATTATTCAGCGTATAGAATACTATGTTTAACATATACTGCCCTAAACGCTAAACAGCCGCGCTACCTTTATGATATTATTAAACTAAAGGAAAATACCCGCCGATTAAGATCTAGTAACAGTCTGCTTTTTAACGCGTTTTGACCTTTAAACTTTTACAAAGAAAGTAAAATGTAAATAATTATTTAAAATTGTTAAGGATGAGTCGGAGAGAAAAAACAAGAAAAGGAATTCACTGCTAAAATTATTATATATAAATCGCCTAAGAAAAAGAAAAAGGAGATTATGGTCATACGAGTGGCTATTAGATAGAAAAAATAAATATGCAGGAGCCTCAAATTTGTTAAAAGAACTAGAAAAGGAACAACCACATGAATTTATCAATTATTATTCTAGAAATATATGTGTATATCTATATCAAACTAATTTTATATTAATATTGAGTATATTTATATATTCTATTTTAATAATAATATTTTCTTAATTTAATTTATATCTTATATTAATTATAATAATTTCTAAATTAATAAATATATTGAACATATATTAAATATTCTAATAATCAATTATTAAATTAACTAAATAAACCTGTAACATTCATTTCATTAGCTATATGAGCAATATATTTTGTCCTCTGTATCCGATTACTATATAATTTATCTGATACATTCCATATTGATTTATGTAATCGGGTAAGTTGAATAAATTGACATATATCCATACTTATTTTAATTAAATAATTTAAATTAAATAATAAGTGCATCACGTGGAAAGGTGAAAGTTCAGTACGCCAGCTTTTTACGCTTGTAAATTGAACATGTTCTATGCCAACGTAAAAATTAAACACGGCGTAATTACGCGTCTTTATTGGCGGGAATCGAATTCCGATCGGAAAAACGATACGTAAAACGACGGGCTTTTTCAGTGCTCTTTAGATAGTATATTAGATTCTATACTATACTATATAATTGATAAATATTAATTTATAGTTATCAATCATTTATTTTATATATATACATATTTGTATAAATATTTGTATAAATTATTAGTAAAAATAATATTTATTATTATTAGTAAAAATATTATTTACAATTTTAAATAATGAAAATGATCCAAATAAAATCATAACAATATTACGTATATCTCTATATATCAAACATTTTAATAAATATAATAAAGTGAGCACTTTAAGTTGATTGTTGATATTAATTTACCAGAATAATGTTATATTCATAATGTTTTATTTTTTTCAATTGATACACATTTTATAATAATTTAATTTTATGGTAATTAAATAAAATAAAATATTGTTAATTACGAATAACGCAGCCATTTTTTTCTTAACTTTTTACCTATATTATTCATAATAATTAGTATTTCCATTAAGCAGCTTTTATCTTTTATAGTAGATATTATTATTTAGAATATATTTAAATAATTGCAGTTAATAAATATTTTGTATGTGAATATAATTTATATATGACGATAAGTGAATATGTTAAGATAAACACATATTTTTGTTTATATATATTCACATTAGACATGACAGTTGTTTAATTATTTAAAACTTGATTTGAAATTAAAGAAGAATTTAAAAATTTAATATATAAAATAAAACATACTATTTATATCTCAACTATAACAATATTATTTTATTTTAATTTATTTTATATTATCCAATAGAATATTGTATTATATATAATAAGTAGATTTATATATATTTATACGAATTGAAAGACTCTAATTGTCAATATTTATGTTGTATTCTCTTAATATATGTATTATGATTATATAATATTAGCCTTCCTTACAAAAAAAACAATTATTTCTAGTGCATTTAAAATTTGTAATCTTTATTTTTTATAATTTATAATTGATATTTAACTATATGTTATAAGAGCTATGTTTATTTAAATGAGATTTGTTTCTTTTTGATATGAATTTAGTAATAATTCAACCATATAACAATGGGCGCCTGAATGCACTAACTGCCCTACATTATAAAAGGTTGTATCTTATACCATGATGTTTAGCTATATTTGTGATAAATTGCACTCGGTTGAACAGAGATATATGATTATAAGCATAGTTAAAACGCAAATAGAGGTCATGACCTCATGCCAATCTGACCTATGATCTCGGAGATGATCCTGGCGTCGGAACCTCTTACCGCATAGCGTGCACGGAAATGGTCGTTCATCGGTATGCGTACGTACATGGATCAACAAGTTGTAACTCTTCGTGAAACTACGCTTGCAAAACTCGCAGATGTATTGTTTCTTTACTCTGAGGCATAGTAAACATGTAGGTAAATAGGCCTGGTTAAGCTATTAAGCTTATATTAGTTCGGCAATTGAATCAAATACGCTATGTTAACTATGTGATGGTAGTATATTAAACATAAATGAATACTTTTTAACATATATTTTATAAAGAATTAGAACATAGCTATTTACTAATTAAACGATATTTTTATATATACGAAACTACTATGACAGGTAAATTATATCTATATTTATCCAATATATCTTCTATATTAAATTATTCAAATTAATTAAATATTTTTAATTTTAACTATAGTAATATATATATTTAGAAATATATTAATATGTTCATAGTATATTATATAGTTTTACAGTCAAAGGTTTACCTTGGCTTTCTTTGTTTTCTTGTCAAGTTATCATTTACACAATGAACATCCGGTTTTAAAGCTGATTCAGCAAGATGACGGAAGTCAAATCTTTTTTTTAAGCATATGCTATCTTTATAATATGCATTATTTTGTTTTGACAGTAAGTAATAAGATTGACAGTATATCTGTGATATGAATGATAACATTATTAATTATACTTCTGAAATAAGATTAATTATAATTTATTATATATATAACATATAATATACACACACACACACACACACACACACACACACACACACACATACACATATACACACACACACACACACACACACACACATATATATATATATATATATATATAGTATAATTTTAGACCATATCCATTAATCTTTTATTATGTAGAACTTAACATTGATGTAAATGATTTTAAGTTTTCAGTTAGAATATTAAATATTAATATTTTCGACGATAATTAATATCTAGAATAAAATATTTATGAAAATAACTTGTAGTCGAACATTTATTATACTTATTATTATAAATAATTGTACAGCTACTAAATAATATCTAAAATAATATCTAAAATAATATATATATATATATATATATATATATATATACATATATATATATATATATATATATATATATATATATATATAATTATATAGGATTATATTTAATAATATATATACAAACAATTCTTTTAATTTGGAAACTCAATTTATTTTTAGATTCACAATTATTGATTTTATCTGAAATACTTATAGCCTCAGTAATTACATTGTTAATTTAATATATTGAATACTTTGTAGCGGTATAGTTTCTAATATTTCGAAATATCTCTCTCTCTCTCTCTCTCATTCTCTATATATATATATATATATATATATAAATATATATATATATATATATATATATATAAGAAGTCTCAATAGGAAATATATCTTCTATAATTATATATATATATGTATGTATGTGTGTTTGGTGTGTGTGTAAACTCCAAAAGAAATTAATAAAAAAATGCACTCCAATAATACCAATACTAGATTGTAAAATAAAAATAGGTTACTTAACTTTAAATACTTATAGGTTAATATAAGAATTATACTGATATTAATTTATTATTAGATACTAACTTGATCTCGGTCTGTTAATGTAGCACATGTGTAGTGGTCAAACGTAGAGTTGGCAGATATACTTTCAGAAGCTCGCGATATATGGAGGTTCATCTCATACGGTAGTGGTCATCGAAAATGACCCGTATATCGGTAGTCCACCAACGTACACCATCCTAATTAGCCAGCTCGCTTCCGTATTGGTCCGCATATCAGTGTTGAACTAATGGGCGTGGTTAAATTGATTTATAAAGAATATGGGCGTTATCATATACATTATTTACAGAGAATTATTCAGCGAGAAATACTAATCATCATTTATATTACATTGGATATACTATAGTATATATCTAATTTAACAAAATTAATTAATAATAATTAATTAATATGTTCGCCATGCTCAATTTTATTATATATTATTTGTTAAATAATAATTATTATTTCAAAACTTCTTAATCAGAGATCAAAAGTAC
>OZ038315.1:33385850-33470850 GCA_964035775.1 Osedax frankpressi
TTGTATTTGGGTATAAGCAAAAAGGAGTAATTAAATAAATTAAATAAATGGTTATCAAACATCAACAGGATACAAATTATTATATACATTTTAAACATTTGAAAAATTCAGAATGTTTCAGTTAATATACATATTTTGTGTGGAATTTCGTTGAATAATAATAGTGTATAATATTGTATGTTGTCCTATATGACATAAATGAAATTTAATAATTTATTTATAATCTAATAGTTATAATAATATTAATATATAATCTTGGTTATATTATCGAATATCAACCTTGTAATTGTATTGTTATTATTGTAAATATTATTATTTGTATCATTATTATTATTATAAATATTATTATAATTATTATTATTATTATTATTATTATTATTAATATTAATAATAATAATAATATTATTATTATTATTATTATTATTATTATTATTATTATTATTATTAATACTATTATTAATATTATTATTATTATTATTACTATTATTATTATTATTATTACTATTATTATTATTTTTTATCATTATTGGTATGAGTATTATTAATATTAAATACTAATTAATATATGGTGAAAATCAAAGATAAATAACGCATCATATTCCGTGTTTTATATTTGAGATATAAAAATATATATAGTTAATTTATCACCGTTAAAAATATTTATATTTGTTTGGATGTAAATGTTATGAATAATTTTGTAATTGTTTTCTAAATATAATAACTTAGTGTTCACATTCATAATATTGTATACATATAAACTACTATTGTCAAAATTGATATAATTAACAATTATAACTTATTTAATATTTAAAAGTTTGTAACATATTATAGTATATCATAATGTGTAATTAGTATATCCTATATCATTTCATTTTGATATTATATATACACAAATAAAATAACGTGGATATATAATAAAGAGGATTCTCAGTACATACTAATATGAATAAACATACAATTTCTACTTTATAAAATACACACACATATATATATATACATTAAATAGTATAATAAAATACACTATATATATATATATATATATATATATATTGAATAGTATAAAGAACATATTAAACATATTATAATTTACTTTACTAATTAGATATATTTTCAAGTCATTTCGTAATTCTGATATATATTAATTCTTTGATTTATCCTACCTACGAAATTAACTTAAATAGTGTTAACTATGATACACAATATCTACAATATAAATTTCTTAATTATAATAATTTTCTCCATTATTTTGCACGCATTTAATATTACCTATTCCTCTATTTTCATATATATTAATTGAGGAAAAAGGCAAACAATATTTTCTAATATTAATTTATTGATGGCAGTATGAAAACGAACATTGGATAACCATGTAATAGACTACCATACAATATGTACATAATGGACCGAAACTATTGACACAGAGTAAATACGACTTCAAAGTGAATTTTTAACTAACTTCTAAATACTCTGTTGATATATTCAACGATATTTACTGTATTACAATGTGAATTTAGTTGTTTTAATTAAAATATCATCTCGGATTCAAAATATTCATTATTATATAATATATAGAGTTATTTTTAGTGAAGATCTGTACATTTCTATATATATATATATATATCATATCTAGGATGAAAATGTAATGTATACTATTGTAATATATATATATATATATGTGCATATATATAATAAAGTATATCTATTTAATAATTGATATATCTCGTATATATTAACTTCCAGCTGCTATTAATTGTATATAATATAAATTGACTATAGTATGTACTAATTATAATCATATAAGTATATATATATATATATAAATATATATATATATATATATATATAGTAAAGTATAAACCATATAAATAAACTATATTAAATCAGTCATTCGTATAAAAGTAAATGTGTATTACAGTGTATTCACATACAATTGTAGTTTGAGAAGTGTTACAATTTACTATAAACAATGAATTGCCATCATCTCTCTATTAAATTAAAACTATATTCTAAACCTACTACTCTGCCGTTTCAGTCCAGTGTACATCGGAGTCGGCCCACCTCTGTTAATGTAACCGGAACTACTTTACCACCCCAGGGGACAATGGGCATGCTTATTTACCAATAACACTAGTGTGGGATTACCGGTGAATCGCAGTACTGTCTTCGATTAATCGATGTCATAATGAGTGATGGGAATAAGTCCTGAAATATTGTGATTATATAATTGGATATGTATATAATTATATAAATGGAATATACACGATTAAAACTGTCATAATATTCTATAATTATGCTATGATTATTTTATATTGATATTATTATGTAAAATGTGCATAAACATATATGTATATATATATTATATATATATATATATATATATATATATATATATTACTGTATAGCTAAATAACCACTTAATTATATATTTATTTATGAATTAATTATTTCGTGTTAATTTCTAAAAAGTCATTTATTTTTGGCGCCAAGTCATCCCGTGGGAGGATAAACGTCGGGGAGCCTTTATCTCTTTTCATCCCTTTAATAGCCCCTATACTCCTTTAATCAGATGAAAGCAAGATAAATAGAGACACGTGCCGTAGGGCAATTCAACCTAGGCTGTGGTGACCCCTATATCATATAGGGTCTAGTTCATTAGGCAAGGGTATACGATTTAGGTATAATTAAAATTGTCTGATATAGTATATGCAGTCAGTATTACACTAAGTATTTGAATACGATGATATACCTATCATATTTTATGTTATATTTTCAAAAATTCGTTTATTAATTATTAATATTTATATTCAATATTATATCAATATCAATTATTTTCTCATATTTATAAGAAAATCAAATCAATTAGAGATAAGATCTAATTTCAAATTTTATTTTTACAACAATTATTTTTTATTAATTTATTATTAATATATTTTTGTTCTTCAATTCCAATAAATTAAGATTTTATTAAATGAAAAAGAATGCATAATTCACAGAAAACAACTAAGAATGTATTATAACATTGCATTTTATTCAAAAATCCATCTTCAATGTTCATTAATATTGTGATGGAAATTTTGACATGTATACATATGTATATTTAGATGTTAATATATTAATATGTTACATGACGAGTTTTAAATGATCAATAGCATTTAATTATATTAGAACATATTCATTATTTCACCATACAATCTATTGCTATTTAATACAATAGTATTTATTATAATAATCTATAATATTGTTAGGTTTTATCGGAAAGTGTACAATAATTACTTCACAATGTATTGTAAAGTTATTGATAAATATTATAATATAAAAAAATATGTATAGTAAAATATGAATCATTTTAAATATAAATAGTTTTACATATAAATTTACTATATTATATATCACCTATAACATATTATAAATTACATATAAAATTTACTATTTGAATATATATATATATATATATTTATTTAGTTGTTTTTAAAAAACAATATCATATATATACTTGATCTTAGTATATATCTTAAAATATATTTATATGGTATATAATATAATTCAATATTAATTATAGTATGTATACATAATATATTCCTGTAATATACTACTGGAAAACTGGCTTATATTACTAAGATATACTAAGTATTAATAGAAAATATACTATACTATAATATGTTTTTCATTAGGATATGTTAATGGTAATATATCATATTGGTGGATACTATAATATATCATATTTGTATATAATATAATATATCATATTGATAATATAATATGATATGACATATCATATTGGTGGATTTATAATATAATACAATGTTAGATTAATCCACATGTGAAATCAAATTGAGCTTCTATAATATTATTTGTGTGCCTCGATTAGATATAAATGTGTAAATAGAGACGATAAATCATCTCGAAAATTAAATTTTATCTTAATATTGTTTAGCCCTTATAAATTAATTTGATGATATTTTTGTGAATTTTATATTCTACACGATAAAGTGATAGATTTACCAAAACTAAAGTCAATTAATATAATTTTCAATTGATTGTAGTTTGGTTTAATTTCATTTCATTTCTTATTTGTTATTTACACAATACTTCTATTTATACATAAATAGATTTTATCTGTTAATGGAGTAAATTACGTTTCAAAACACGTTTATTATTCGAGTATACGCCTATTTAATTAGACACGCCATTTTCTATGTATGGGCCGTAAAATATGCCACGCGCGTGAATTGACCCGGAAAGTACAACACCTCACCGTATACTAATATAATCGCCACCCCTACTGTTAGCGCCGCTGTGCTAACGACACTGCCACTAAATGTCAGATCTTTGGCCCAGATTAATTGGTCTTTCGAAGTTAGAAAATGCAAATAGTTCTGCCAGTGGGGTGGTTATCCTAGCATGGGGTTTAAATTATCCGATTGCAAAATAACTCGAATTATTTTTCATGCTTCGTGTATTACTAACATATAACATTATTATAATATATATATATAATTCTAGATTATCCATATATAAACAAAACTATAATGGTAATAGTTTAGCCAAAATAATCATCAATTGTAAAATTATTTATATAACTGTGTATTGGTCGACTATATGCCTCCAATACGTAAACCTCGTAATAACAAAATGCCTAAACTACTTTAGTTATTTAATTAATGGTTTATCTATTAGATATTACTGTGCGTTATGTAAGTCAACTCCATATAATCCATAAAACTCTATTGACTGCTGCGAATTCATCTGTTCCCGTCTCACTTGATCCAGCCCCATTTGGTACAACCCCGTCATCTGTATATCTAGCCCCCAGACAATCCTCAACACCTGGACTATATGCTACACCTGGACTATCCTCTAAACCTGGACTATAAATGATATATCATTGCAAGGAGCATTCCCATTAAACGCTATGATTACACCATCTGTAGAAAATCTTAATATAATCTCTCAGGCAAAATCTCTTTCTGACCAGATTAAATCTAACTTGGCAGATTTAAATAAACTTAATTATAAACTACCTATCCTATTACCAGCTAAGTCATATTCAGATATACTTAAATACTAATATAAGAGTAAACCCCTCTACCCCAAAAGTGTATATAATAGTGCATTTGATACAATTTCACACGATATTCTTTTCACTTGTTTAAATGGTGTAGGTATCACTGATAATGCATTTTATTTTATTAAAAGCTATATTACAAAAAAGAAGCTATTCAGTATTAATTGGAAATGAAATTTCTGTATGTGCTTACTCAACTCATGTGGCCCCTTAATGTAGTGTTCTAGGCCCCTCTTCTTTGTTCCTTATATATTAACCCGTTTAAGTATCTTCTAAAATCATTCCCTAATATTAAATACTTTGTTTATGCAGACGATATCCAATTACTTTCAATCTTCTCACATATATATATATGCCTAAAAATCAAGATCTTTGTCTTTGAGCAAATACTATTAGTAATTGGCTTTTTAGAAAATAACCTTCTATTAAACAAAAATAATACAGAACTGTTAAATATATCTCTTACTGAGGTTAAGTTCCCTGTAGTTACTCTGGGTGATATTATAATAAAACCATCATTAAAAGTTAAAAGTTTAGGATTTATAATCGATAATAAGCTTTCATTTAAACCACAAATCTCAAATATATATAAAACCGCCAATATGTTTTATATAAAATTAAAGCCATACGTAAATGTATTAACCGTAAGGCATGTATCTTACTGATCCACTCACTTGTGTTCTAGCGTATTGACTACTCAAATTCCCTTTACCGTAACTTACCAAACTATAAACTCAACAAACTAAATATGATAATCCGTTCATATGTAAGAATCATTAATAATCTCAATATATATTTCCATTCACCAATAAGCAAAATGCGACATCATTTAAAAATACTTGATGATGATAAATGTTTAAATACTAAAATCTGTATTACTAGTTAACAATATAATCTATTCTACTCATACTTCTAACCTATCTACGCCAAAGTAAAATGTTACTTAATCTCATTACAAATTTAATTCCATTCCCATACTGTTGCGATTATTATTTTATAATTTACGGTGTTTAAATAAACTAATCAATCAATCAATCAAATATATAATAATAATAATAATAATAATAATAATAATAATAATAATAATAATAATAATAATAATAATAATAATAATAATAATAATAATAATAATAATAATAATAATAATAATAATAATAATAATAATAATAATAATAATAATAATAATAATAATAATAATAATAATAATAATAATAATAATAATAATAATAATAATAATAATAATAATAATAATAATAATAATAATAATAATAATAATAATAATAATAATAATAATAATAATAATAATAATAATAATAATAATAATAATAATAATAATAATAATAATAATAATAATAATAATAATAATAATAATAATAATAATAATAATAATAATAATAATAATAATAATAATAAATATAATAATAATAATAATAATAATAATAATAATATTAACAACAACAACAATAACAACAACAATACTAATAACAATAATAATAATAATACAAATTAATTGTTTATATATATACCTTTTTCTAGGTTAAATACTTGCTAAATATAATATTATTTGCATCGAATAATAGTTAATTAAAAAATAGAAATGAATATTATGATTGATTGATTATGTTAAATGAATTTGCATACTTTTCATTTGAATAAGCAGTATTTTTTACAGATTTTTTAGAGATTATAGTAATTTGATACATTCGCATTGCATATCCATCATAATTATATTCTTCGATTAATCAGAGGATGAGATTTTGTGATGTTTGCCATATAGTTATCAATGTATTACTACTACAGCCGTTAAAAATCATTTAGTAAATACATATAAATATCCTGTATTATTATATAGTATTATCCTGTATTATTACTGAGGTTACAAATAATTTAAATAATTCTGTTCTAAAATATTTGAAGATATAAATGGATTCATATATATAGTGATATACAGTACAAAAGGACTAATCAATAGCAAATGAAATATATGCATAATTTAATTGGATAGACATATGCTTCCTCTGTATTGCGTACATATGATCATATACTAACAATAATTATATATAATAGATTCTTTAAATAATATGTAAGTATTTGAAATCCATACAAAAATGAGAAAATATTTGTTTCAAAACATTATTTAATTTTGATAATTAATTATTTTCTAATCATTTTTGAAAATAATTCAAATAACAACATCCAAATCTAAATCCGCAGTACAGGAAATAACTAAAAATATCACAACTACTAATATATTTATCTGCAACCTGTATTTTAAATATTGATATTATTAAATAATATTAAATATTATAAGAGTAAACTAATTTGGAAAAATTTCCTGTGCATATTCTCGTGAGTATATATTTTTAGTTTAATACATATATATATATATATATATATATATATATATATATATGTATATATACATATAGTTTTATATATAGTTATATATATATATATATATATATATATATATATATATATATATATATATATATATATATATATATATAGCTATATTTATAAAGAGTGCATATGATATTTATTAAATACATTCTATTGATGCATTTATTTCATTGTCTAGTTTTATATGTGAATTATTAAAAAACTAAAATGTTTATGTACACTACTATATAAACTCTGATTAGTTGATAATTGCATTATATAGAGAGATTTTATCTAATGGGTCTAATTCACGAGTTAGGTATCATGAGTATTCAACTTTTTTAGAATTATCATATACTAAATTACATATTGTTGTATACTGCATGTATACAAATCCATTCCCTGTAAACTTTGTGAATACATATTTGGGTTAAAACGTGTATTTTAAGTATTACTCAACACAAGATTGTGTTACCATTTATTTTTTATATTAATGGAATTTACACTAAAAATACACATGTTAACAAGTGTATTTTTTAGTAAGAGTGTAACACATACAGTCTAACCTAAGTATTTTTTCACAATCTTGTGTTTTGTAACACATACAAAACACAGGTTAACCCAAATATGCATTCACAATTATTTAATGGTAAATACCCTGAGGTTGTATTAAAATCAAAAATTTATAAATTATACTATTTTTTTATGATCTTTTATTTTAAAAATATATATTATATTAGACATTTAACCATATGATATTTAAACAAAATTAAATTATATAAATAGAAAATATAGAAAATTATTAGTTATATTTAAATACAAAAAAGTTAACATAAGTTTATATATATACTATATAAGTTAGTATACACTATATAATGATGTTTGATGTACGACGTAATCGTACGTATACACGTGCATATGATATGCATATATAAATAGATCAGTAGCATAACATATTTTGAAATCGCATATACGATTACCATAATACACAAGATAAACTTATTATCATTATTAGTGAATTATTATTATTATGACCTTTCTTTAAATAATATATTATATGATATTATATATTAAACTTATACCACCGCACTGGAACTCATTTAAAATAATTGATACTTACAAATATAATATTAATATTATAGTTTAACATATGTATATATATATATATATATATATATATATATATATATATACTATGAATACATAGTATTATTCATATGTATTAATACATATGCATTTAATATTAAATATTAGCATTACATAAAGTTTCGCATCTAATAAATTTGATATGATATAACAAATAATTCAGTTTATTTAATTAATCTGTTATTTATTTAATCAATCTATATCAAATGTCAATCTATATATACATATATATAAAAAAAACATGGTATATATTTTATATAATTAATCTAGATTAATTAATAGCTATAATTTATAAATTATCATTTTAATTAATTCAGGCACGATAAGAAAACACTGAAGTAAACAATAATAATATAATATCATATATAACTTAATTCTTTTTCTAATAGTTAATCATTTAATAATATTTAATTAAAAAAAATGAAGTTATTAACGATAAAATAAAAATAAAACTTACTCGTGCTAAATTTAGCTGACTTATATATTTTATACATATTTTCATCATATTTAAATCAATATACTTCATATACTAATAATATAATATATATATATATATATATATATATATATATATCTAAATAACTTATACTAATATATGATACGTAACTATTAAAGTTTAACGTGATTATTGATTATAAACGATATTATATCAAATAAATAAAATAAATATTCATTAAATTATTAATAAATATTATTTATTATATAAACCTTACTTTATATGTGATATTATATTATTTAGAAACAAGTGCAAGACATTGCGAATGCAATCAATAATTAAACTATTAATTTATGTATATAAATTTATTTATATTACAAATGTAATATAAATAATATAAATAATAATCGATGTCGGTCGATATTGAAATACTCATTTTAAAATGCTTATAACTCAATAAATACTTATCTGAATATTAAATTATAAACACATATTAATAGATAATTTATTTATCTATTATAATGTATAAAAAACAAATAGCTTTATATTTTATTTATTTAGCTATTACAAAAAAACACAGGTATCAGTAAACATATTTATTTGGATTTCGAAAATGTTCATAATGCTTATTATAATTAAATATTGTAATTAAAATGTTTAATTTTAAAATATCTAAAAATATGCATTGTATTTTAAATTTGTTTATTTACAATTTCAATAAGAAAATATAAGGAATTAAATAGTCAATAATCATTAATTAATAAAAATAAACCTTAAATTAAAAAAAAAATACATATTATAAATATGATTTTTAATATATAATATTATGATTTTACATTGAATTTATATTATTTTTTAATAAATATAAAGAAATATTATTTATGAATATAAATATTCAATAATATGAATTACGATTTTAATAGTATTAATTATTCTAATAATTTTAAAATAATTTGGATAATTTCCAAAATATAAATTATCTTAACTTTTTTAATAACAATTATTTTCAAATACAATCTATATATAAAAGTTAAGCTATTATATTACCTATATAATGGTATTAAAAAGGATAATTAGTTAATGTATTAATATTATATACATTAGTTATGTTATTCAGTATAAAATATATATATTATGTTGTAAATAATTTTATTTAATCAATAATAATTAATTAATAATTAACTATACATCATTAATATGAATTTCATTAAAAAGATAATTAAATTCTTTTTAAAAATATGATAACTTATAATTATCGATTATTATTATTTGATACTGTAAAAGTATGTTATATGAATATATGTGAGTAATAGTATAGTTATGTGAGTAATAGTATAAATTTATAATAAATACAAAAATCCGCGGGAAGTAAAGGGTTGATTTTAGTAAATAATTGATTTTTAACCCTTTACTTAATAACATAATTTACCAAAATTTGCCAAAATTTGATCATTAGTGTTAATGTATAGCAGCACAATCAGTCAAACCCATACCAAAATCTATAACTAATCCCAAACCTAAATCCCAAAAAACCTAACTGCAAATATTATCTTGGCATCAAATTTATTTTAATTTCTTAAAAAAACTCATACAACCAAACCCATGAGCAAGTCTAAAATTATAATTAAGGTATATGAATATGGTCCGACATCAAATATATATAATTTATTCAAAAAACCCCAATACAAATCCAAAACTAAACTTAACGCTAATTCAAAAACCGAAATAAAAACTAAAACAAAAAATCCTAAATGCAAACATTATAATTATAGATGCCTGACGTTAAATTTATTTTAATTTATTTTAAGAAAAACCCACACAGAACTAAACCTATATCCAAACATATCCATTATAATTATAGTTTATGAATATAGTCCGACATCAACTTTAATTTAATATATTCTAAAAAAATCCACATGGAACCAAACCCAACCACAAACTTAAATATTTTAATCTTAGTATACGAACATAACTAAATATTTAATTTATATTATTTTATTCAAAAAAAATCTACATAAAAAAACAAAAATACAAACTCAAACCCAAATATAAACTCAAATCCTAACCTAAAAACAAACTCAAACCAAAACAGTAACCCAAACATTATAATTATAGTATATGAACTTAACTTGGCATCAAATTTATATTAATTTATTCAAAAAAACCTAACAGAACCAAACAAAAAAACAAACCCAATACAAAAATTAGTTATCCTATATGATGGGAGTAATGTTATAGTACACTGTTAGAAAAAGGGTTTTCTAGGGTATATGAAAAAGGGTTTTCCGGAGTGGTCTGTATTAGAACCCTTTTGAGGGTTTCTTTATTCAAGTGTTAAAAAATGTAACACACACACATAATATATATTCATATACATTTATATCTATTAAATAATCTATAGATTATGATATCAATTCCTTTTACGCATTAAATAATTATTAAATAAAATCAATATATTAGCAATATAAAATTATTATATATTTATTTCTAAAGTTTTCTGGTTTTTCCTAATGTATTTTTATACATCAAGTATACAACAATATGTAATTTTAATATATGTTAATTAATAAAAAAGGTGAATACTCATGATACCTAACTTGCGATTTGGACCCACGTGCTCAAATCTTCCTATATAAGCTAATACAATTCTCAACTAATCAGAGTTTTTACAGTACATCAACATGTTAGTATTCTTAATAATTTACATATAAAACTAGACAATGAAACTAATAAAATAAATGCAGTCAATAAAATGTATTTAATAAATATTATATACACTCTTCATAAATATAGCTATATATAACTATATTTGGCTATATAAATATATAATGCTATATATATATAACTGTAAATATATACTCATATAAAATGTACAGGATATGTTTCTAAATTGGTTTAATCTAGTTTACAATATTTAATAATATCAATAATAATAGCAAGATTATTTAATAATATCAATATTTAAAATACAGGTTGCAGATCAATATATTAGTGTTTGTGATATTTGCAGTTGTTTCCGCTACTGCGGATTTAGATGTAAAGGTTGGTTTAATATATATTATTTTAAAAAATGATTATAAAATAATTAAACATCAAAATTAAATAATGTTTTAAAACTAATTATTATTTGTATATGCATTTCAACTAATTACATATTATTTAGAACAAACTCTTATATATAATCATTATAATATATTATATGATCATATGTACGCAATACAGAGGGTGCTTATGCCTCTGTCAACAAAGCCGAGCCGTCCATTCTATGCTAACAGAGGTTATTATTACTTCATGTGATTTCATTTTATTTATATATAATTAGTAGTTAATATACTTATATATTATACTATATACTGTACTATATTAGAATTACTATAGTTTTATATAATAGTAAGTATACTTATATTAGAATGTCATCGTGGTTTTTAACATGGTTGATATTAAAGCAAAGCATAGTTATTATATGTAATTTCATAAAATTTATGAATAAATTGCATTATTAATAATGACAAAGCAATCAATTAGAAAATTCATGTTTATTATATAGTATAAGTATACGATATCGATGTTTAAAATTGTTTAAACGTATCAATAAGTAGTTATAGAAGATTTTGTAAATATTAGATGTATAATATAATATATTTACAATATATATTATCTCTAACATTAGAAAACTATAATTTTACTGGTATGTGTACCTAAGAATTTTATTAATTATTAATTATTACAAAATTTTCATTATTAATAATATATATATATATATATATATATATATATATATATATATATATATAGATAGGGGAACGATAATATAGTTATCTAAATCTTAACTTCTGACAATCATTGGTAAATTATCTCTAATCAGTTGGTAAGGGTACTATCGCGACGTAAACTTACTTATTACTTAAATATGTATACAACTCATTCGACCCCTGATACTGACCTATTAATTGCCATGACAACCTTCAGAGTGTTGTCAACGTCGTCCGTACGACCATATACATTATATGTGCTGTAGTGACAAACTGTTTAAACGTCCTAATAATGGAGCCTGCTGTTACTACCGAAGAGGAGTATCAACCGCATACGACACCATACGACAGGTCAGTACGACGTTCAAATAATCTATTGAGGCATACGATAATCAATTTCATTCCTACGACACCACATTAATGTTAAAACTTCCAACGGTCAGTCTTGTTGCTACGGTAAAGTCAGTAATCGACCGGAGAACGCCAGGTGTTGCTATACTGAGGTATACGACAATACCAAGGCAGTGTGCTGCGGTAGAAAAGTGCACAAACTTACAGATGAATTCCCGTCCGGGGCTTCGTGTTGCGGGGGTTAGTTGAAATTAGTCATTCGTGTTATTATTTATAAATATTATAGTTCAAATATACAACATTTAAATCGACTTAATGTATTTAATTATTCTGTGCTACATAAGTAAATATTAAATATATTTTATGGAAATATAATTAAATATGTTAATAAATTTATTGTGGCCCTTAATAAACTGTATGCGGTGCGTGAAGTATTAATTAAACAAACGAACACATGCGCTATTCATGATATTCCGTTTATATAATAAATAAACTCTATCAAACTCGTAAATTATGAATCATTGGCAATATATTACCACAGATAAATTGTACGACCCCAGGAAATATATATGTTGCGGAGGAGTCATATCCGAAAGAGGACCGGACATGACGTGTTGTGGCAGAAAGGCGTATAACTATAGGCAATATATTTGCTGTAGAGGCAAAGTATCGGTTAGTTAAGCGGACCATAGTGCGTAACCTGCTTATTGAAACTGCTAGATATTCATGAATTGATATTTCGGTATTTCCACAAATCAACCGTGAAGACATATTCTCAAACCAATTAAATCTACAAATTATAAGTATAAATAGATATTTCAAAAACCAAGCGGAATATCGTATACTTTTATTGTTCCTTATAACGGGTTTACTTTTTACTAATCTATAGTCTCTTCACCATACAGAGGAGACCAAATAACGCAAGGTGTTGCAATTATCTACCCTACGACTCTATGAGGCAGTCTTGTTGCTACAACCGTATCTACTATCGTCCGAATAACTCCCGTTAAATTCGCCAATGCCTTCGAGAATTGATATCATGACTGTTTTAAAATGTATTGACCGTGTGTAGTTTATTTAGTTCATTTACAAAGTATACTTTATATTTATTTTATATATAAATACATATCCGAATTTTTGATAAATTTGGTTTTATTACATTTTTTAGTATACTTTACTTATTTTCATAATTATTAATAAATCAAATAATAATAAATGTCAGTAATGCTTTATTCTTTTGTTAGATTTGTATATAAACTTATAAATATATTAATATTTAAATATACATATAAACCTATATAAACATATATAAATATATGTATATATATAAATATATAAATATATATAAACTTATAGAAACATATATATAAATAAATACAAATATATAATAATATATCAATATATATCAATATATAATTATATAAATATATACGAACATAAATTATATTATGAGTTATCAAACACAACACATTATAACAAAATAATGAACGTTATGTATTATACTATACATCTATAATACCACTTGCATTATAAGTCAATTATTTATTAATAAAGATAGATCACAAACAGTAATTATTTTCTATACATTATAATTGATGTCTTATTATATACAACTATAGGTAATAATTATTTCATTATAGTGAAAATAACAACCGAACTAATTAAAGATAATATAAACTACTTCACTTCAATATACTGCGACTTAATAAATATATTCATTGACCAACATTAATTTCGCCAACAATTAAATCATTCTATAATAACTTATAAACTTATGAAAGATGACCTTTATAAATGATTATTCAATAACTACAAACTTATATTTAACATAACTCTATAGAATATACTATCAAAGTATAGAGTATACTATAGTATACTATCAAAACTAATAGAAATAGTAATATCCAATCACATAACTGACTATCTCACACTATGACCTAACAGATACACTACAATGTTCATATAATAACTGCCATTTTATGGAAACTATAATACTCGATCTCACTAACTACATTGCTAATTATTAAACTCTATGCTTATGTAATGCTAGTTCTATTCTAATGCTAGTTATTAAACTCCAATCTCAATAAATAAAAATATAATTACTCTTATAAAATCATACCTTATGGATAGAATATATTCTATTAAAGGTAGTAATACCATTAACCTATATCCTGACTTTAGACTATCACAATGTAGTGTTTTAGGTCATTTACTTTTTTGTATTTATATGTCTGATATCAAACACTTATCTAAATAAATATAATATACCTAACATATCTACACCGACAATACACAATTAAATATTAAGTCAAACTTTGCAATTTTAACGAAAACATTCACGAAGATTAATAATATTATAACGGAACTCAAAAACTTTTACAGCTTAAAATTTCTTAAAATTCAATACCCTAAAAAGAATGAATAATTTTCCATAACAAAAATCAATTACCCCATAACATTAAATACAACAACAAAGCAAATACTGATGTAACAAATAAAAGACAATCTTAGATTCCAATTTTAATCGGAATATTCATTTAATAACTAAAGTATTCAAGTGTTAAAAATGTAACTACAAACAAACACAGATTATAAAAATATAGAAATTACTACTGATTCCAGATAATCTAAATATATATATTTATAGTTATATTTATAATTAGAAAATATTGCAGTATAAGCGTGCCGGTGATCTTAAATGAAGATATATATATATATATATATATATATATATATATGTATGTGTGTGTGTGTGTATGTCCTTATATATATATATATATATATATATATATATATATATATATAAGTACAATACTCAAACATATTAAAATGATTTATCTATACCATTCACGGAGATATCCATTAACAGCATTATTATAATTTTTATACATTTATAATTATATATTATAACATAATATGAATTATGAATTCACTTGTATTTTCCTATATTATGTTATTTAATTTTAATTAAAAATCTAATACGATTGTCTATATTTGTCATGAAACATACATTTTTAATAATCATTGTATTAAAATTATTCAAATTCAAAAATATATTTCAAATTAAATTCTTAACGTAATGATAACATATAATTCATAACCGAATTCCGCACTGAATAATTAAATAATATAGTAGTATGTACACATATTTTATTTTCCAATAGTTTTATTTCAGTTAACTTGAATTTACATATCCTATTTTAGCATATTTTAAATATTAATCTTTTTAATATTTATTAAATGATATGCAATAAAAGTTTTATTATAAAAGCATTACATTAATATATATATAATTTATTTTAAAGTTAACATATGTTTCTATTTAATATATATTATATTATGGATATATATATCACAACGTACTTTAATTTAATTTAACTCTAATATTTATAATTATAAATGATTTTATAAAATTCTACAAATATTTAACGGATTTATTATAGAGCAGGTTTATGTGACTTATATAATATATGATTTGTGTATAATATTTATTTAATATATGAGTTAATATATCAAATTTTTCAGACTAATGTTAAATATATTCTAAAAATATACTATCGTATACAGTTTAATAAACAAATCATTTCCAATATAATTTGAGTTAAACTATTTATGGAAAATTCTAGTCGATACTTTGTTAATTCTGTTTATATTATAATCATGTTTAATATATAATTTGAATTTTATAATATAACAAAGACGATGAACGATAAATTGGTTCCGTTCACGCAATATACCCAAGAAACTTTGGGGAATATTCTTGCAACAACTGAACCAGATAATGACCGTTGCCTTCAAAGTTCTTCTGTAAATCTATTCTCATATCCTACTGCGACTCCATGACCGCTCTCAAGTATCGGCTGACAGTCTCAGTTTTGAGGTTTTTAAAAAACATTGCCGCCTATTTCATAAATTTATAATTTTACGAATTTAAATCACAATAAAGTAAAACTTGTATGTATATATATCTATTTATATATATTATAATAATTATTTTAGAAATGACTATTATAAATACTTATTTCTAAATTTCTAAAGTAATCGACTCACTATCACTGATTATAGACAGAGAATTTTAGTAATGAAGACACGGATAGCAATGATTCCGCAATTCTCTTGTCAAAAAATCCTGCTAATAACTGTAAAACAATGCCGACCACCTCACAATATGATAAAGGTCAGACAGCTCACTCTGCAAAGAAACGGGTTTCATTCGATGCTTCGATTGATGATACTGCTCGATCGCAAATAAACAAAATCAATGCAACTAAACACATTGACAATTCGATATCTAAAGAAGTCAAAGAGCACCTTAATCCATTTAAACAACGCATCAACATGCCGGGATCTAAAAGTATTATACATTTAAGATCTGTTACTGTCGGAGAATCCGTAAAATTTGAACCGTCCAAAGAAAGTAGAATTAATCTTTTTGTGGACGATCTGACGTACACTCAAACGGTGAACGTTAGCGAAACACATTTCGTAATCAAAAAGAAGAATTTCGGTGCTACGAATTACGCATAGCTTTCGGTCGAGAATTACGTATACCTTATTTTTTATATAAAGACATATTGGCTGTTTTACATATATGTGAGATTTGTAGTTTAAATGAAAGCTTATTATCGATTATAAATCCTGAACTTTTAACTTTTAATGATAGTTTTATTATAATATCACCTAAAGTAACTACATGGAACTTAGAAAGAGAAATATTTAACAGTTTTGTCTTATTTTTGTTTAATAGAAGGTTATTTTCTAAAAGCTAGTTACTAATAGTATTTGTACCGAGACAGTGATCTTGATTTCCTGGCATATTATGATTATGCTAGAATATTGAAAGTAATTGGATATCGTAAGCATAAACAAAGTATTCAATATTAGGGAATGCTTTTGGAAGATACTTAAGAGGGTTAATATATAATGAAAAAATAAGTGGGCCGAGAACACTACCTTGAGGGACACCATGAGTTGAGCAAGCACGTAGGGACATAATAATAATACTAATAATAATAATCATAACAATATTATTAATAATAATAATCATAACAATATAATTAATAATAATAATAAATATAATAATAATTATAGTAATAATAATAATTATTATAATGATAATAATAATTATCGTAATAATAAATATATTAATAATAATAACAATAATAAGTAAAATAATAAAAATATTAATAATAATAATTATAATAATAATAATAATTATAAATAATAATAAAAAAAATAATAATAATAGTAATAATAAATATAATAATAATAATAATAATTATTATAATAATAATAGTAATAATAAATATAATAATAATAATATTAACAACAACAACAATAATAATAATACAAATTAATTGTTTATATATATACCTTTTTCTAGTTTAATATAATATTATTTGCATCGAATAATAGTTAATTAAAAAATAGAAATGAATATTATGATTGATTGATTACGTTAAATGAATTTGCATACTTTTCATTTGAATAAGCAGTATTTTTTACAGATTTTTTAGAGATTATAGTAGTTTGATACATTCGCATTGCATATCCATCATAATTATATTCTTCGATTAATCAGAGGATAAGATTTTGTGATGTTTGCCATATAGTTATCAATGTATTACTACTACAGCCGTTAAAAATCATTTAGTAAATATATAAAATATCCTGTATTATTATATACTGAGGTTACAAATAATTTAAATAATTCTGTTCTAAAATATTTGAAGATATAAATGGATTCATAAATATAGTGATATACAGTACAAAAGGACTAATCAATAGCAAATGAAATATATGCATAATTTAATTGGATAGACATATGCTTCCTCTGTATTGCGTACATATGATCATATACTAATAATAATTATATATAATAGTATTCTTTAAATAATATGTAAGTATTTGAAATCCGTACAAAAATGAGAAAATATTTGTTTCAAAACATTATTTAATTTTGATAATTCATTATTTTCTAATAATTTTTGAAAATAATTCAAATAACAACCAACCTCCAAATCTAAATCCGCAGTACAGGAAATAACTAAAAATATCACAACTACTAATATATTTATCTGCAACCTGTATTTTAAATATTGATATTATTAAATAATATTAAATATTATTAGAGTAAACTAATTTGGAAAAATTTCCTGTGCATATTCTCGTGAGTATATATTTTTAGTTTAATACATATATATATATATATATATATATATATTTATGTATATATACATATAGTTATATATAGTCATATATATATATATATATATATATATATATATATAGCTATATTTATAAAGAGTGCATATGATATTTATTAAATACATTCTATTGATGCATTTATTTCATTGTCTAGTTTTATATGTGAATTATTAAAAAACTAAAATGTTTATGTACTCTATTATATAAACTCTGATTAGTTGATAATTGCATTATATAGAGAGATTTTATCTAATGGGTCTAATTCACGAGTTAGGTATCATGAGTATTCAACTTTTTTAGAATTACCATATACTAAATTACATATTGTTGTATACTGCATGTATACAAATCCATTCCCTGTAAACTATTGTGAATAAATATTTGGGTTAAAACGTGTATTTTAAGTATTACTCAACACAAGATTGTGTTACCATTTATTTTTTATACTAATGGAATTTACACTAAAAATACACATGTTAACAAGTGTATTTTTTAGTAAGAGTGTAACACATACAGTCTAACCTAAGTATTTTTTCACAATCTTGTGTTTTGTAACACATACAAAACACAGGTTAACCCAAATATGCATTCACAATTATTTAATGGTAAATACCCTGGGGTTGTATTAAAATCAAAACACATACATTTAACCATATGATATTTAAACAAAATTAAATTATATAAATAGAAAATATAGAAAATTATTAGTTATATTTAAATACAAAAAAGTTAACATAAGTTTATATATATACTATATAAGTTAGTATACACTATATAATGATGTTTGATGTACGACGTAATCGTACGTATACACGTGCATATGATATGCATATATAAATAGATCAGTAGCATAACATATTTTGAAATCGCATATACGATTACCATAATACACAAGATAAACTTATTATCATTATTAGTGAATTATTATTATTATGACCTTTCTTTAAATAATATATTATATGATATTATATATTATACTTATACCACCGCACTGGAACTCATTTAAAATAATTGATACTTACAAATATAATATTAATATTATAGTTTAACATATGTATATATATATATATATATATATATATATATATATATATATATATATATATATATATATATATATACTATGAATACATAGTATTATTCATATGTATTAATACATATGCATTTAATATTAAATATTAGCATTACATAAAGTTTCGCATCTAATAAATTTGATATGATATAACAAATAATTCAGTTTATTTAATTAATCTGTTATTTATTTAATCAATCTATATATACATATATATAAAATATCAATCTATATCAAATGTCAATCTATATATATATATATAAAAAAACATGATATATATTTTATATAATTAATCTAGATTAATTAATAGCTATAATTTGTAAATTATCATTTTAATTAATTCAGGCACGATAAGAAAACACTGAAGTAAACAATAATAATATAATATCATATATAACTTAATTCTTTTTCTAATAGTTAATCATTTAATAATATCTAATTAAAAAAAATGTAAGCGCTCCATATAATTAATTTATTAACGATAAAATAAAAATAAAACTTACTCGTGCTAAATTTAGCTGACTTATATATTTTATACATATTTTCATCATATTTAAATCAATATACTTCATATACTAATAATGTAATATATATATATATATATATATATATATATATATATATATATCTAAATAACTTATACTAATATACGATACGTAACTATTAAAGTTTAACGTGATTATTGATTATAAACGATATTATATAAAATAAATAATATTCATTAAATTATTAATAAATATTATTTATTATATAAACCTTACTTTATTTGTGATATTATATTATTTAGAAATAAGTGCAAGACATTGCGAATGCAATCAATAATTAAACTATTAATTTATGTATATACATTTATATATATTACAAATCTGAGCATGTATATAATGTATTTAACCCTTTACCTCCCAACGGTCGATGTCGGTCGATATTGAAATACTCATTTTAAAATGCTTATAACTCAATAAATACTTATCTGAATATTAAATTATAAACACATATTAATAGATAATTTATTTATCTATTATAATGTATAAAAACACAAATAGCTTTATATTTTATTTATTTAGCTATTACAAAAAAACACAGGTATCAGTAAAAATATTTATTTGGATTTCGAAAATGTTCATAATGCTTATTATAATTAAATATTGTAATTAAAATGTTTAATTTTAAAATATCTAAAAATATGCATTGTATTTTAAATTTGTTTATTTACAATTTTAATAAGAAAATATAAGGAATTAAATAGTCAATAATCATTAATTATTAAAAATAAACCTTAAATTTAAAAAAAAATTACATATTATAAGTATGATTTTTAATATATAATATTATGATTTTACATTGAATTTATATTATTTTTTAATAAATATAAAGAAATATTATTTATGAATATAAATATTCAATAATATGAATTACGATTTTAATAGTATTAATTATTCTAATAATTTTAAAATAATTTGGATAATTTCCAAAATATAAATTATCTTAACTTTTTTAATAACAATAATTTTCAAATACAATCTATATATAAAAGTTAAGCTATTATATTACCTATATAATGGTATTAAAAAAGTATAATTAGTTAATGTATTAATATTATATACATTAGTTATGTTATTCAGTATAAAATATATATATTATTTTGTAAATAATTTTATTTAATCAATAATAATTAATTAATAATTAACTATACATCATTAATATGAATTTCATTAAAAAGATAATTAAATTCTCTTTAAAAATATGATAACTTATAATTATCGATTATTATTATTTGATACTGTAAAAGTATGTTATGTGAATATATGTGAGTAATAGTATAGTTATGTGAGTAATAATATAAATTTATAATAAATACAAAAATCCGCGGGAAGTAAAGGGTTGATTTTAGTAAAGAATTGATTTTTAACCCTTTACTTAATAACATAATTTACGCGAACCAAATCGGAAACCGATATAATATAACATATTTATGACATAAATAAAATGATATGATATGCTCGTTATATTATATGATGAACATTACATTTATTTAAATTTATTTAAAAAAAAAAATATATATATATAAATCTATATATACCAATAAAAACCTAAATGAAAATATTCTAATTATAGTATATGAACATACCCTAGCATCAAATTTAATAAATTTATTTAAAAAACCCAATCGGAACCATGCCCATACACAGTCAGAAACCTTGAATCATATAATATATAGTATATGTAACACACTAACGATTATATATTTAGTTAATTAGTGTAGTTGGGTAGCCAAAATTTGATTATTATTGTTAATGTATAGCAGCACAATCAGTCAAACCCATACCAAAATCTATAACTAATCCCAAACCTAAATCCAAAAAAACCTAACTGCAAATATTATCTTGGCATAAAATTTATTTTAATTTCTTAAAAAAACTCATACAACCAAACCCATAAGCAAGTCTAAAATTATAATTAAGGTATATGAATATGGTCCGACATCAAATATATATAATTTATTCAAAAACCCCAATACAAATCCAAAACTAAATCTAAACTTAACACTAATTCAAAAACCGAAATAAAAACTAAAACAAAAAATCCTAAATGCAAACATTATAATTATAGATGCCTGACGTTAAATTTATTTAAATTTATTTTAAGAAAAACCCACACAGAACTAAACCTATATCCAAACATATCCATTATAATTATTGTTTATGAATATAGTCCGACATCAACTTTAATTTAATATATTCTAAAAAAATCCACATGGAACCAAACCCAACCACAAACTTAAATATTTTAATCTTAGTATACGAACATAACTAAATATTTAATTTATATTATTTTATTCAAAAAAATCTACATAAAAAAACAAAAATACAAACTCAAACCCAAATATAAACTCAAATCCTAACCTAAAAACAAACTCAAACCAAAACAGTAACCCAAACATTATAATTATAGTATATGAACTTAACTTGGCATCAAATTTATATTAATTTATTCAAAAAAAACCTAACAGAACCAAACAAAAAAACAAACCCAATACAAAAATTAGTTATCCTATATGATGGGAGTAATGTTATAGTACACTGTTAGAAAAAGGGTTTTCTAGGGTATATGAAAAAGGGTTTTCCGGAGTGGTCTGTATTAGAACCCTTTTGAGGGTTTCTTTATTCAAGTGTTAAAAAATGTAACACACACACACATACACACACACACATACATATATATATATATATATATATATATATATATATATATATATTATATATATAATATGTAATATATATGCTTATAAAAATGTATATATATAATTACATATTAATAATCAGATAATAATCAGATATATAGCATTATTTCTGATGACTAATTTTATGAGAATATTTAAATAACTAGTAATATATATTCATATGCATTTATATCTATTAAATAATCTATAGATTATGATATCAATTCCTTTTACGCATTAAATAATTATTAAATAAAATCAATATATTAGCAATATAAAATTATTATATATTTATTTCTAAAGTTTTCTGGTTTTTCCTAATGTATTTTTATACATCAAGTATACAACAATATGTAATTTTAATATATGTTAATTAACAAAAAAAGGTGAATACTCATGATACCTAACTTGCGATTTGGACCCACGTGCTCAAATCTTCCTATATAAGCTAATACAATTCTCAACTAATCAGAGTTTTTACAGTACATCAACATGTTAGTATTCCTAATAATTTACATATAAAACTAGACAATGAAACTAATAAAATAAATGCAGTCAATAAAATGTATTTAATAAATATTATATACACTCTTCATAAATATAGCTATATATAACTATATATGGCTATATAAATATATAATGCTATATATATATAACTGTAAATATATACTCATAGAAAATGTACAGGATATGTTTCTAAATTGGTTTAATCTAGTTTACAATATTTAATAATATCAATAATAATAGCAAGATTATTTAATAATATCAATATTTAAAATACAGGTTGCAGATCAATATATTAGTGTTTGTGATATTTGCAGTTGTTTCCGCTACTGCGGATTTAGATGTAGAGGTTGGTTTAATATATATTATTTTAAAAAATTATTATAAAATAATTAAACATCAAAATTAAATAATGTTTTAAAACTAATTATTATTTGTATATGCATTTCAACTAATTACATATTATTTAGAACAAACTCTTATATATAATCATTATAATATATTATATGATCATATGTACGCAATACAGAGGGTGCTTATGCCTCTGTCAACAAAGCCGATCCGTCCTTTCTATGCTAACAGAGGTTATTATTACTTCATGTGATTTCATTTTATTTATATATAATTAGTACTTAATATACTTATATATTATACTATATACTGTACTATATTAGAATTACTATAGTTTTATATAATAGTAAGTATACTTATATTAGAATGTCATCGTGGTTTTTAACATGGTTGATATTAAAGCAAAGCATAGTTATTATATGTAATTTCATAAAATTTATGAATAAATTGCATTATTAATAATGACAAAGCAATCAATTAGAAAATTCATGTTTATTATATAGTATAAGTATACGATATCGATGTTTAAAATTGTTTAAACGTATCAATAAGTAGTTATAGAAGATTTTGTAAATATTAGATGTATAATATAATATATTTACAATATATATTATCTCTAACATTAGAAAACTATAATTTTACTGGTATGTGTACCTAAGAATTTTATTAATTATTAATTATTACAAAATTTTCATTATTAATAATATATATATATATATATATATATAGATAGGGGAACGATAATATAGTTATCTAAATCTTAACTTCTGACAAGCATTGGTAAATTATCTCTAATCAGTTGGTAAGGGTACTATCGCGACGTAAACTTACTTATTACTTAAATATGTATACAACTCATTCGACCCCTGATACTGACCTATTAATTGCCATGACAACCTTCAGAGTGTTGTCAACGTCGTCCGTACGACCATATGCATTATATGTGCTGTAGAGACAAACTGTTTAAACGTCCTAATAATGGAGCCTGCTGTTACTACCGAAGAGGAGTATCAACCGCATACGACACCATACGACAGGTCAGTACGACGTTCAAAGAATCTATTGAGGCATACGATAATCAATTTCATTCCTACGACACCACATTAACGTTAAAACTTCCAACGGTCAGTTTTGTTGTAACGGTAAAGTCAGCAATCGACCGGAGAACGCTAGGTGTTGCTATACTGAGGTATACGACAATACCAAGGCAGTGTGCTGCGGTAGAAAAGTGCACAAACTTACAGATGAATTCCCGTGCGGGGCTTCGTGTTGCGGGGGTTAGTTGAAATTAGTAAATCCGTGTTGATGTAGAGATACATATATACTTGTTACAAAAACCTTTGATTGTGTTTGCGTGACCTTACTCGTGTTATTATTTATAAATATTATAGTTCAACTATACAACATTTAAATCGACTTAATGTATTTAATTATTCTGTGCTACATAAGTAAATATTAAATATATTTTATGGAAATATAATTAAATATGTTAATAAATTTATTGTGGCACTTAATAAACTGTATGCGGTGCGTGAAGTATTAATTAAACAAACGAACACATGCGCTATTCACGATATTCCGTTTATATAATAAATAAACTCTATCAAACTCGTAAATTATGAATCATTGGCAATATATTACCACAGATAAATTGTACGACCCCAGGAAATATATATGTTGCGGAGGAGTCATATCCGAAAGAGGACCGGACATGACGTGTTGTGGCAGAAAGGCGTATAACTATAGGCAATATATTTGCTGTAGAGGCAAAGTATCGGTTAGTTAAGCGGACCATAGTGCGTAACCTGCTTATTGGAACTGCTAGATATTCATGAATTGATATTTCGGTATTTCCACAAATCAACCGTGAAGACATATTCTCAAACCAATTAAATCTACAAATTATAAGTATAAATAGATATTTCAAAAACCAAGCGGAATATCGTATACTTTTATTGTTCCTTATAACGGGTTTACTTTTTACTAATCTATAGTCTCTTCACCATACAGAGGAGACCAAATAACGCAAGGTGTTGCAATTATCTACCCTACGACTCTATGAGGCAGTCTTGTTGCTACAACCGTATCTACTATCGTCCGAATAACTCCCGTTAAATTCGCCAATGCCTTCGAGAATTGATATCATGACTGTTTTAAAATGTATTGACCGTGTGTAGTTTATTTAGTTCATTTACAAAGTATACTTTATATTTATTTTATATATAAATACATATCCGAATTTTTGATAAATTTGGTTTTATTACATTTTTTAGTATACTTTACTTATTTTCATAATTATTAATAAATCAAATAATAATAAATGTCAGTAATGCTTTATTCTTTTGTTAGATTTGTATATAAATTTATAAATATATTAATATTTAAATATACATATAAACCTATATAAACATATATAAATATATGTATATATATAAATATATAAATATATATAAACTTATAGAAACATATATATAAATATATAAATAAATACAAATATATAATAATATATCAATATATATCAATATATAATTATATAAATATATATGAACATAAATTATATTATGAGTTATCAAACACAACACATTATAACAAAATAATGAACGTTATGTATTATACTATACATCTATAATACCACTTGCATTATAAGTCAATTATTTATTAATAAAGATAGATCACAAACAGTAATTATTTTCTATACATTATAATTGATGTCTTATTATATACAACTATAGGTAATAATTATTTCATTATAGTGAAAATAACAACCGAACTAATTAAAGATAATATAAACTACTTCACTTCAATATACTGCGACTTAATAAATATATTCATTGACCAACATTAATTTCGCCAACAATTAAATCATTCTATAATAACTTATAAACTTATGAAAGATGACCTTTATAAATGATTATTCAATAACTACAAACTTATATTTAACATAACTCTATAGAATATACTATCAAAGTATAGAGTATACTATAGTATACTATCAAAACTAATAGAAATAGTAATATCCAATCACATAACTGACTATCTCACACTATGACCTAACAGATACACTACAATGTTCATATAATAACTGCCATTTTATGGAAACTATAATACTCGATCTCACTAACTACATTGCTAATTATTAAACTCTATGCTTATGTAATGCTAGTTCTATTCTAATGCTAGTTATTAAACTCCAATCTCAATAAATAAAAATATAATTACTCTTATAAAATCATACCTTATGGATAGAATATATTCTATTAAAGGTAGTAATACCATTAACCTATATCCTGACTTTAGACTATCACAATGTAGTGTTTTAGGTCATTTACTTTTTTGTATTTATATGTCTGATATCAAACACTTATCTAAATAAATATAATATACCTAACATATCTATACCGACAATACACTATTAAATATTAAGTCAAACTTAGCAATTTTAACGAAAACATTCACGAAGATTAATAATATTATAACGCTACTTAAAAACTTTTACAGCTTAAAATTACTTAAAATTCAATACCCTAAAAAGAATGAATAATCTTCCATAACAAAAATCCATTACCACATAACATTAAATATAACAACTAAGCATATACTGATGTAACAAACAAAAGACAATCTTGGATTCAAATTCTAATCGGAATATTTATTTAATAACTAAATGTATTCAAGTGTTAAAAAATGTAACTACAAACAAACACAGATTATAAAAATATAGAAATTACTTGATAGATACTTTTTTACCAGAAAAGTACTACCCACCCTTGATTACTTCAATAGAACCTTATAATCACTACAAACAAATAACTGAAACGACTAACAAAATAATTAATACATCATTCCGAACTAATTACAATCTTTCAAAAAATCTCACACTTCAGAATTTGATATGGCTTTATTTCAAATAAAAATCTAAGTACAGGTTATTATACATCACTCATACTGCCATATATAAACAAACAACGATATATATTACAACTCACATTAGCAAATATACTTAAATCATTTAAAAATTAAACTATATTCTTTCCTAGCCACAAAACAATTACTTAATCTACTTTGCTAATGTATTGATATATAAACTACACCTACCTATACTATTGACCAATAATAACAAATATCACTACTACTATTTAATTTTACTACAAAGGCCCACATCACATTAACTCACTTTACTATCTTAAACTTACTTTTCCTCTTATTATCCTTATGTTACTCATTGATTATTATTATTACTAATTTATACACGTTTGAATGTGAAAAATCATAGAAACTTGTGTTTAAATAAATAAATCACAAATGATATATACGCACATATACCTACACTCACACATACACAAGCACACACATACATACATACATGCACGTTAAGGGTGGTCGATGATAACAAATATAAATAAAATTCTCTGAATCTTAAAGTATATATTAATGTAAGAATAGTGTTAAATTTTTAGATTTTTGCAATTCATATTGAGACATCGCCATGGTTTTCAAAAAAAAAATTGTCTTAAATATTTTTAATATCGAAATTGACGACACGATCTACTACTCATGACAGAAATAGTGTTATTGTTTGAAATTTTCAATTTTACTATACATTTTAATATCAGCATAATTTTCATTTAACATGGATTTGAGAACACGATCGCACATATATTAGTACTTCCCGACTACTACATTATCTTACCAAAAATTACCAACATATGTGGATGCATAAAAGCATTATTTTGGTTAAAACCATAAATAATGTATCGTATATTTGCTGATGCATTAGCAAAGATACGAACTATAGAAAATAATGTTTATCATTTTATCCTAGTCATAATAAAAATATCGAAAGACACATTCGTATTGTAACGCAAATTTCAATAAATATAGTAACCCCAGAATTACGAGTTGCGCGAATTAATATTACACTTTTACAGAGAAAATTAATGCCACAATTTTCTTCAAAACGTTATTGTATAGTATAAAATATATATTTAATATTTCATTGTTTCTATATTGTACATAATACAAATTGTTTATATATTGCTTCATATTATTAATTTTCTATAATAGTCTTAATTATATATATTCAATACCATTTTTGTATCAATTAAATATTGTTAATTTATATAAAAAAATATTCAATTTTCATTATATTTGCATATTAAAAATTGCTTGAAAAAATATTAATTGTATTCAAAATATGATGAAACTGCAGAAGTAAAGAGATATGTTTTCTATAACAAATATTGAATCAATAAAAAAATAAAATAAAATAATCTTCGATAATATTGACTTAGATAAAATTTTTTTTTTTTTTAGAAAATGTGTCTAAAATACATATTATTATATTTTTTTAAACTTTTAATTATATTTTATGTACATAACAAACATGTCAATTAAACTAAATACACTTACATAGATTATAATAAATATAAGACAACAAATGGTATGAAAATGTTAATTTCTAAAATTAAAATAATAATAATATTTTGCCAAAAATTCCAAAAAAAATTAGAAATATTACTTACAATTTGTTTTGATAACCAATATACTCATATTATAGATTTTTCGGAGTTTCAGAAATTAATATTCATTATCTATATATTAAATCTATATTTTCGAATAATATATTTTTACAATGTAAATTTTCCTATGAACTACATGCAAAATTTCAATGGGTTGGCGCTACCCCAATACATTACCAAATTGACTGAAATTTTATATTTATGGTATTATTATATAATTCTATAAGATTCTACTAGTTTTTATCAGATTTATTAAAATAAGCATGAAAATGACCACCCTTAACGCATGCATTCATATACGCATACACACACACACTCACACAACACACATACACACACACATACACAC
Source organism: Osedax frankpressi (assembly GCA_964035775.1). Lineage (NCBI taxonomy): Eukaryota > Metazoa > Annelida > Polychaeta > Sabellida > Siboglinidae > Osedax > Osedax frankpressi. The sequence continues at coordinate 33,416,208 of OZ038315.1, forward strand.
ACACATATATATATATATATATATATATATATATATATTATATGTAATATATATGCTTATACAAATGCACAAATTCTTATATATTTATTTCTAAAGTTTTCTGGTTTTTCCTAATGTATTTTTTTCTGATTATTATCTGATTATTAATATGTAATTATATATATGCATTTGTATTAACATATATATTACATATTATATATATATTTATATATATATATATATATATATATATATATAAATATATATGTGTGTGTGTATGTGTGTGTGTGTGTATGTGTGTGTATGCGTACACTTATGCGTGCGTTAAGGGTGGACTTTTTCATGCTTATTTTAATAAATCTGATTTAAACTAGTAGAATCTTATAGAGTTATATAATAATACCATAAATACAAAATTTCAGTCAATTTGGTAATGTATTGGGGTAGCGCCAACCCATTGAAATTTTGCATGTAGTTCATAGGAAAATTTACATTGTAAAAATATATTATTCGAAAATATAGATTTAATATATAGATAATGAATATTAATTTCTGAAACTACGAAAATCTATAATATGAGTATAGTGGTTACCAAAACAAATTGTAAGTAATATTTCTAATTTTTTTTGGAATTTATTGGCAAAATATTATTATTATTTTATTTTTAGAAATTAACATTTTCATACCATTTGTTGTCTTATATTTATTATAATCTATGTAAGTGTATTTAGTTTAATTGACATGTTTGTTATGTACATAAAATATAATTAAAAGTTAAAAATATATATAATAATATGTATTTTAGAAACATTTTCTAAAAAAAAATTTGTTAATTTTTTTAACTAAGTCAATATTATCGAAGATTATTTTATTTTATTTTTTTATTGATTCAATATTTGTTATAGAAAACATATCTCTTTATTTCTGCAGTTTCCTCATATTTTGAATAAAATTTATAATTTTTCAAGCAATTTTTAATATGCAAAAATAATGAAAATTGAATATTTTTTATATTAATTAACAATATTTAATTGATACAAAAATTGTATGGTATATATATAATTAAGACTATTATAGAAAATTAATAATATGAAGCAATATATAAACAATTTGTATTATGTACAATATAGAAACAATGAAATATTAAATATATATTTTATACTATACAATAACGTTTTGAAGAAAATTATGGCATTAATTTTCTCTGTAAAAGTGTAATATTAATTCGCGCAACTCATAATTCTGGGGTTACTATATTTATTGTAATTTGCGTTATAATACGAATGTGTCTTTCGACATTTTGATTATGACTAGGATAAAATGATAAACATTATTTTCTATAGTTCGTATCTTTGCTGATGCATCAACAAATATACGAAACATTATTTATGATTTTAACCATAACTAATGCTTATATGCATCCACATATGTTGGTAATTTTTGGTAAGATAATGTAGTAGGCGGGAAGTACTAATGTATGTGCGATTGTGGTCTCAAATCCATGTTAAATTAAAATGATGCTGATATTAAAATTGAAAAATTAAAAATTTCAAACAATAACACTATTTCTGTCATGCGCAGTAGATCGTGTCGTCAATTTCGATATTAAAAATATTTAAGACAATTTTTTTTTTGAAAACCATGGCGAAAAACCTTGAATCATATAATATATAGTATATGTAACACACTAACGATTATATATTTAGTTAATTAGTGTAGTTGGGTAGCCAAAATTTGATTATTAGTGTTAATGTATAGCAGCACAATCAGTCAAACCCATACCAAAATCTATAACTAATCCCAAACCTAAATCCAAAAAAACCTAACTGCAAATATTATCTTGGCATCAAATTTATTTTAATTTCTTAAAAAAACTCACACAACCAAACCCATAAGCAAGTCTAAAATTATAATTAAGGTATATGAATATGGTCCGACATCAAATATATATAATTTATTCAAAAACCCCAATACAAATCCAAAACTAAATCTAAACTTAACACTAATTCAAAAACCGAAATAAAAACTAAAACAAAAAATCCTAAATGCAAACATTATAATTATAGATGCCTGACGTTAAATTTATTTAAATTTATTTTAAGAAAAACCCACACAGAACTAAACCTATATCCAAACATATCCATTATAATTATTGTTTATGAATATAGTCCGACATCAACTTTAATTTAATATATTCTAAAAAAATCCACATGGAACCAAACCCAACCACAAACTTAAATATTTTAATCTTAGTATACGAACATAACTAAATATTTAATTTATATTATTTTATTCAAAAAAATCTACATAAAAAAACAAAAATACAAACTCAAACCCAAATATAAACTCAAATCCTAACCTAAAAACAAACTCAAACCAAAACAGTAACCCAAACATTATAATTATAGTATATGAACTTAACTTGGCATCAAATTTATATTAATTTATTCAAAAAAAACCTAACAGAACCAAACAAAAAAACAAACCCAATACAAAAATTAGTTATCCTATATGATGGGAGTAATGTTATAGTACACTGTTAGAAAAAGGGTTTTCTAGGGTATATGAAAAAGGGTTTTCCGGAGTGGTCTGTATTAGAACCCTTTTGAGGGTTTCTTTATTCAAGTGTTAAAAAATGTAACACATACACACACACACATACATATATATATATATATATATATTATATATATAATATGTAATATATATGCTTATAAAAATGTATATATATAATTACATATTAATAATCAGATAATAATCAGATATATAGCATTATTTCTGATGACTAATTTTATGAGAATATTTAAATAACTAGTAATATATATTCATATGCATTTATATCTATTAAATAATCTATAGATTATGATATCAATTCATTTTACGCATTAAATAATTATTAAATAAAATCAATATATTAGCAATATAAAATTATTATATATTTATTTCTAAAGTTTTCTGGTTTTTCCTAATGTATTTTTATACATCAAGTATACAACAAAATGTAATTTTAATATATGTTAATTAACAAAAAAAGGTGAATACTCATGATACCTAACTTGCGATTTGGACCCACGTGCTCAAATCTTCCTATATAAGCTAATACAATTCTCAACTAATCAGAGTTTTACAGTACATCAACATGTTAGTATTCCTAAAAATTTACATATAAAACTAGACAATGAAACTAATAAAATAAATGCAGTCAATAAAATGTATTTAATAAATATTATATACACTCTTCATAAATATAGCTATATATAACTATATATTTCTATATAAATATATAATGCTATATATATATAACTGTAAATATATACTCATAGAAAATGTACAGGATATGTTTCTAAATTGGTTTAATCTAGTTTACAATATTTAATAATATCAATAATAATAGCAAGATTATTTAATAATATAAATATTTAAAATACAGGTTGCAGATCAATATATTAGTGTTTGTGATATTTGCAGTTGTTTCCGCTACTGCGGATTTAGATGTAGAGGTTGGTTTAATATATATTATTTTAAAAAATGATTATAAAGTAATTAAACATCAAAATTAAATAATGTTTTAAAACTAATTATTATTTGTATATGCATTTCAACTAATTACATATTATTTAGAACAAACTCTTATATATAATCATTATAATATATTATATGATCATATGTACGCAATACAGAGGGTGCTAATGCCTCTGTCAACAAAGCCGAGCCGACCTTTCTATGCTAACAGAGGTTATTATTACTTCATGTGATTTCATTTTATTTATATATAATTAGTACTTAATATACTTATATATTATACTATATACTGTACTATATTAGAATTACTATAGTTTTATATAATAGTAAGTATACTTATATTAGAATGTCATCGTGGTTTTTAACATGGTTGATATTAAAGCAAAGCATAGTTATTGTATGTAATTTCATAAAGTTTCTAGATAAATTGCATTATGAAATGTATTATTAATAAATACAAAGCAATCAATTAGAAAATTCATGTTTATTATATAGTATAAGTATACGATATCGATGTTTAAAATAGTTTAAACGTATCAATAAGTAGTTATAGAAGATTTTGTAAATATTAGATGTATAATATAATATATTTACAATATATATTATCTCTAACATTAGAAAACTATAATTTTACTGGTATGTGTACCTAAGAATTTGATTAATTATTAATTATTACAAAATTTTCATTATTAATAATATATATATATATATATATATATATATATATATATATATATATATAGATAGGGGAACGATAATATAGTTATCTAAATCTTAACTTCTGACAATCATTGGTAAATTATCTCTAATCAGTTGGTAAGGGTACTATCGCGACGTAAACTTACTTATTACTTAAATATGTATACAACTCATTCGACCCCTGATACTGACCTATTAATTGCCATGACAACCTTCAGAGTGTTGTCAACGTCGTCCGTACGACCATATACATTATATGTGCTGTAGAGACAAACTGTTTAAACGTCCTAATAATGGAGCCTGCTGTTACTACCGAAGAGGAGTATCAACCGCATACGACACCATACGACAGGTCAGTACGACGTTCAAATAATCTATTGAGGCATACGATAATCAATTTCATTCCTACGACACCACATTAACGTTAAAACTTCCAACGGTCAGTCTTGTTGCTACGGTAAAGTCAGCAATCGACCGGAGAACGCCAGGTGTTGTTATACTGAGGTATACGACAATACCAAGGCAGTGTGCTGCGGTAGAAAAGTGCACAAACTTACAGATGAATTCCCGTGCGGGGCTTCGTGTTGCGGGGGTTAGTTGAAATTAGTCATTCGTGTTATTATTTATAAATATTATAGTTCAAATATACAACATTTAAATCGACTTAATGTATTTAATTATTCTGTGCTACATAAGTAAATATTAAATATATTTTATGGAAATATAATTAAATATGTTAATAAATTTATTGTGGAATTTAATAAACTGTATGCGGTGCGTGAAGTATTAATTAAACAAACGAACACATGCGCTATTTACGATATTCCGTTTATATAATAAATAAACTCTATCAAACTCGTAAATTATGAATCATTGGCAATATATTACCACAGATAAATTGTACGACCCCAGGAAATATATATGTTGCGGAGGAGTCATATCCGAAAGAGGACCGGACATGACGTGTTGTGGCAGAAAGGCTTATAACTATAGGCAATATATCTGCTGTAGAGGCAAAGTATCGGTTAGTTAAGCGGACCATAGTGCGTAACCTGCTTATTGAAACTGCTAGATATTCATGAATTGATATTTCGGTATTTCCACAAATCAACCGTGAATACATATTCTCAAACCAATTAAATCTACAAATTATAAGTATAAATAGATATTTCAAAAACCAAGCGGAATATCGTATACTTTTATAACGGGGTTACTTTTTACTAATCTATAGTCTCTTCACCATACAGAAGAGACCAAATAACGCAAGGTGTTGCAATTATCTACCCTACGACTCTATGAGGCAGTCTTGTTGCTATAACCGTATCTACTATCGTCCGAATAACTCCCGTTAAATTCGCCAATGCCTTAGGGAATTGATATCATGACTGTTTTAAAATGTATTGACCGTGTGTAGTTTATTTAGTTCATTTACAAAGTATACTTTATATTTATTTTATATATAAATACATATCCGAATTTTTAATAAATTTGGTTTTATTACATTTTTTAGTATACTTTACTTATTTTCATAATTATTAATAAATAAAATAATAATAAATGTCAGTAATGCTTTATTCTTTTGTTAGATTTGTATATAAACTTATAAATATATTAATATTTAAATATACACATAAACCTATATAAACATATATAAATATATGTATATATATATAAATATATAAATATATATAAACTTATAGAAACATATATATAAATATATAAATAAATACAAATATATAATAATATATAAATATATATCAATATATAATTATATAAATATATACGAACATAAATTATATTATGAGTTATCAAACACAACACATTATAACAAAATAATGAACGTTATGTATTATACTATACATCTATAATACCACTTGCATTATAAGTCAATTATTTATTAATAAAGATAGATCACAAACAGTAATTATTTTCTATACATTATAATTGATGTCTTATTATATACAACTATAGGTAATAATTATTTCATTATAGTGAAAATAACAACCGAACTAATTAAAGATAATATAAACTACTTCACTTCAATATACTGCGACTTAATAAATATATTCATTGACCAACATTAATTTCGCCAACAATTAAATCATTCTATAATAACTTATAAACTTATGAAAGATGACCTTTATAAATGATTATTCAATAACTACAAACTTATATTTAACATAACTCTATAGAATATACTATCAAAGTATAGAGTATACTATAGTATACTATCAAAACTAATAGGAAGAGTAATATACAATCACATAACTGACACTATGACCTAACAGATACACTACAAAGTTCATATAATAACTGCCATTTTATGGAAACTATAATACTCGATCTCACTAACTACATTGCTAATTATTAAACTCTATGCTTATGTAATGCTAGTTATATTCTAATGCTAGTTATTAAACTCCAATCTCAATAAATAAAAATATAATTACTCTTATAAAATCATACCTTATGGATAGAATATATTCTATTAAAGGTTGTAATACCATTAACCTATATCCTGACTTTAGACTATCACAATGTAGTGTTTTAGGTCATTTACTTTTTTGTATTTATATGTCTGATATCAAACACTTATCTAAATAAATATAATATACCTAACATATCTACACCGACAATACACAATTAAATATTAAGTCAAACTTTGCAATTTTAACGAAAACATTCACGAAGATTAATAATATTATAACGGAATTCAAAAACTTTTACAGCTTAAAATTTCTTAAAATTCAATACCCTAAAAAGAATGAATAATTTTCCATAACAAAAATCAATTACCCCATAACATTAAATACAACAACAAAGCAAATACTGATGTAACAAATAAAAGACAATCTTAGATTCCAATTTTAATCGGAATATTCATTTAATAACTAAAGTATTCAAGTGTTAAAAATGTAACTACAAACAAACACAGATTATAAAAATATAGAAATTACTACTGATTCCAGATAATCTAAATATATATATTTATTGTTATATTTATAATTAGAAAATATTGCAGTATAAGCGTGCCGGTGATCTTAAATGAAGATATATATATATATATATATATATATATATATGTGTGTGTGTATGTCCTTATATATATATATATAAGTACAATACTCAAACATATTAAAATGATTTATCTATACCATTCACGGAGATATCCATTAACAGCATTATTATAATTTTTATACATTTATAATTATATATTATAACATAATATGAATTATGAATTCACTTGTATTTTCCTATATTATGTTATTTAATTTTAATTAAAAATCTAATACGATTGTCTATATTTGTCATGAAACATACATTTTTAATAATCATTGTATTAAAATTATTCAAATTCAAAAATATATTTCAAATTAAATTCTTAACGTAATGATAACATATAATTCATAACCGAATTCCGCACTGAATAATTAAATAATATAGTAGTATGTACACATATTTTATTTTCCAATAGTTTTATTTCAGTTAACTTGAATTTACATATCCTATTTTAGCATATTTTAAATATTAATCTTTTTAATATTTATTAAATGATATGCAATAAAAGTTTTATTATAAAAGCATTACATTAATATATATATAATTTATTTTAAAGTTAACATATGTTTCTATTTAATATATATTATATTATGGATATATATCACAACGTACTTTAATTTAATTTAACTCTAATATTTATAATTATAAATGATTTTATAAAATTCTACAAATATTTAACGGATTTATTGTAGAGCAGGTTTATGTGACTTATATAATATATGATTTGTGTATAATATTTGTTTAATATATGAGTTAATATATCAAATTTTTAGACTAATGTTAAATGTATTCTAAGAATATACTATCGTATACAGTTTAATAAACAGATCATTTCCAATATAATTCGATTTGAGTTAAACTATTTATGGAAAATTCTAGTCGATACTTTGTTAATTCTGTTTATATTATAATCATGTTTAATATATAATTTGAATTTTATAATATAACAAAGACGATGAACGATAAATTGGTTCCGTTCACGCAATATACCCAAGAAACTTTGGAGAATATTCTTGCAACAACTGAACCAGATAATGACCGTTGCCTTCAAAGTTCTTCTGTAAATCTATTCTCATATCCTACTGCGACTCCATGACCGCTCTCAAGTATCGGCTGACAGTCTCAGTTTTGAGGTTTTTAAAAAACATTGCCGCCTATTTCATAAATTTATAATTTTACGAATTTAAATCACAATAAAGTAAAACTTGTATATATATATATCTATTTATATATATTATAATAATTATTTTAGAAATGACTATTATAAATACGTATTTCTAAATTTCTAAAGTAATCGACTCACTATCACTGATTATAGACAGAGAATTTTAGTAATGAAGACACGGATAGCAATGATTCCGCAATTCTCTTGTCAAAAAATCCTGCTAATAACTGTAAAACAATGCCGACCACCTCACAATATGATAAAGGTCAGACAGCTCACTCTGCAAAGAAACGGGTTTCATTCGACGCTTCGATTGATGATACTGCTCGATCGCAAATAAACAAAATCAATGCAACTAAACACATTGAAAATTCGATATCTAAAGAAGTCAAAGAGCACCTTAATCCATTTAAACAATGCATCAACATGCCGGGATCTAAAAGTATTATAAATTTAAGATCTGTTACTGTCGGAGAATCCGTAAAATTTGAACCGTCCAAAGAAAGTAGAATTGATCTTTTTGAGGACGATCTGACGTACACTCAAACGGTGAACGTCAGCGAAACACATTTCGTAATCAAAAAGAAGAATTTCGGTGCTACGAATTACGCATAGCTTTCAGTCGAGAATTACGTATAACTTATTTTTTATATAAAGACATATTGGCTGTTTTACATATATGTGAGATTTGTAGTTTAAATGAAAGCTTATTATCGATTATAAATCCTGAACTTTTAACTTTTAATGATAGTTTTATTATAATATCACCTAAAGTAACTACATGGAACTTAGAAAGAGAAATATTTAACAGTTCTGTCTTATTTTTGTTTAATAGAAGGTTATTTTCTAAAAGCTAGTTACTAATAGTATTTGTACCGAGACAGTGATCTTGATTTCCTGGCATATTATGATTATGCTAGAATATTGAAAGTAATTGGATATCGTAAGCATAAACAAAGTATTTAATATTAGGGAATGCTTTTGGAAGATACTTAAGAGGGTTAATATATAATGAAAAAATAAGTGGGCCGAGAACACTACCTTGAGGGACACCATGAGTTGAGCAAGCACGTAGGGACATAATAATAATAATAATACTAATAATAATAATCATAACAATATTATTAATAATAATAATCATAACAATATAATTAATAATAATAATAAATATAATAATAATTATAGTAATAATAATAATTATTATAATGATAATAATAATTATCGTAATAATAAATATATTAATAATAATAACAATAATAAGTAAAATAATAAAAATATTAATAATAATAATTATAATAATAATAAAAATAATAATAATATAAATAATAATAAAAATAATAATAATAATAGTAATAATAAATATAATAATAATAATAATAATTATTATAATAATAATAGTAATAATAAATATAATAATAATAATAATAATATTAACAACAACAACAATAATAATAATACAAATTAATTGTTTATATATATACCTTTTTCTAGTTTAATATAATATTATTTGCATCGAATAATAGTTAATTAAAAATTGAAATAAATATTATGGTTGATTGATTAAGTTAAATGAATTTGCATACTTTTCAATTGAATAAGCAGTATTTTTTTACAGATTTTTTAGAGATTATAGTAATTTGATACTTTCGCATTGCATATCCATCATAATTATATTCTTCGATTAATCAGAGGATGAGATTTTGTGATGTTTGCCATATAGTTATCAATGTATTACTACTACAGCCGTTAAAAATCATTTAGTAAATATATATAAATATCCTGTATTATTATATACTGAGGTTTAAAATAATTTAAATAATTCTGTTCTAAAATATTTGAAGATATAAATGGATTCATATATATAGTGATATACAGTACAAAAGGACTAATCAATAGCAAATGAAATATATGCATAATTTAATTGGATATACATATGCTTCCTCTGTATTGCGTACATATGATCATATACTAATAATAATTATATATAATAGTATTCTTTAAATAATATGTAAGTATTTGAAATCCGTACAAAAATGAGAAAATATTTGTTTCAAAACATTATTTAATTTTGATAATTAATTATTTTCTAATAATTTTTGAAAATAATTCAAATAACAACCAACCTCCAAATCTAAATCCGCAGTACAGGAAATAACTAAAAATATCACAACTACTAATATATTTATCTGCAACCTGTATTTTAAATATTGATATTATTAAATAATATTAAATATTATTAGAGTAAACTAATTTGGAAAAATTTCCTGTGCATATTCTCGTGAGTATATATTTTTAGTTTAATACATATATATATATATATATATATATATATATATTTATGTATATATACATATAGTTATATATAGTCATATATATATATATATATATATATATATAGCTATATTTATAAAGAGTGCATATGATATTTATTAAATACATTCTATTGATGCATTTATTTCATTGTATAGTTTTATATGTGAATTATTAAAAAACTAAAATGTTTATGTACTCTACTATATAAACTCTGATTAGTTGATAATTGCATTATATAGAGAGATTTTATCTAATGGGTCTAATTCACGAGTTAGGTATCATGAGTATTCAACTTTTTTAGAATTACCATATACTAAATTACATATTGTTGTATACTGCATGTATACAAATCCATTCCCTGTAAACTATTGTGAATAAATATTTGGGTTAAAACGTGTATTTTAAGTATTACTCAACACAAGATTGTGTTACCATTTATTTTTTATACTAATGGAATTTACACTAAAAATACACATGTTAACAAGTGTATTTTTTAGTAAGAGTGTAACACATACTTTCTAACCTAAGTATTTTTTCACAATCTTGTGTTTTGTAACACATACAAAACACAGGTTAACCCAAATATGCATTCACAATTATTTAATGGTAAATACCCTGGGGTTGTATTAAAATCAAAACACATACATTTAACCATATGATATTTAAACAAAATTAAATTATATAAATAGAAAATATAGAAAATTATTAGTTATATTTATATACAAAAAAGTTAACATAAGTTTATATATATACTATATAAGTTAGTATACACTATATAATGATGTTTGATGTACGACGTAATCGTACGTATACACGTGCATATGATATGCATATATAAATAGATCAGTAGCATAACATATTTTGAAATCGATTACCATAATACACAAGGTAAACTTATTATCATTATTAGTGAATTATTATTATTATGACCTTTCTTTAAATAATATATTATATGATATTATATATTATACTTATACCACCGCACTGGTATAAGTATAATATAGGATAGTTATTAAATACATCATATAAAGTATATTGTATATATATTTCTATATACATAAACATACATATATATATATATATATATATATTTATATATATATATATATATATATATATATATTTGTATTTAGATAGTATCTACAATATGAATGTAAAAAAAACTCATTTAAAATAATTGATACTTACAAATATAATATTAATATTATAGTTTAACATATGTATATATATATATATATATATATATATATATATATATATATATATATATATATATACTATGAATACATAGTATTATTCATATGTATTAATACATATGCATTTAATATTAAATATAAGCATTACATAAATTTCGCATATAATAAATTTGATATGATATAACAAATAATTCAGTTTATTTAATTAATCTGTTATTTATTTAATCAATCTATATATACATATATATAAAATATCAATCTATATAAAATATCAATCTATATATACATATATATAAAAAAAACATGATATATATTTTATATAATTAATCTAGATTAATTAATAGCTATAATTTGTAAATTATCATTTTAATTAATTCATGCACGATAAGAAAACACTGAAGTAAACAATAATAATATAATATCATATATAACTTAATTCTTTTTCCAATAGTTAATCATTTAATAATATTTAATTAAAAAAAATGTAAGCGCTCCATATAATTAAGTTATTAACGATAAAATAAAAATAAAACTTACTCGTGCTAAATTTAGCTGACTTATATATTTTATACATATTTTCATCATATTTAAATCAATATACTTCATATACTAATAATGTAATATATATATATATATATATATATATATATATATATATATATATATATATACATATATATATATATATCTAAATAACTTATACTAATATACGATACGTAACTATTAAAGTTTAACGTGATTATTGATTATAAACGATATTATATAAAATAAATAATATTCATTAAATTATTAATAAATATTATTTATTATATAAACCTTACTTTATTTGTGATATTATATTATTTAGAAATAAGTGCAAGACATTGCGAATGCAATCAATAATTAAACTATTAATTTATGTATATACATTTATATATATTACAAATCTGAGCATGTATATAATGTATTTAACCCTCTACCTCCCAACGGTCGATGTCGGTCGATATTGAAATACTCATTTTAAAATGCTTATAACTCAATAAATACTTATCTGAATATTAAATTATAAACACATATTAATAGATAATTTATTTATCTATTATAATGTATAAAAACACAAATAGCTTTATATTTTATTTATTTAGCTATTACAAAAAAACACAGGTATCAGTAAAAATATTTATTTGGATTTCGAAAATGTTCACAATGCTTATTATAATTAAATATTGTAATTAAAATGTTTAATTTTAAAATATCTAAAAATATGCATTGTATTTTAAATTTGTTTATTTACAATTTTAATAAGAAAATATAAGGAATTAAATAGTCAATAATCATTAATTATTAAAAATAAACCTTAAATTTAAAAAAAATTACATATTATAAGTATGATTTTTAATATATAATATTATGATTTTACATTGAATTTATATTATTTTTAATAAATATAAAGAAATATTATTTATGAATATAAATATTCAATAATATGAATTACGATTTTAATAGTATTAATTATTCTAATAATTTTAAAATAATTTGGATAATTTCCAAAATATAAATTATCTTAACTTTTTTAATAACAATTATTTTCAAATACAATCTATATATAAAAGTTAAGCTATTATATTACCTATATAATGGTATTAAAAAAGTATAATTAGTTAATGTATTAATATTATATACATTAGTTATGTTATTCAGTATAAAATATATATATTATTTTGTAAATAATTTTATTTAATCAATAATAATTAATTAATAATTAACTATACATCATTAATATGAATTTCATTAAAAAGAGAATTAAATTCTCTTTAAAAATATGATAACTTATAATTATCGATTATTATTATTTGATACTGTAAAAGTATGTTATGTGAATATATGTGAGTAATAGTATAGTTATGTGAGTAATAATATAAATTTATAATAAATACAAAAATCCGCGGGAAGTAAAGGGTTGATTTTAGTAAAGAATTGATTTTTAACCCTTTACTTAATAACATAATTTACGCGAACCAAATCGGAAACCGATATAATATAACATATTTATGACATAAATAAAATGATATGATATGCTCGTTATATTATATGATGAACATTACATTTATTTAAATTTATTTTAAAAAAAATATATATATATATAAATCTATATATACCAATAAAAACCTAAATGAAAATATTCTAATTATAGTATATGAACATACCCTAGCATCAAATTTAATAAATTTATTTAAAAAACCCAATCGGAACCATGCCCATACACAGTCCGAAACCTTGAATCATATAATATATAGTATATTAACACACTAACGATTATATATTTAGTTAATTATTGTAGTTGGGTAGCCAAAATTTGATTATTATTGTTAATGTATAGCAGCACAATCAGTCAAACCCATACCAAAATCTATAACTAATCCCAAACCTAAATCCAAAAAAACCTAACTGCAAATATTATCTTGGCATAAAATTTATTTTAATTTCTTAAAAAAACTCACACAACCAAACCCATAAGCAAGTCTAAAATTATAATTAAGGTATATGAATATGGTCCGACATCAAATATATATAATTTATTCAAAAACCCCAATACAAATCCAAAACTAAATCTAAACTTAACACTAATTCAAAAACCGAAATAAAAACTAAAACAAAAAATCCTAAATGCAAACATTATAATTATAGATGCCTGACGTTAAATTTATTTTAATTTATTTTAAGAAAAACCCACACAGAACTAAACCTATATCCAAACATATCCATTATAATTATAGTTTATGAATATAGTCCGACATCAACTTTAATTTAATATATTCTAAAAAAATCCACATGGAACCAAACCCAACCACAAACTTAAATATTTTAATCTTAGTATACGAACATAACTAAATATTTAATTTATATTATTTTATTCAAAAAAATCTACATAAAAAAACAAAAATACAAACTCAAACCCAAATATAAACTCAAATCCTAACTTAAAAACAAACTCAAACCAAAACAGTAACCCAAATATTATAATTATAGTATATGAACTTAACTTGGCATCAAATTTATATTAATTTATTCAAAAAAAACCTAACAGAACCAAACAAAAAAACAAACCCAATACAAAAATTAGTTATCCTATATGATGGGAGTAATGTTATAGTACACTGTTAGAAAAAGGGTTTTCTAGGGTATATGAAAAAGGGTTTTCCGGAGTGGTCTGTATTAGAACCCTTTTGAGGGTTTCTTTATTCAAGTGTTAAAAAATGTAACACACACATACACACACACATACATATATATATATATATATATATATATATATTATATATATAATATGTAATATATATGCTTATAAAAATGTATATATATAATTACATATTAATAATCAGATAATAATCAGATATATAGCATTATTTCTGATGACTAATTTTATGAGAATATTTAAATAACTAGTAATATATATTCATATGCATTTATATCTATTAAATAATCTATAGATTATGATATCAATTCCTTTTACGCATTAAATAATTATTAAATAAAATCAATATATTAGCAATATAAAATTATTATATATTTATTTCTAAAGTTTTCTGGTTTTTCCTAATGTATTTTTATATATAAAGTATACAACAATATGTAATTTTAATATATGTTAATTAACAAAAAAAGGTGAATACTCATGATACCTAACTTGCAATTTGGACCCACGTGCTTAAATCTTCCTATATAAGCTAATACAATTCTCAACTAATCAGAGTTTTTACAGTACATCAACATGTTAGTATTCTTAATAATTTACATATAAAACTAGACAATGAAACTAATAAAATAAATGCAGTCAATAACATGTATTTAATAAATATTATATACACTCTTCATAAATATAGCTATATATAACTATATATGGCTATATAAATATATAATGCTATGTATATATATATATATATAACTGTAAATATATACTCATAGAAAATGTACAGGATATGTTTCTAAATTGGTTTAATCTAGTTTACAATATTTAATAATATCAATAATAATAGCAAGATTATTTAATAATATCAATATTTAAAATACAGGTTGCAGATCAATATATTAGTGTTTGTGATATTTGCAGTTGTTTCCGCTACTGCGGATTTAGATGTAGAGGTTGGTTTAATATATATTATTTTAAAAAATGATTATAAAATAATTAAACATCAAAATTAAATAATGTTTTAAAACTAATTATTATTTGTATATGCATTTCAACTAATTACATATTATTTAGAACAAACTCTTATATATAATCATTATAATATATTATATGATCATATGTACGCAATACAGAGGGTGCTTATGCCTCTGTCAACAAAGCCGAGCCGTCCATTCTATGCTAACAGAGGTTATTATTACTTCATGTGATTTCATTTTATTTATATATAATTAGTACTTAATATACTTATATATTATACTATATACTGTACTATATTAGAATTACTATAGTTTTATATAATAGTAAGTATACTTATATTAGAATGTCATCGTGGTTTTTAACATGGTTGATATTAAAGCAAAGCATAGTTATTATATGTAATTTCATAAAGTTTATAAATACATTGCATTATGAAATGTATTATTAATAATGACAAAGCAATCAATTAGAAAATTCATGTTTATTATATAGTATAAGTATACGATATCGATATTTAAAATAGTTTAAACGTATCAATAAGTAGTTATAGAAGATTTTGTAAATAGTTAAAGATAAAGAAGTTAAAGAAGATGTATAATATAATATATTTACAATATATATTATCTCTAACATTAGAAAACTATAATTTTACTGGTATGTGTACCTAAAAATTTTATTAATTATTAATTATTACAAAATTTTCATTATTAATAATATATATATATATATATATATATATATATATATATATATATATATAGATAGGGGAACGATAATATAGTTATCTAAATCTTAACTTCTGACAATCATTGGTAAATTATCTCTAATCAGTTGGTAAGGGTACTATCGCGACGTAAACTTACTTATTACTTAAATATGTATACAACTCATTCGACCCCTGATACTGACCTATTAATTGCCATGACAACCTTCAGAGTGTTGTCAACGTCGTCCGTACGACCATATACATTATATGTGCTGTAGTGACAAACTGTTTAAACGTCCTAATAATGGAGCCTGCTGTTACTACCGAAGAGGAGTATCAACCGCATACGACACCATACGACAGGTCAGTACGACGTTCAAATAATCTATTGAGGCATACGATAATCAATTTCATTCCTACGACACCACATTAACGTTATAACTTCCAACGGTCAGTCTTGTTGCTACGGTAAAGTCAGTAATCGACCGGAGAACGCCAGGTGTTGCTATACTGAGGTATACGACAATACCAAGGCAGTGTGCTGCGGTAGAAAAGTGCACAAACTTACAGATGAATTCCCGTGCGGGGCTTCGTGTTGCGGGGGTTAGTTGAAATTAGTCATTCGTGTTATTATTTATCAATATTATAGTTCAAATATACAACATTTAAATCGACTTAATGTATTTAATTATTCTGTGCTACATAAGTAAATATTAAATATATTTTATGGAAATATAATTAAATATGTTAATAAATTTATTGTGGCATTTAATAAACTGTATGCGGTGCGTGAAGTATTAATTAAACAAACGAACACATGCGCTATTCACGATATTCCGTTTATATAATAAATAAACTCTATCAAACTCGTAAATTATGAATCATTGGCAATATATTACCACAGATAAATTGTACGACCCCAGGAAATATATATGTTGCGGAGGAGTCATATCCGAAAGAGGACCGGACATGACGTGTTGTGGCAGAAAGGCGTATAACTATAGGCAATATATTTGCTGTAGAGGCAAAGTATCGGTTAGTTAAGCGGACCATAGTGCGTAACCTGCTTATTGGAACTGCTAGATATTCATGAATTGATATTTCGGTATTTCCACAAATCAACCGTGAAGACATATTCTCAAACCAATTAAATCTACAAATTATAAGTATAAATAGATATTTCAAAAACCAAGCGGAATATCGTATACTTTTATTGTTCCTTATAACGGGTTTACTTTTTACTAATCTATAGTCTCTTCACCATACAGAGGAGACCAAATAACGCAAGGTGTTGCAATTATCTACCCTACGACTCTATGAGGCAGTCTTGTTGCTACAACCGTATCTACTATCGTCCGAATAACTCCCGTTAAATTCGCCAATGCCTTCGAGAATTGATATCATGACTGTTTTAAAATGTATTGACCGTGTGTAGTTTATTTAGTTCATTTACAAAGTATACTTTATATTTATTTTATATATAAATACATATCCGAATTTTTGATAAATTTGGTTTTATTACATTTTTTAGTATACTTTACTTATTTTCATAATTATTAATAAATCAAATAATAATAAATGTCAGTAATGCTTTATTCTTTTGTTAGATTTGTATATAAACTTATAAATATATTAATATTTAAATATACATATAAACCTATATAAACATATATAAATATATGTATATATATAAATATATAAATATATATAAACTTATAGAAACATATATATAAATATATAAATAAATACAAATATATAATAATATATCAATATATATCAATATATAATTATATAAATATATATGAACATAAATTATATTATGAGTTATCAAACACAACACATTATAACAAAATAATGAACGTTATGTATTATACTATACATCTATAATACCACTTGCATTATAAGTCAATTATTTATTAATAAAGATAGATCACAAACAGTAATTATTTTCTATACATTATAATTGATGTCTTATTATATACAACTATAGGTAATAATTATTTCATTAAAGTGAAAATAACAACCGAACTAATTAAAGATAATATAAACTACTTCACTTCAATATACTGCGACTTAATAAATATATTCATTGACCAACATTAATTTCGCCAACAATTAAATCATTCTATAATAACTTATAAACTTATGAAAGATGACCTTTATAAATGATTATTCAATAACTACAAACTTATATTTAACATAACTCTATAGAATATACCATCAAAGTATAGAGTATACTATAGTATACTATCAAAACTAATAGGAAGAGTAATATACAATCACATAACTGACACTATGACCTAACAGATACACTACAAAGTTCATATAATAACTGCCATTTTATGGAAACTATAATACTCGATCTCACTAACTACATTGCTAATTATTAAACTCTATGCTTATGTAATGCTAGTTCTATTCTAATGCTAGTTATTAAACTCCAATCTCAATAAATAAAAATATAATTACTCTTATAAAATCATACCTTATGGATAGAATATATTCTATTAAAGGTAGTAATACCATTAACCTATATCCTGACTTTAGACTATCACAATGTAGTGTTTTAGGTCATTTACTTTTTTGTATTTATATGTCTGATATCAAACACTTATCTAAATAAATATAATATACCTAACATATCTACACCGACAATACACAATTAAATATTAAGTCAAACTTTGCAATTTTAACGAAAACATTCATAATAATATTATAACGGAACTCAACAACTTTTACAGCTTAAAATTACTTAAAATTCAATACCCTAAAAAGAATGAATAATTTTCCATAACAAAAATCAATTACCCCATAACATTAAATACAACAACAAAGCAAATACTGATGTAACAAACAAAAGACAATCTTGGATTCAAATTTTAATCGGAATATTCATTTAATAACTAAAGTATTCAAGTGTTAAAAATGTAACTACAAACAAACACAGATTATAAAAATATAGAAATTACTACTGATTCCAGATAATCTAAATATATATATTTATAGTTATATTTATAATTAGAAAATATTGCAGTATATGCGTGCCGGTGATCTTAAATGAAGATATATATATATATATATATATATATATATATATATATATATGTGTGTGTGTGTGTATGTCCTTATATATATATGATTTATCTATACCATTCACGGAGATATCCACTAACAGCATTATTATAATTGTTATACATTTATAATTATATATTATAACATAATATGAATTATGAATTCACTTGTATTTTCCTATATTATGTTATTTAATTTTAATTACAAATCTAATACGATTGTCTATATTTGTCATTAAACATACATTTTTAATAATCATTGTATTAAAATTATTCAAATTCAAAAATATATTTCAAATTAAATTCTTAACGTAATGATAACATATAATTCATAACCGAATTCCGCACTGAATAATTAAATAATATAGTAGTATGTACACATATTTTATTTTCCAATAGTTTTATTTCAGTTAACTTGAATTTACATATCCTATTTTAGCATATTTTAAATATTAATCTTTTTAATATTTATTAAATGATATGCAATAAAAGTTTTATTATAAAAGCATTACATTAATATATATATAATTTATTTTAAAGTTAACATATGTTTCTATTTAATATATATTATATTATGGATATATATCACAACGTACTTTAATTTAATTTAACTCTAATATTTATAATTATAAATGATTTTATAAAATTCTACAAATATTTAACGGATTTATTGCAGAGCAGGTTTATGTGACTTATATAATATATGATTTGTGTATAATATTTGTTTAATATATGAGTTAATATATCAAATTTTTTAGACTAATGTTAAATTTATTCTAAAAATATACTATCGTATACAGTTTAATAAACAGATCATTTCCAATATAATTCGATTTGAGTTAAACTATTTATGGAAAATTCTAGTCGCTACTTTGTTAATTCTGTTTATATTATAATCATGTTTAATATATAATTTGAATTTTATAATATAATAAAGACGATGAACGATAAATTGGTTCCGTTCACGCAATATACCCAAGAAACTTTGGGGAATATTCTTGCAACAACTGAACTAGATAATGACCGTTGCCTTCAAAGTTCTTCTGTAAATCTATTCTCATATCCTACTGCGACTCCATGACCGCTCTCAAGTATCGGCTGACAGTCTCAGTTTTGAGGTTTTTAAAAAACATTGCCGCCTATTTCATAAATTTATAATTTTACGAATTTAAATCACAATAAAGTAAAATTTGTATATATATATATCTATTTATATATATTATAATAATTATTTTAGAAATGACTATTATAAATACGTATTTCTAAATTTCTAAAGTAATCGACTCACTATCACTGATTATAGACAGAGAATTTTAGTAATGAAGACACGGATAGCAATGATTCCGCAATTCTCTTGTCAAAAAATCCTGCTAATAACTGTAAAACAATGCCGACCACCTCACAATATGATAAAGGTCAGACAGCCCACTCTGCAAAGAAACGAGTTTCATTCGACGCTTCGATTGATGATACTGCTCGATCGCAAATAAACAAAATCAATGCAACTAAACACATTGGCAATTCGATATCTAAATAAGTCAAAGAGCACCTTAATCCATTTAAACAACGCATCAACATGCCGGGATCTAAAAGTATTATAAATTTAAGATCTGTTACTGTCGGAGAATCCGTAAAATTTGAACCGTCCAAAGAAAGTGGAATTGATCTTTTTGAGGACGATCTGACGTACACTCAAACGGTGAACGTCAGCGAAACACATTTCGTAATAAAAAAGAAGAATTTCGGTGCCTCGCCAAAGAAAGTTAGACCTGACTCCACTTGTAACATCTTGAAACCAGGTTATACGGCGACTCCGCCTTCCGACGCCCTGCCAGAGATTGGAATAGAAGGTATGCAGATGGAACGGCCAAGGGACAATGTCACAATTTCGTTGTTAGCGGGAAAGTTGTTTACTTCAACATCCGGGATTAGAAAATAAATTAAACGCCGTTTAAATTAAAGAATACTGCAACGGATGACGTCTGTGTGAAAAGTATTGGTAAAACGGCGTTTTCCTAACCTTGATTACTTCAATAGAACCTTATAATCACTACAAACAAATAACTGAAACGATTAACAAAATAATTACTACATCATTCCGAACTATTTACAATCTTTCAAAAAATCTCACACTTCAGAATTTGAAATGGCTTTATTTCAAATAAAGATCTAATTACAGATTATTATACATCACTCATACTGCCATATACAAACAAACAACGATATATATTACAACTCACATTAGCAAATATACTAATAACAGAACACTGATATCTACAAACAAACTTACACTCAATATCCCTAACTTCTCACAAACTGATTTCTTTAATTCAGTCCCTACTTTATGGAATGGATAATCATCCAAACTACAACAAGAATTATACAACAATAATTTAAAAACTAAACTATATTCTTTCCTAGCCACAAAACAATGACTTAATCTACTTTGCTAATGTATTGATATATAAACTACACCTACCTATACTATTGACCAATAATAACAAATATCACTAATACTATTTAATTTTACTACAAAGGCCCACATCACAGTAACTCACTTTACTATCTTAAACTTACTTTTCCTCTTATTATCCTTATGTTACTCATTGATTATTATTATTACTAATTTATACACGTTTGAATGTGAAAAATCATAGAAACTTGTGTTTAAATAAATAAATCACAAATGATATATACGCACATATACCTACACTCACACATACACAAGCATACACATGCATACACACATGCACGTTAAGGGTGGTCGATGATAACAAATATAAATAAAATTCTCTGAATCTTAAAGTATATATTAATGTAAGAATAGTGTTAAATTTTTAGATTTTTGCAATTCATATTGAGACAGCGCCATGGTTTTCAAAAAAAAAATTGTCTTAAATATTTTTAATATCGAAATTGACGACACGATCTACTACTCATGACAGAAATAGTGTTATTGTTTGAAATTTTCAATTTTACTATACATTTTAATATCAGCATCATTTTCATTTAACATGGATTTGAGACCACAATCGCACATACATTAGCACTTCCCGCCTACTACATTATCTTACCAAAAATTACCAACATATGTGGATGCATAAAAGCATTATTTTGGTTAAAACCATAAATAATGTATCGTATATTTGCTGATGCATCAGCAAAGATACGAACTATAGAAAATAATGTTTATCATTTTATCCTAGTCATAATAAAAATATCGAAAGACACATTCGTATTGTAAAGCAAATTTCAATAAATATAGTAACCCCAGAATTACGAGTTGCGCGAATTAATATTACACTTTTACAGAGAAAATTAATGCCACAATTTTCTTCAAAACGTTATTGTATAGTATAAAATATATATTTAATATTTCATTGTTTCTATATTGTACATAATACAAATTGTTTATATATTGCTTCATATTATTAATTTTCTATAATAGTCTTAATTATATATATTCCATACCATTTTTGTATCAATTAAATATTGTTAATTTATATAAAAAAATATTCAATTTTAATTATTTTTGCATATTAAAAATTGCTTGAAAAAATATAAATTTTATTCAAAATATGAGGAAACTGCAGAAATAAAGAGATATGTTTTCTATAACAAATATTGAATCAATAAAAAAATAGAATAAAATAATCTTCGATATTGACTTAGATAAAAAAAAATTTTTTTTTAGAAAATATGTCTAAAATACATATTATTATATTTTTTTTAACTTTTAATTATATTTTATGTACATAACAAACATGTCAATTAAACTAAATACACTTACATAGATTATAATAAATATAAGACAACAAATGGTATGAAAATGTTAATTTCTAAAAATAAAATAATAATAATATTTTGCCAATAAATTCCATAAAAAATTAGAAATATTACTTACAATTTGTTTTGATAACCAATATACTCATATTATACATTGTAAAAATATATTATTCGAAAATATAGATTTAATATATAGATAATTAATATTAATTTCTGAAACTCCGAAAAATCTATAATATGAGTATAGTGGTTACCAAAACAAATTGTAAGTAATATTTCTAATTTTTTTTGGAATTTATTGGCAAAATATTATTATTATTTTATTTTTAGAAATTAACATTTTCATACCATTTGTTGTCTTATATTTATTATAATCTATGTAAATGTACTTAGTTTAATTGACATGTTTGTTATGTACATAAAATATAATTAAAAGTTAAAAAAATATATAATAATATGTATTTTAGAAACATTTTCTAAAAAAAAAATTTGTTAATTTTTTTTAACTAAGTCAATATTATCGAAGATTATTTTATTTTATTTTTTTATTGATTCAATATTTGTTATAGAAAACATATCTCTTTATTTCTGCAGTTTCCTCATATTTTGAATAAAATTTATAATTTTTCAAGCAATTTTTAATATGCAAAAATAATGAAAATTGAATATTTTTTATATTAATTAACAATATTTAATTGATACAAAAATTGTATGGTATATATATAATTAAGACTATTATAGAACATTAATAATATGAAGCAATATATAAACAATTTGTATTATGTACAATATAGAAACAATGAAATATTAAATATATATTTTATACTATACAATAACGTTTTGAAGAAAATTATGGCATTAATTTTCTCTGTAAAAGTGTAATATTAATTCGCGCAACTCGTAATTCTGGGGTTACTATATTTATTGTAATTTGCGTTACAATACGAATGTGTCTTTCGACATTTTGATTATGACTAGGATAAAATGATAAACATTATTTTCTATAGTTCGTATCTTTGCTGATGCATCAACAAATATACGAAACATTATTTATGATTTTAACCATAACTAATGCTTTTATGCATCCACATATGTTGGTAATTTTTGGTAAGATAATGTAGTAGGCGGGAAGTACAAATGTATGTGCGATCGTGGTCTCAAATTCATGTTAAATGAAAATGATGCTGATATTAAAATTGAAAAATTAAAAATTTCAAACAATAACACTATTTCTGTCATGCGCAGTAGATCGTGTCGTCAATTTCGATATTAAAAATATTTAAGACAATTTTTTTTTTGAAAACCATGGCGAAAAACCTTGAATCATATAATATATAGTATATGTAACACACTAACGATTATATATTTAGTTAATTAGTGTAGTTGGGTAGCCAAAATTTGATTATTAGTGTTAATGTATAGCAGCACAATCAGTCAAACCCATACCAAAATCTATAACTAATCCCAAACCTAAATCCAAAAAAACCTAACTGCAAATATTATCTTGGCATCAAATTTATTTTAATTTCTTAAAAAAACTCACACAACCAAACCCATAAGCAAGTCTAAAATTATAATTAAGGTATATGAATATGGTCCGACATCAAATATATATAATTTATTCAAAAAACCCCAATACAAATCCAAAACTAAATCTAAACTTAACACTAATTCAAAAACCGAAATAAAAACTAAAACAAAAAATCCTAAATGCAAACATTATAATTATAGATGCCTGACGTTAAATTTATTTTAATTTATTTTAAGAAAAACCCACACAGAACTAAACCTATATCCAAACATATCCATTATAATTATAGTTTATGAATATAGTCCGACATCAACTTTAATTTAATATATTCTAAAAAAATCCACATGGAACCAAACCCAACCACAAACTTAAATATTTTAATCTTAGTATACGAACATAACTAAATATTTAATTTATATTATTTTATTCAAAAAAATCTACATAAAAAAACAAAAATACAAACTCAAACCCAAATATAAACTCAAATCCTAACCTAAAAACAAACTCAAACCAAAACAGTAACCCAAACATTATAATTATAGTATATGAACTTAACTTGGCATCAAATTTATATTAATTTATTCAAAAAAAACCTAACAGAACCAAACAAAAAAACAAACCCAATACAAAAATTAGTTATCCTATATGATGGGAGTAATGTTATAGTACCTTGTTAGAAAAAGGGTTTTCCGGAGTGGTCTGTATTAGAACCCTTTTGAGGGTTTCTTTATTCAAGTGTTAACAAATGTAACACACACACACACACATATATATATATATATATATATATATATATATATATTTATATATTATATATATAATATGTAATATATATGCTTATAAAAATGTATATATATAATTACATATTAATAATCAGATAATAATCAGATATATAGCATTATTTCTGATGACTAATTTTATGAGAATATTTAAATAACTAGTAATATATATTCATATGCATTTCTATCTATAGATTATGATATCAATTCCTTTTACGCATTAAATAAAATCAATATATTAGAAATATAAATTTCTTATATATTTATTTCAATGTGTTCTGGTTTTTCCTAATGTATTTTATACATGCAGTATATAACAATATGTAATTTTAATAAATGTTAATTTTAAAAAAAAGTGAATACCTAACTTGCGATTTGGACCCACGTGCTCAAATATTCCTATATAAGCTAATACAATTCTCAAATAATCAGAGTTTCTACAGTACATCAACATGTTAGTATTCTTAATAATTTACATATAAAACTAGACAATGAAACTAAATAAATTAAATGCAGTCAATAAAATGTATTTAATAAATATCATATACACTCTTCATAAATATATCTATATATATAATGCTATATATATATATAACTGTAAATATATACTCATAGAAAATGTATAGGATATATTTCTAAATTGGTTTAATCTAGTTTACAATATTTAATACTATCAATAATAATAGCAAGATTATTTAATTATATCAATATTTAAAATACAGGTTGCAGATCAATATATTAGTGTTTGTGATATTTGCAGTTGTTTCCGCTACTGCGGATTTAGATGTAGAGGTTGGTTTAATATATATTATTTTAAAAAATGATTATAAAATAATTAAACATCAAAATTAAATAATGTTTTAAAACTAATTATTATTTGTATATGCATTTCAACTAATTACATATTATTTAGAACAAACTCTTATATACAATCATTATAATATATTATATGATCATATGTACGTAATACAGAGGGAGCCTATGCCACAGCCAAAAAAGTCGAGGCCTCCTTTCTATGCTAACAGAGGTTATTATTACTTCATGTGATTTCATATTATTTATATATAATTAGTACTTAATATGCTTATATATTATACTACATACTGTACTATATTAGAATTACTATAGTTTTATATAATAGTAAGTATACTTATATTAGAATGTCATCATGGTTTTTAACATGGTTGATATTAAAGCAAAGCATAGTTATTATATGTAATTTCATAAAGTTTATAAATAAATTGCATTATGAAATGTATTATTAATAATGACAAAGCAATCAATTAGAACATGTATGTTTATTATATAGTATAAGTATACGATATCGATGTTTAAAATTTTTTAAACGTATCAATAAGTAGTTATAGAAGATTTTGTAAATATTAGATGTATAATATAATATATTTACAATATATATTATCTCTAACATTAGAAAACTATAATTTTACTGGTATGTGTACCTAAGAATTTAATTAATTATTAAGTATTACAAAATGTTCATTATTAATATATATATATATATATATATATATATATATATATATATATATATATATATATATATATATAGATAAGGGAACGATAATGTAGTTATATAAATCTTAACTTCTGATAATCATTGGTAAATTATCCCTAATCAGTTGGTAAGGGTACTATCGCGACGTAAATTTACTTATTACTTAAATATGTATACAACTCATTCGACCCCTGATACTGACCTATTAATTGCCATGACAACCTTCAGAGTGTTGTCAACGTCGTCCGTACGACCATGTACATTATATGTGCTGTAGAGACAAACTGTTTAAACGTCCTAATAATGGAGCCTGCTGTTACAACCGAACAGGAGTATCAACCGCATACGACACCATACGACAGGTCAGTACGACGTTCAAATAATCTATTGAGGCATACGATAATCATTGTCATTCCGACGACACCACATTAACGTTATAACTTCCAACGGTCAGTCTTGTTGCTACGGTAAAGTCAGCAATCGACCGGAGAACGCCAGGTGTTGTTATACTGAGGTATACGACTATACCAAGGCAGTGTGCTGCGGTAGAAAAGTGCACGAACTTACAAGTAAATTCCCGTGCGGGGCTTCGTGTTGCGGGGGTTAGTTGAAATTAGTCATTCGTGTTATTATTTATAAATATTATAGTTCAAATATACAACATTTAAATCGACTTAATGTATTTAATTATTCTGTGCTACATTAGTAAATATTAAATATATTTTATGGAAATATAATTAAATATGTTAATAAATTTATTGTGGCACTTAATAAACTGTATGCGGTGCGTGAAGTATTAATTAAACAAACGAACACATGCGCTATTTACGATATTCCGTTTATATAATAAATAAAATCTATCAAACTCGTAAATTATGAATCATTGGCAATATATTACCACAGATAAATTGTACGACTACAAGAGACATATATGTTGCGGAGGAGTCATATCCGAAAGGAAACCGGACATGACGTGTTGTGGCAGAAGGGCGTATAACTATAGGCAAGCTATCTGCTGTAGAGGCAGAGTATCGGTTAGTTAAGCGGACCATAGTGCGTAACCTGCTTATTGGAACTGCTAGATATTCATGAATAGATATTTCGGTATTTCCACAAATCAACCGTGACGACATATTCTCAAAACAATTAAATCTATATATTATAAGTATAAATAGATATTTTAAAAACCCAGCGGAATATCGTATATTTTTATAACGGGGTTACTTTTTACTAATCTATAGTCTCTTCACCATACAGAGGAGACCAAATAACGCAAGGTGTTGCAATTATCAACCCTACGACTCTATGAGGCAGTCTTGTTGCTACAACCGTATATACTATCGTCCGAATAACTCCCGTTAAATTCGCCAATGCCTTAGGGAATTGATATCATGACTTTTTAAAATATATTGACCGTGTGTAGTTTATATGCAATGTATAATTTATATTTAGTTCATTTACAAAGTATACTTTATATTTATTTTATATATAAATACATATCCGAATTTTTGATAAATTTGGTTTTATTACACTTAATTATAAAATATGTAAAGTATACTTTACTTATTTTCATAATTATTAATGAATCAAATAATAATAAATGTCAGTAATGCTTTATTCTTTTGTTAGATTTGTATATAAACTTATAAACATATATGAATATTTAAATATACATATACACCTATATAAACATATATAAATATATGTATATATATAAATATATAAATATAAACGTATAGAAACATATATATAAATGTATAAATAAAAATAAATATATAATCATATATAAATATATATCAATATATAAACATATAAATATATATAAACATAAATTATATTATGAGATATCAAACGCAACACATTATAAAAAAATAATGAACGTTATGTATTATACTATACATCAATAATACCACTTGCATTCTAAGTTAATTCTTTATAAATAAAGATAGATCACAAACAGTAATTATTTTCTATACATTATAATTGATGTTTTACTATACAACCATAGGTAATAATTCTATCAATATAATAAAAAAATGCATTCATACCCTAATACAATTAATTTGCATGAATTGAATCATTTTAAAGTGGTGCGAATATACCCGATGCAGTTATAATAGATATACAAGATATACTATCGCCAACAACTAAATCATTCTATAATAACTTATGAAAGATGACCTTTATATATGATTATTCAATAACTACAAACTTATATTTAACATAACTCTATAGAATATACTATCAAAGTATAGAGTATACTATAGTATACTATCAAAACTAATAGGAAGAGTAATATACAATCACATAACTGACACTATGACCTAACAGATACAATACAAAGTTCATATAATAACTGCCATTTTATGGAAACTATAATACTCGATCTCACTAACTACATTGCTAATTATTAAACTCTATGCTTATGTAATGCTAGTTCTATTCTAATGCTAGTTATTAAACTCCAATCTCAATAAATAAAAATATAATTACTCTTATAAAATCATACCTTATGGATAGAATATATTCTATTAAAGGTAGTAATACCATTAACCTATATCCTGACTTTAGAGTATCACAATGTAGTGTGTTAGGTTCTTTACTTTTTTGTATTTATATATCTTATATCAAACGCTTACCAAATAAACATAATATACCTAACATATCTACACCGACAATACACTATTAAATATTAAGTCAAACTTAGCAATTTTAACGAAAACATTCACGAAGATTAATAATATTATAACGCTACTCAAAAACTTTTACAGCTTAAAATTACTTAAAATTCAATACCCTAAAAAGAATGAATAATCTTCCATAACAAAAATCCATTACCACATAACATTAAATATAACAACTAAGCATATACTGATGTAACAAACAAAAGACAATCTTGGATTCAAATTCTAATCGGAATATTTATTTAATAACTAAATGTATGCAAGTGTTAAAAAATGTAACTACAAACAAACACAGATTATAAAAATATAGAAATTACTTGATAGATACTTTTTTACCTGAAAAGTACTACCCACCCTTGATTACTTCAATAGAACCTTATAATCACTACAAACAAATAACTGAAACGACTAACAAAATAATTAATACATCATTCCGAACTATTTACAATCTTTCAAAAAAGCTCACACTTCAGAATTTGATATGGCTTTATTTCAAATAAAAATCTAAGTACAGGTTATTATACATCACTCATACTGCCATATATAAACAAACAACGATATATATTATAACTCACATTAGCAAATATACTTAAATCATTTAAAAATTAAACTATATTCTTTCCTAGCCACAAAACAATGACTTAATCTACTTTGCTAATGTATTGATATATAAACTACACCTACCTATACTATTGACCAATAATAACAAATATCACTACTACTATTTAATTTTACTACAGAGGCCTACATCACATTAACTCACTTTACTATCTTAAACTTACTTTTCCTCTTATTATCCTTATGTTACTCATTGATTATTATTATTACTAATTTATACACGTTTGAATGTGAAAAATCATAGAAAATCTCTGAATCTTAAAGTATATATTCATGTAAGAATAGTGTTACATTTTTAGATTTTTGCAATTCATATTGAGACAGCGCCATGGTTTTCAAAAAAAAAATTGTCTTAAATATTTTTAATATCGAAATTGACGACCCGATCTACTACGCATGACAGAAATAGTGTTATTGTTTGAAATTTTTAATTTTTCAATTTTAATATCAGCATCATTTTCATTTAACATGGATTTGAGACCACAATCGCACATACATTAGTACTTCCCGACTACTACATTATCTTACAAAAATTACTAATATATGTGGATGCATATAAGCATTATTTATGGTTAAAACCATAAATAATGTTTCGTATATTTGCTGATGCATCGGCAAAGATACGAACTATAGAAAATAATGTTTATCATTTTATCCTAGTCATAATCAAAATGTCGAAAGAAACATTCGTATTGTAACGCAAATTTCAATAAATATAGTAACCCCAGAATTATGAGTTGCGCGAATTAATATTACACTTTTACAGAGAAAATTAATGCCACAATTTTCTTCAAAACGTTATTGTATAGTATAAAATATATATTTAATATTTCATTGTTTCTATATTGTACATAATACAAATTGTTTATATATTGCTTCATATTATTAATTTCCTATAATAGTCTTAATTATATATATTCAATACCATTTTTGTATAAATTAAATATTGTTAATTAATATAAAAAATATTCAATTTTCATTATTTTTGCATATAAAAAATTGCTTGAAAAATTATAAATTTTATTCTAAATATGAGGAAACTGCAGAAATAGAGAGATATGTTTTCTATAACAAATATTGAATCAATAAAAAAAAAAAAAATAATAATCTTCGATAATATCGACTTAGTTAAAATTTTTTTTTTTTTTAGAAAATGTGTCTAAAATACATATTATTATATTTTTTTTAACTTTTAATTATATTTTATATACATAACAAACATGTCAATTAAACTAAATACATTTACATAGATTATAATAAATATAAGACAACAAATGGTATGAAAATGTTAATTTCTAAAAATAAAATAATAATAATATTTTGCCAATAAATTCCAAAAAAAATTAGAAATATTACTTACAATTTGTTTTGGTAACCACTATACTCATATTATAGATTTTTCGGAGTTTCAGAAATTAATATTAATTATCTATATATTAAATCTATATTTTCGAATAATATATTTTTACAATGTAAATTTTCCTATGTACTACAAGCAAAATTTCAATGGGCTGGCGCTACTCCAATGCATTACTAAATTGACTGAAATTTTGTATTTATGGTATTATTATATAACTCTATAAGATTCTACTAGTTTAAATCAGATTTATTAAAATAAGCATGAAAATGACCACCCTTAACGCACGCATAAGTGTACGCATACACACACACATATACACACACATATATATATAAATATAAATATATATATAATATGTAATATATATGTTAATACAAATGCATATATATAATTACATATTAATAATCAGATAATAATCAGATAAAAATACATTAGGAAAAACCAGAAAACTTTAGAAATAAATATATAAGAATTTGTGCATTTGTATGAGCATATATATTACATATAATATATATATATATATATATATATATATGTGTGTGTGTATGTGTGTGTGTATGTGTGTTGTGTGAGTGTGTGTGTATGCGTATATGTATGCGTGCGTTAAGGGTGGTCATTTTCATGCTTATTTTAATAAATCTGATAAAAACTAGTAGAATCTTATAGAATTATATAATAATACCATAAATACAAAATTTCAGTCAATTTGGTAATGTATTGGGGTAGCGCCAACCCATTGAAATTTTGCATGTAGTTCATAGGAAAATTTACATTGTAAAAATATATTATTCGAAAATATAGATTTAATATATAGATAATTAATATTAATTTCTGAAACTCCGAAAAATCTATAATATGAGTATATTGGTTATCAAAACAAATTGTAAGTAATATTTCTAATTTTTTTTGGAATTTATTGGCAAAATATTATTATTATTTTATTTTTAGAAATTAACATTTTCATACCATTTGTTGTCTTATATTTATTATAATCTATGTAAATGTATTTAGTTTAATTGACATGTTTGTTATGTACATAAAATATAATTAAAAGTTTAAAAAAATATAATAATATGTATTTTAGACACATTTTCTAAAAAAAAAATTGTTAATTTTTTTTAACTAAGTCAATATTATCGAAGATTATTTTATTTTATTTTTTTATTGATTCAATATTTGTTATAGAAAACATATCTCTTTATTTCTGCAGTTTCCTCATATTTTGAATAAAATTTATAATTTTTAAGCAATTTTTAATATGCAAAAATAATGAAAATTGAATATTTTTTATATTAATTAACAATATTTAATTGATACAAAAATTGTATGGTATATATATAATTAAGACTATTATAGAAAATTAATAATATGAAGCAATATATAAACAATTTGTATTATGTACAATATAGAAACAATGAAATATTAAATATATATTTTATACTATACAATAACGTTTTGAAGAAAATTGTGGCATTAATTTTCTATGTAAAAGTGTAATATTAATCCGCGCAACTCATAATTCTGGGGTTACTATATTTATTGTAATTTGCGTTACAATACGAATGTGTCTTTCGACATTTTGATTATGACTAGGATAAAATAATAAACATTATTTTCTATAGTTCGTATCTTTGCTGATGCATCAACAAATATACGATACATTATTTATGGTTTTAACCAAAATAATGCTTTTATGCATCCACATATGTTGGTAATTTTTGGTAAGATAATGTAGTAGTCGGGAAGTACTAATGTATGTGCGATCCTGGTCTCACATCCATGTTAAATGAAAATGATGCTGATATTGAAATTGAAAAATTAAAAATTATAAACAATAACACTATTTCTGTCATGCGTAGTAGATCGTGTCGTCAATTTCGATATTAAAAATATTTAAGACAATTTTTTTTTTGAAAACCATGGCGATGTCTCAATATGAATTGCAAAAATCCAAAAATTTAACACTATTCTTACATTAATATATACTTTAAGATTCAGAGAATTTTATTTATATTTGTTATCATCGACCACCCTTAACGTGCATGTGTGTATGTATGTGTATGCTTGTGTATGTGTGAGTGTAGGTATATGTGCGTATATATCATTTGTGATTTATTTATTTAAACACAAGTTTCTATGATCTTTCACATTCAAACGTGTATAAATTAGTAATAATAATAATCAATGAGTAACATAAGGATAATAAGAGGAAAAGTAAGTTTAAGATAGTATAGTGAGTTAATGTGATGTGGGCCTTTGTAGTAAAATTAAATAGTAGTAGTGATATTTGTTATTATTGGTCAATAGTATAGGTAGGTGTAGTTTATATATCAATACATTAGCAAAGTAGATTAAGTAATTGTTTTGTGGCTAGGAAAGAATATAGTTTAGTTTTTAAATGATTTAAGTATATTTGCTAATGTGAGTTGTAATATATATCATTGTTTGTTTATATATGGTAGTATGAGTGATGTATAATAACCTGTACTCAGATTTTTATTTGAAATAAAGCCATTTCAAATTCTGAAGTGTAAGATTTTTTGAAAGATTGTAAATAGTTCGGAATGATGTATTAATTATTTTGTTAGTCGTTTCAGTTATTTGTTTGTAGTGATTATAAGGTTCTATTGAAGTAATCAAGGTTGGGTAGTACTTTTCAGGTAAAAAGTATCTATCAAGTAATTTCTATATTTTTATAATCTGTGTTTGTTTGTAGTTACATTTTTTAACACTTGAATACATTTAGTTATTAAATAAATATTCCGATTAGAATTTGAATCCAAGATTGTCTTTTGTTTGTTACATCAGTATTTGCTTTGTTGTTGTATTTAATGTTATGTGGTAATGGATTTTTGTTATGGAAGATTATTCATTCTTTTTAGGGTATTGAATTTTAAGTAATTTTAAGCTGTAAAAGTTTTTGAGTAGCGTTATAATATTATTAATCTTCGTGAATGTTTTCGTTAAAATTGCTAAGTTTAACTTAATATTTAATTGTGTATTGTCGGTGTAGATATGTTAGGTATATTATATTTATTTGGTAAGCGTTTGATATAAGATATATAAATAAAAAAAAGTAAAGGACCTAAAACACTACATTGTGATACTCTAAAGTCAGGATATAGGTTAATGGTATTACTACCTTTAATAGAATATATTCTATCCATAAGGTATGATTTTATAAGAGTAATTATATTTTGATTTATTGAGATTGGAGTTTAATAACTATCATTAGAATAGAACTAGCATTACATAATCATAGAGTTTAATAATTAACAATGTAGTTAGTGAGATCGAGTATTATAGTTTCCATACTATGACAGTTCTTATATGAACTTTGTAGTGTATCTGTTAGGTCATAGTGTGAGATAGTCAGTTATGTGATTGGATATTACTAGTTCTATTAGTTTTGATAGTATACTATAGTATACTCTATACTTTGATAGTATATTCTATAGAGTTATGTTAAATATAAGTTTGTAGTTATTGAATAATCATATATAAAGGTCATCTTTCATAAGTTTATAAGTTATTATAGAATGATTTAGTTGTTGGCGATAGTATATCTTGTATATCTATTATAACTGCATCGGGTATATTCGCACCACTTTAAAATGATTCAATTCATGCAAATTAATTGTATTAGGGTATGAATGCATTTTTTTTATTATATTGATAGAATTATTACCTATGGTTGTATAGTAAAACATCAATTATAATGTATAGAAAATAATTACTGTGTGTGATCTATCTTTATTTATAAAGAATTAACTTAGAATGCAAGTGGTATTATTGATGTATATTTATATTATACTATATAGTATAATACATAACGTTCATTATTTTTTTATAATGTGTTGCGTTTGATATCTCATAATATAATTTATGTTTATATATTGATATATATTTATATATGATTATATATTTATTTTTATTTATACATTTATATATATGTTTCTATAAGTTTATATTTATATATTTATATATATACATATATTTATATATGCTTATATAGGTTTATATGTATATTTAAATATTCATATATGTTTATAAGTTTATATACAAATCTAACAAAAGAATAAAGCATTACTGACATTTATTATTATTTGATTCATTAATAATTATGAAAATAAATAAAGTATACTCTACATATTTTATAATTAAGTGTAATAAAACCAAATTTATCAAAAATTCGGATATGTATTTATATATAAAATAAATATAAAGTATACTTTGTAAATGAACTAAATATAAATTATACATTGCATATAAACTACACACGGTCAATATATTTTAAAAAGTCATGATATCAATTCTCGAAGGCATTGGCGAATTTAACGGGAGTTATTCGGACGATAGTAGATACGGTTGTAGCAACAAGACTGCCTCATAGAGTCGTAGGGTCGATAACCGCAACACCTTGCGTTATTTGGTCTCCTCTGTATGGTGAAGAGACTATAGATTAGTAAAAAGTAACCCCGTTATAAGGTACAATAAAAGTATACGATATTCCGCTGGGTTTTTTAAAATATCTATTTATACTTATAATATATAGATTTAATTGTTTTAAGAATATGTCGTCACGGTTGATTTGTGGAAATACCGAAATATCTATTCATGAATATCTAGCAGTTCCAATAAGCAGGTTACGCACTAGGTCCCCTTAACTAACCGATACTCTGCCTCTACAGCAAATATATTGCCTATAGTTATACGCCCTTCTGCCACAACACGTCATGTCCGGTTTCCTTTCGGATATGACTCCTCCGCAACATATATGTCTCCTGTGGTCGTACAATTCATCTGTGGTAATATATTGCCAATGATTCATAATTTACGAGTTTGATAGAGTTTATTTATTATATAAACGGAATATCGTGAATAGCGCATGTGTTCGTTTGTTTAATTAATACTTCACGCACCGCATACAGTTTATTAAGTGCCACAATAAATTTATTAACATATTTAATTATATTTCCATAAAATATATTTAATATTTACTTATGTAGCACAGAATAATTAACTATAATATTTATAAATAATAACACGAGTAAGGTCACGCAAACATAAGCAAAGGTTTATGTAACAAGTAGATATGTATCTCTACATCAACACGAATTGACTAATTTCAACTAACCCCCGCAACACGAAGCCCCGCACGGGAATTCATCTGTAAGTTTGTGCACTTTTCTACCGCAGCACACTGCCTTGGTATAGTCGTATACCTCAGTATAGCAACACCTGGCGTTCTCCGGTCGATTGCTGACTTTACCGTAGCAACAAGACTGACCGTTGGAAGTTATAACGTTAATGTGGTGTCGTCGGAATGACAATGATTATCGTATGCCTCAATAGATTATTTGAACGTCGTACTGACCTGTCGTATGGTGTCGTATGCGGTTGATACTCCTGTTCGGTTGTAACAGCAGGCTCCATTATTAGGACGTTTAAACAGTTTGTCTCTACAGCACATATAATGTATATGGTCGTACGGACGACGTTGACAACACTCTGAAGGTTGTCATGGCAATTAATAGGTCAGTATCAGGGGTCGAATGAGTTGTATACATATTTAAGTAATAAGTAAGTTTACGTCGCGATAGTACCCTTACCAACTGATTAGAGATAATTTACCAATGATTGTCAGAAGTTAAGATTTAGATAACTATATTATCGTTCCCCTATCTATATATATATATATATATATATATATATATATATTAATAATCACTAATTAATAGCATTCTAAGGTGCATATTAAGTGAAATTAAGTACGAAATTATATTTTTCTAATATTAAAGATAATATATATTGTAAATACTATACATCTAATGCTTACAAAATCTTCTATAACTAATTATGTTATTAAATGTTAAAATTAATTTAAACATCGATATCATATACTTATTAATAATAAATTGCATATGTAATTCATTTATAAACTTTATGAAATTACAATAACTATGCTATGCTGTAATATCAATAATATTAAAAACAACTATGACATTATATGTAAGTATACTTACTATTATAAAAAACTATAGTACTTATAATATAGTACGTTATACATTATAATGTATTAGTATATTAAGTACTATATTATATAAGCTGTATAATATATAATAACCGATCATAAGTTTAGTGTTATTAAAAAAGTCAATATATTAATCTTATTATTTATAAATAAAATTAAATCACATGAATTAATAATAACCTCTGTTAACATAGAAAGAAGGCATCTGCCTAGGCATAGGCCTACTCTGTATTGCGTATATATGATCATATAATATATTATTATGATTATATATTATAGTATGCTTTAAATGATATGTAAGTATTTATAATCCATACAAAAATAATAAAATATTAGTTTTAAAACATTATTTAATTTTTATGTTTAATTATTTTCTTATCATTTTAAAAATAATATAAATGCAACCAACCTCTAAATCTAAATTCGCAGTAGCGGAAACAACTGCAAATATCACAAACACTAATATATTGAGCTGCAACC
This sequence comes from Osedax frankpressi, assembly GCA_964035775.1. Classification (NCBI taxonomy): domain Eukaryota; kingdom Metazoa; phylum Annelida; class Polychaeta; order Sabellida; family Siboglinidae; genus Osedax; species Osedax frankpressi. Next base: position 33,454,854 of record OZ038315.1, read on the forward strand.
TGTATTTTAAAGATTAATATTATTAAATAGGCAAATCAATTTGGAAACAATTCCTGTACATTTTCTCGTGAGTATATATTTATATGTGAGTTATATATATATATATATATATATATATATATATATATATATAGTTATACATATAGTTATATATATATATAAATATATAGTTGTATATATAGTTATATAGTTATAATTATATAGTTATATAGCTATTTTTATGAAGAGTATATATGATATTAATTTAATATTGACTGTATTTATTTTATTAGTTTCATTGTCTAGTTCTATATGTAAATCATTAAGAATACTAACATGTTGATGTAATGTATAAACTCTGATTGGTTGAGAATTGTATTAGCTTATATAAGGATATTTGATCACGTGGGTCTAAATCATGAGTCAGATATCACTAGTCTTCACCTGTGTTCGATCTACATGTCATTTATATTATTGATTTTATATAAATACATTGAGAAAAACATTATAACTTTAGAAATCAATATATAAGAATTTCGTATTGGTAATGTGCCTATCTTATCTAATAAATATGTAATGAATACAACTAATTGATATTGAAATATAGTTAAGATATCAATTGGTAGATATAAAAACATATAAAAACATATTACTTTTTATTTAAATATTCGTATAAAATTTGTTATCAAAAATAATTCAATATATTTGATTATTATATTTAATATTCTAAAATATATAATTTATTATAATATATTATATATTTTTATATATACACGTTTTTATGAGAATATATATTATATAATATACAATATACCATATTATGGTATATAATTTATTTTGAAAGTCGACAAATATTAAATCTGCCGTATTGTAATTCAAGGTTCCCGATACCATATAGTATTTATCCTTATTTTTATGAACCCCTCATCGAAAGTGGCATCCCCGTTACACGCTCTAATTACACCACCTGTATACATTCTTAGTATACGATACCAGTCGAAATCTCTTTCTGACCAAATTGAATCTATTTGGCAGATTTAAATATACTTAATCATAAACCACATAATTAATTGCCAGTTAAGTCATAGGCAGTTATACTTAAATACTCATAAGAGTATATATATAATGTATATACTTATATATATATATATATATATATATATATATATACTTATATTGATATATTATATATTAAAGAATATTATGTATATCTAGAATATTGTTTACATGTCCATAAGTTTATAATTATATAAGTTATAAAAGTTGATTAGCTTAAATCATAATAGATTCATTTATAATTATTTATGAAAATGTATAGGTGCTATATTCGAATACATATTTACATGTAAACAGTATTGTTAAAATATATTATATGAATATATTACAAATGATTGAGTATTTTAAATATAATTATTATTAAGATACTATAGTATCAAAAATTTAATTTTAGTTGTAAGAATTAACCTAGTTAATAATAATTTATAATATATTTTATAATACCGTTTATATAACTCAAATGCATAGAATATTATATATGATAATCAAATATATTGAATTATTTTTGAAAACAAATTGTATATTATATGCTAATATTTAAATAACAATTAATGTATATTCATATGTAATTATATCTATTAAATAATTTATGGATTACAATATCAATTCCTTCTATGCATCAAATAATTATTAAATAAAATCAATATATTATACACTAAGAAATTATTATATATTGATTTCTAAAGTTTATTTATATCTTGGTTTTTCCTAATGTATTTTTAGAATGAATACATATTCTGTTAGGGTATATATATATTAATATATACATATATAAAATGCTGATTCAACTATTTTTCTATTTGTAGAATGTATATTACAGTGTAATATTATATATATATACATATATATTTTATGAAAATGTATGGGTGTTACATTCGAATACATACTTACTAATGATTCACCAATATACAAGAAGATAAACATAGATCTATTTGATCTAAGATAAATGCTAAATTAGTTTAGCATGTTAGAAGTTAGAAATATGGATCACTAATATCATAAAACGAGGTGTTTCATTATATAATATGAACTATTTTATTAATATTAATAATATTATTAAAATCAGTTAAATAGTATAGTAATATTTATATTTATTATTAATATATTATAATTTATTATTATTGATAAATTAAATAAATATAATATTGTTTTATATGCTATATACATCAATATTAATAACTAGTAATTTATTTAGATAACTATTAAGATTAATAATTCATTAATTTTATTTAATTAAATTAGTAAATATGTTTGTAGTTATTCTTATTATTTATTAATTTTTTTGAAATTAATTATTTAGTAACTCTTCGTATTAGTACTACTTTGATCAAATTCTAATCCATCATGTTGGTACAACAAAATATCAATATCATTACAATATAAAAAAAATGCTCATTGCATTCAATACAAATGGATAGTTTGTTAATTAATAGTATATTGTGCTGATATAATTCTAATGAAATCGAATAAAAGTGATTTTGTATTAAATGTTTTTCATTTTGGGCGTGTCAAGTGATGAATATAAAGTGGTTAATCATTTGATATATTAGATATTCTTAAGAATGAATAAATAATGACTATTTCATTTAGAAAAATCTTGATATATCTCTTAATCGCATATAATGTGTACTGTATTGATAATTTTGCAAACTATTAACTATATGGTATCGTATTTGAAGTGAATTTGGAGTAGATATATTATGTGAGAAACATAAAATTATGCATATTATTAAGAAATTTTTTAGAAAAAAAAAATTATTAAGAAATTATTATTCATTCATAATTATTTGAGAATTATTTATATCATAGAAGGTGATTATATCATAGAAGTATGTTATGTTATTCAGCAATTTTAAGTTAGCTTCTTTATTATGAGCTTATATAGTATTATTGATAGAATTTATATAAACATATATATATATATATATATATAAATAAATTACTCTTTTAAGATTATCAATCTTGAGAATTATATCGTAAATTTAACTTGTGAATTAATAAATGAGGAAAAATGTTCTATTTAATTATAAATATATATTTTCATTTATAAAATATCTTGTATTGTATAGATTATCTTATATTAAATATAAATTAATCTATATCGTGAACATTGTTTTAAAAAACATTGTAAATAAATCGAGTAAAATGTAACCACTCTATTTTATAAATATTTAATTATTAATAAGATTGATAAACTTCATATATTTGTATTGCTAGAATAGGTATTCATATATATTATATTATTTATTCTATTATATATATACAAATTATTATTATTATATATATATATATATATATATATATATATATATATTTTGAAGTATATATTGATATTCACTTCTAACTACTTAAATTTTAAATAATTTATGAAACTCTTATAATTAGTTAAAAGAAGTTATTTTCAACTACAAAATCATTCAAATATTCAACGGATGATCATTTATGAGTGTTAATTTATTATTTAGTTTCTTCATAGTGATTACCAAGTACGTATTTAAGATCTATGTACTCATTGTTTCAAAATATACATTGCATTTAAAGTTCATTTAAAAACTTTATTTTTAAATTATCTTACATAACATTTAATGAATCCTTGTCTAAGAGTATATTTTGTTAATTTAATAAATCGTCTGTCATTTCAACGATTCTATTGGTCTATTGGGGAAGTTGGCATGATTATGAAGTTTATATTATATATGTCAATTGTGGACATAATTATATGTTGAGTTTAATAAATAAGATATCAATACGGTAAAAGTTGAGTACATTCTTAAAATGTGGACAATTATATAGATAATCCTTTAAATTTAGTTTTCATTGAAACATAGATTATTAACGATATCTTATTTTTATACTACCAACTGTATATTAAGTTAAATATATTTGAAACGTTAGATATAATATAGCAATTTGAATTTTCTAATTACTGAATTTAAATAATTTTATGATATTTCAATATTGATTGCGTGGAGATATGCCTATATTAGTGTTAAACTTATCATTCATATCATAAAAATAAGAATATATGACTATTTGCTACTGTTAATTGTGATACTCAAGAGAGTTAATATACAAGGAAAAAAAGGAGACCGAGAACACTACTTTGAGGGACACTATGAGTTGAGCAAATACGTTCAGAAATTTATTTTCCCATTAATACCGAATAGCTTAGTGTTGTGATATAGTTTTTAATAAATATATATACATTAATATCATTTAAACGAGTGAAATTAATTGTGTGGGAAATTATATCAACTGCACTTGATAAATCAATTAAGAGTTGTTGCGCAATAATGTAATCATCAATTGGTATAAGTATAGAGTTAGTTAACATGTAAAGTACCATGCCATTTGAATATTTGGGATGAAAAGCATCTTGGTTTGTATCATATAAAGTATGTTGATTCGGTGAATTGTTTACATATAACTTTCTAAAGTATTTTACTAATTACCGGTAGTTATAATATATTACAGTTTTTAAGTATAGGAATTAGTATGGCATGAAAAACATCGAGGGAATATATTTTTTTAATTAAGGTTCATATAATTTTATGGATGTATTTATAAGTTGTATTTAATATCTTTTTGAATGTAGAAATAATAATAGGATAATTTTGTGAGCATTTTTTGGTTTTCTAGAAAGTGATAATAATAATAATAATAGTAATAATACAAATAATAATAATAATAATAATATTAATAATTATAATAATAATACTAATTATTATTATTATTATTATTATTATAATAATACTAATAATAATAATAATATTTATTATAATAATAATAATAATAATATTAATACTAATAATATATATATATATATATATATATATATAGAATTAATTGATAAAAGAATGTATAATGTTTTCATATAATTCCGATATATTAATTTTCAATGTGCTATATTATTGTATATGAAGTTTTATTAGATATAATTTAATAATCAGATGTATGAATTGGTATATAGTAATTCATAATATATAGAACTATTACAATTAGATAGATATCTATATTATATAATGATTATTTCTAACAAATATTTTCAAAGAAACTAATAGCATATCAATTATTAATTTAAAAATGTTTGAGTAAAATATATTTTATATTTTCGTATATACGTAATTTGGTGGGCGTTTTCATTTTAATGATATTCTATTTACAGGATAAAGACTAGGGTTATAATTGATACCCAAATTCAAAGTTTCGAAACAGTATCAAAAGCTAAAATCAAAGTTTCGAACCAGTATCAAAAGCTATAATTATATATTTTAATATTATTACGAATATTACAATATAATAATTAAAAAATTAGAATTAGAAAGTTAATCAGTAAATCACAAATAAACCTATTTAAATTTAATATAAAAGGATATTGCAAAAATGTATCGGTATAATACATTTTATAATAGAAATTTAATAAATATCGTATCCATCATCAAACCACTTTTGTAATTTTATAACGGAAAATTTGAATTGGAAATTTTCCCTGCGTGTTTGCTAACTCATGGTATCCCTCAAGGTAGTGTTCTCGGCCCACTTATTTTTTCTTATTAATTAATCCTCTTAAATATTTTCTAAAATCATTCCCCAATATTAAATACTTTGTTTATGCAAACGATATTCAATTACTTTCAATATTCTCACATAATCATAATATGCCTAAAAATCAAGATCTCGGTCACTGTGCAAATACTATTAGTAACTAGTTTTTAGAAAATAATCTTCTATTAAATAACAATAAGACAGAACTGTTAAATATATCTCTTTCTAAGTTCCATGTAGGTGATATTATAATAAAACCATCATTAAAAGTTAAAAGTTTAGGATTTATAATAGATAATAAGCTTTCATTTAAACTACAAATCTCATATATATATGTAAAACTTCTAATATGTATTTATATAAAAATAAGCTATACGTAAATATATTAACCGTAAGGCATGTTTCTTATTGATCCATTCAATTGTATTCTCACGTATTGACTATGCAAATTCGCTCTACTGTAACTTACCAAAATATAGACTCATCAAACTAAATATGATAATCCGTTCATCTGTAAGAATCAATAATAATCTCAATATATATTTTCATTCACCAATAAGCAAAATGCGATATCATTTAAAAATACTTGATGCTGATAAGTAATTAAATACTAAAATCTGTATTACTAGTCCACAACATAATCTATTCTACTCATACTTCTAACTTATCTACGTTAATTAAATATTACTTCCCTTAGATCTGTCAAATCAGTAAAACTTAATCTACCAAAATACAATTACAGATTACTCCTGGGTAGATCGTTTAGAATTACTGCACCACTAAACTGCAATTTACTTCCAAATAAGTTAAGATGCATGAGTAATGTTATTTCATTTAGAGCCAAAGTAAAATGTTACTTGCTCTCATATTTAATTCCGTTCCCGCATTGTTGTGATTATTATTTTATAATTTACGGTGTTTAAATAAACCAATCAATCAATCGATCAATTATAATTATTATTATTATTTTTTAATTATTATTATTATTATTGATGTTGTTGTTGTTGTTGTTGTTGTTGTTGTTGTTGTTGTTGCTACCTGTTTTGTTGTAGTTATTATTGTTGTTATTATTTTTATTATTATTATTATTATTATTATTATAATTATTATTATAATTATTATTATAATTATTATTATAATTATTATTAGTATTATTATTTTTATTATTATTATTATTTTTATTATTATTATTATTATTATTATTATTATTATTATTATTATTATTATTATTATTATTATTATTATTATTATTATTATTATTATTATTATTATTATTATTATTATTATTATTATTATTATTATTATTATTATTATTATTATTATTATTATTATTATTATTATTATTATTATTATTATTATTATTATTATTATTATTATTATTATTATTATTATTATTATTATTATTATTATTATTATTATTATTATTATTATTATTATTATTATTATTATTATTATTATTATTATTATTATTATTATTATTATTATTATTATTATTATTATTATTATTATTATTATTATTATTATTATTATTATTATTATTATTATTATTATTATTATTATTATTATTATTATTATTATTATTATTATTACTATTATTATTATGAAATCAACTATATACATTATAGCACTATATATTTATTAGATATAGATAAATTAGAGAATAATAAGTGTAAAATTTAACAATTTTGTCCAAGTTTTATTTATATTTATATATATTTATCAATCTTACAAACTAAAAATCATTTAAGAAAAAAAATTAATAATATATATAGAAATATATAAAAATTATATAAGTTTCCATAAAATAAAATTGTTAAAAAGATATGTTAATAATTTTATTTAACTATAATAAAATCACTTTGTATATATTATATATATAATATATATAATATATATATTAATTAATTATATATACACATATGTAGATGTAGATATATTTACGACAATATATAATAAAAATAATATGCCAAGATTAATTTTCCATTATTAAATTATTAAATTTTATTATTTATCAATATGAAAATATATGGATGTATATATTTTTTAAGGATGTTTTATAATTAACTTTATAGATTATAATCCAATATCTATAATAGTTCATCATAGTGAAAAGTAACACTTCGATATAATATCCTATAGGGAAATATCTTATATTATCTTATAGAATAATATTACTCTTATTAAATATAATATATATAACACTAATATTGGAATGTGTCTATATAAATACAAATATGTAACCCTTCTAGATAATGTTAACAGTTAAACATTTAAATAAATAAATAGTTAAACAAATTAATATATTTCATCTTTTGTATTCTAAATCATTGATATCATTAACATTTATAAAATGCTTTAAATTATATGATATATTCTATAGATCAAAGCGGATATTGTAATACCATTATATTCTGATTAACTGTTATTAACAATTATGATTTATTTTGTTTTTTTTATAGTTAAATAAAGAGTTTTAAATACACATTATTTGGGACAGAGAACGATATATATATATATATATAAAGAGAGAGAAAGCTGATATCATAATACCATTATATTATGATTAATTGTTCTTAACAATTATGATTTATTTAGTTTTTTAAGAGTTTTAAATAAACATTTTATTAGGTAACACTATCAAGATGAACTTTATTTAAGACATCACTTTTTTAGGGGGTTTGCTGGATAAATGGATGGATATGAATGGATTGATTTTTATATAAAGATCAATAGATGGAATTCATATGTATCTAATATTATATCCATGCTATCTAACTGGTCTTGAGTATGTATAGATGTCCATGTTCTGATTTGAAGACATATATGCCTGCCTCAACCTTGTATTGCTATTATGATGTATCTTGCATATTTCTTGCTGGGCGGATAATGATCCCTCTGTATTATAGAATATATCTCGCTTACTTTAAAGACTTGACTAATGACGATTTCATTTGTTTTCTTTCACGTTTATGTACACACAGCTATGTCAATTATTAATAATAATCAACTATATTAGTATACTTTATTATTTGTACTATTATCATATTATTATATTGAAGCTGTCTTTAAAAACCCACCACCTAAAACAATCTAATTTTTATTAATATGATCTATTACAATACCTGCTGTTATTAATAGAGATCAAATCTACAAAGATCTTTATTAATTTGCGAATAATAACTTCTAAATCGAAAATTTAAACACTCATGATACCTCAGGATTTAGTCACGTGTCTAAATTTCAGTATATAATATAATACAATTCTTAAATCGGAGTTTATATATCCACATTACTTACATAAAGATGTCAGTATTGTTTTTAATCCTTATATCATAAAATGAATATGATAACATGTGCATATAATATATTAAATAGATTGTAAATACTATGAACTACATACCCTCTTTATATATACACGCATACACACACACACACACACACACACACACACACACACACATATATATATATATATATATATATATATATATATTGATATTCATAAACTCTAATATATATTACATAAACTTCTTCCAAGTAAATGTTCATTTTAAAATTGCTAACGTTTACAATACAGGTTGAAACTCAGTTTATTAATGATTGTGGTGATAGCTGTTGTATCTTCTACTATGGAGGTCGAAGAAGATGTTGGTTGAAATGAGAATGTTAATTATTTTCAAAATACGTAGGAAATAATTATACTAGTTGAAATTAAATAATCGTTTAAAACTCATATGTATACTTTGTATCTATATTTAAAATACTTCAATAAAATATATTATTTACACTTATTATAATGTCTTATATATACTTATTATAAAGTCTTATATATACTTATTATAATGTCTTATATACACTTATTATAATGTCTTATATACATTTATTATAATATTTTATATACACTTATTTATGTATAATTTGTATCTAGATTTAAAATATTTCTATATTATATAAAGCATAATTTATTATATACAATTACTATACTGTATTATATACAATTACTATAATGTATTATATACAATTACTATGTTGTGTACAATTACGCAATACATCAGGAGAACAAAATATCCGAGGCAATTGCTCATGTCAATCCCATAGGACTTTTGTATTCAACAGGTTATTATGGATTCGTATTATTTTGTACATACTATTGTTAATACGTATACGAATGAAATATATTCAATATTCATTTTCTAATTTATTTTTAAGATTAAATAAGCAAGCAAAAAATAATTTTTATTTTATTATATTAATATTCAGAAAATATACAGTAATTATGTACTCGTATGCAGATATTAAATATAGATCATTCATTTTTTATGACAAAACTATATAATATATGATATAACCAAATGTAATTATAAATACGTTATCCTTGCTAACGGGGAAATATTCACTTGCGCATCTCATTTGACCTGCACGAGTGACCTTTTCGTTACTATGACAACCCTTAGAGTGTTGCCAACGCCGCCCATATGATCACATACGTCAGATTTGCTGCAAGGACAAACTGTTCAAACGTCCAAGTAACGCAAATTGTTGCATTCACAAATCTGGGAAAGTAAGCGCGTATAACACCATAACACAGGTCGGTGCCTGCTTAGCAAAATGCATATACAATTAACCTGAGTTGAAAATTAAATTGATTTAAATGTTCTTATTTTTGAAAAATAATAATTATTATAATATTATTTTTACAATTACATTGTTTAACATCGTTTAACAAAACATCGTGAACATTATACATATCTAAATCAATGTCTGTTTTTAAGATAAAATTAGTTCCTATATTAATATCTTAACACAATACACATAGTAGAATATTATGGCATGTCTGCAAAACTATTAGGGCAGATGATTTGATCATTACTTAACATTTCCGGTGGTCAGGTATGTTGTTCGGGAGTGGTCAGTATTCGACCGAATAATGTCAAGTGTTGCGGTGAAAAAGCGTATGATTTCACAAGATACGTTTGCTGCAGGGGAAAACCCATTCGCATAACTCCTCAATTCTCCTGCGGTGCTTCGTGTTGCGGAGGTTGGTGGTAGTCAATTAAATAATAAGGTCGTAGAAGTGAATATGTCTAGATATTAATTATAGATATTATTTACATAATTAATACTATGAAATATACAAATTCATTGAAAAATATGATACAAATGTAAACCAAAATATTAGTCAATAATTTAAATAATTAATCATTTTAGAATTTAAACATATATTAGATATTTTTGAAATAAAACCATAATAATATAATTTTTAATATATGTCTTCAATTTAGTTAATCTAGATTATTTCTATAGTTATAAGTTATGAACCAGTTAATACAATGTATATAGCAATATATATTCATTTAGCTAATTCAGTGTATAAGGTATACATATACATATACAGTTCGTAATTGTATTCGAATTAAATCAATTTATATCTCAAATGGTATATTATATATTTTTAAATAGAAAGATATATTTGATAGACAATGGTATTATTTTAGTTTATGTCATAAGCTTAAAAACATTCTTTATATATACAAGTGAATTCCTACGCTATACGATGTAAACAACGATTATATCGATAATAACGATTCTATCCTGTGAATATTAAAATATATTTACTTTACCACAGATAAAATATACAACTACAAAAGTAACATATGTTGTGCTGGAATCAGCTACATTAGAAAACCGGATATGACGTGTTGTGGTATAAAGCCATACCAATACAGGAAATATATTTGCTGTAGAGGAAAAATCTTAGTTAGTTATTTTAATGAGGTAGTCGGATTTGTCGGCTATTAATATCACATTATTTTCAAGAAAAGACAATTAAATATTTCTCAAATCACCGAATTTAAGATATTATTAAACCTACTAATTAAATCCTAAATTACGAGTAAAAATATATTTTAAATGTAAACTCTAGCATAAAATCGTTTAATTTAATTAGATCTTATTACGTGGTTACTTTCTTTAAAACAATATTATATTCATCACATAGAAGAGACCAGATAATGCCAGGTGCTGTTATACTCTACCCTATGATGTTCTGAAGCAGTCCTGTTGTTATAATCGTATCTTCAATCGCCCAAATAACTCCCGTTAAATTTACAATTTCTTTTGAGACTTGATTTCTGTATTCCTTTATAATAGTATATATATATATATATATATATATATATATATATATATATATAGTTCTTTATATTAGTATACTTATTAGCTTTTACTTTATGTATTTATTTGTTTACAGATTCAATTAAATATATTTTATTTGAGAACAATTTATTTCAATTTACAATTACATATATTTTGTATTTGTATAATAAATCAAATAAATTATAATCTATATCATTGGTAATAAAGTATAAATAGCATTACTGATAATAAATGAATACCTATTGTATAATTACTCGTATTACTTTAAAAATAGTAATGGGCAATAATGGCAATAATAATCAGTAATATACAAAATAAGTAGATTTAACCTATTATAAGAATATTGATATTTATATTTCGATTCACTACTTGGAATTATTCTATTTATTAGTATGTTTTTTAAAATCAAGTTTAACTAGAAATCCAATAAACTATTCATCAATTTCCGTATATAAGTGGTGTTTATTTGAAAATAATGTAGACATTTTAATTTGACTGTTTTAAAATTGTATTGAACTCTTTTATATTATTGTACAAATTCTAACTTTACTTGTTTAATTCATAAAATTGATAAAATATGAATTAAATTAATTGATTATATTTTGTTGATTTGTCGTATTTTATTTATAATATTAAATTCTCTGATTTAAAAAATATTATCGGGTAATATAGATATTAAAACGTATTAAACAATCGCTTACCTATTCATGTTTATATCATATTTCACTAAAAATATTATATAATTCTTTTGAAAAAATGATAAGTGATAATTATTGAGTATTAGTAGATGATAAAGACTTAAACTATGTTTTGTATGTAATATTATAAATACATAAGTAATACAAAAATCAGGTGGAAAAATACTGAATAATTTAGAAAAATCCGTGGGAAATAAGTGAATAATGAAATTGTTGATATAATTAAAAATATAATTATACAATTGTACACTTAATAAATCAAATTATAATAAATTTAAAGAATGTGGCGAGTAATGATTTAAATAAATATACATAAATATAAGGATGTCAGTATATTTTTAAGTATTCATCAAAAAAGATAATAATGTAATCTAATGTATATATTCTGAATTGTACATATTTCATTTGGTATTATATATATATATATATATATATATATATATAATCTATAATTATATATAATACCACCAACAAACATTATGGATATTGAATGTAGTCTAACATAGAATCTACATATTATCATATAATTGTATATATATTTGTAAGTAATATATTTTAAAAAAAGTATATTTTATCGTATATAGATAATAACATTTAACTAATAATAATACAAATGTTATTTAATAATAATTATTGATATCAATATCGTAACTTATAATCTATGGATTATAATGTATACTTTAATTAAGTTAATAGGACATTTATTTGAGGAAATAAATAAATGTTAATTTCGTATTAATATGTTAAATTAAGTTAGGTTACAATTTATAATGTTATAACAATTTTCTATATACATACGATATAAACCTTTATATATTCTAACATATAAATAATATATATATATATATATAATTCATTTAATAAATAACAAAATTATAGTTATTAAAAATAATTAATACAAGTTTATTTATTAAATTTACAAAACAAAGTGGAAAAATATATTAAAGTGCCAATTTCATTGCAGATATTAAAAACAGATCGTTTGATAAATATCACGTGATATTTACCATATAAATATGAAACACCGAGTTCTAAATTTCTTATTTGTGGAAAACTCGCAAATCATATATTGAACAGTGTTCAAGATTAAACTCTTCAAAAATGTTGATGATTTATCTTAAATATTATAAATATATTATTTATGTTGTCACCAGATCTTTGAAGGAATCAATTTTCTGAGAATATATATATGGCTCCATACTATATCATATAAATGATTATAATAACTTAATTTGATATCAATGTAATAGCATACAATTAAAATGTATAATGTCTATTTATATTAAATAATGTACAATACATATTTACGTTTATCTTAATATATGTATTATTAATATACAAATATAATACTAGAAGATATTTCTTTTATACGTAGGTATAATTGTGAATATATAAAAATAAATAATAAAATATATAACACAATCTAATAAAAATGCTTACCTGTAGTATACTCAAATACTAAATACTGTTACCTTGACAATCCTCTTTCTATCGCTGTAAAAACTATAGTATGTATTGTTAATAAAATATGATATTACTAATTATATTAATAATGTCTATTTCTTTAATTTATCAGTTAATTGTCTTATAATTAATAAACTAATAAATTAATAAATAATTCTATCAATTATATGCAATTGTATCGATCGAAGATGATATGTCTATGAGTAATAACCACATTATGCCTATAATTAACATTATGCCTAGAATTAACATTATGCCTAGAATTAACATTATGCCTAGAATTAACATTAGGCCTAGAATTAACATTACGCCTATAATTAACATTATGCCTAGAATTAACATTATGCCTAGAATTAACATTATGTCTAGAATTAATATTATGCCTAGAATTAACATTATGCCTAGAATTAACATTATGCATATAATTAACATTATGCCTAGAATTAACAGTATGTCTAGAATTAACATTATGCCTAGAATTAACATTATGCCTAGAATTAACATTATGCCTAGAATTAATTTCTGCTAAAAGAACATCGATAATTGATAACCGAGGTCTCTGTGTTATGATTTTTTCATTACTTTTCATTAGGAGAATATAAATTATTTCTATAAGAATTGACTTTATTATAAAGTCGATGTTCTAATTAGATACTTACTTAAGATGCATTAGAATATCTTTGACAAAAATAGTAGTTATGCTATAATCCAGTAATAAATTAGTAGTTAATGATTAACAATATTAATTTTAATTATAAAAATAATTATTGAACATTTGATGTTTAAATGATAACTCAATTATTGATTCATATAAGTGTATAATATATTGATTAATTGATTAGATTTGCATTGTTTTCGTTTTTCGTTTGAATATAAGGGATCAAAAGATAGGAGTATTAGAGGATAATATTATAGGTTAAAGTTTGAAAAGTGAGATATTATATAATACCAAGATATTCGTCGAAGAATTATTTTTTATGTTTGTGAAGAATTACATTATTTTTAGAATCATATTACTAGAAAATATTGCAATTATGTTAGGTAATAAATTAAAGTATTGAGTTTATTAGTTTATAGATATACGAGTATATATATATATATATATATATATATGAGTATATATATTTATATATATATATATATATATATATATATATGTATATATGTATATATGTTTTGCGTTAACCATTTAAATAGTTTATCGTTTACCAAATTTATTTTGATATAAGTTAATTTATATCTATATTTAGTTCGGAATAAGATACGTATTTTTAGATTAGTTGTAGACTTTGTATTTCTTATTTTAAAATATGTTGAGTTATTCTATTTATTCCGTCCATCCATTTATTCTATTGAATTGTATATATTATGTTATCACTAAAATAACGGTGAGGTGATTCTCTTTTACCTGTGCAAATTTAAATAAATACAGTCGGTTAAATGCATTTACTATAGAAACTGTATTCAAGTTTTATAAATTGTAGGGAAAAAATACACTTGTATCCATAATTACCAATTGAGTATCGTGTTTTATATAATAGTTTAATGATACGTCAATAAACATAATTTACCGGTATTAATTATTGTTATCCTTTAGAATTTGGTTATTTTAAAGAATTTAATATATTGAATATAACTGATATTATATAACTGTCTTGAATTGAATTCATTTTTTTATATTATATAATGGATATTTAGTGAAAACTCGTTATGAATAAATCTTAATCATATGAGAAATATTATGAAGATAGCGCTGATAGTAACCACTTAATTTAATGAGGAATTTAAAACAATGTAAATACAAATTTTAATTTTTATATTTACATAATTCGTATATTAATTTGTATATGTCTTGTTAGTTCATTTACATTGTTAATTAAACAGAGTATATTATTTGAATTTCAATAAATGCTAAATTAAATAATAAATGCCGTCCTACATATACAACTCTATCGAGCTAACAAATCTTCACCGGTTAATATCATATAATATTTTTATAATAGCAAAACTAACTATAATAATTGTGGAAAACGTACAGCGGTGTTTCTTAGGCTATTACTAGACATTATGCACCATTATCATTGCTAAGGTGCAATATA
>OZ038315.1:33473350-33523350 GCA_964035775.1 Osedax frankpressi
ATTAATATACCCTGTTAAGTATATAAGGTCATAACTTAAAATACGAACTTGTTATATTTTATATGCCTATATTTATAATTTATATTTTTATTATTTATAATCTATCTCTGCATTTGATAGATTAG
Organism: Osedax frankpressi; assembly: GCA_964035775.1. NCBI lineage: Eukaryota > Metazoa > Annelida > Polychaeta > Sabellida > Siboglinidae > Osedax > Osedax frankpressi. The sequence goes on from OZ038315.1 coordinate 33,473,476, forward strand.
ATTATTGTTTTAGTTTATGTAATACGTTTATATAGAAGCTAGTAGAATATTCTTATAAATTAATTTAATATATTCAAAATGTATTACAATTGATATTTTTTCGGCGTAGAATATAAAAAATACTTATCCTGCAATTATTTTATTAAACTATATCTACATTGCTACAGAAAAAATATATGATTATCAAAAATATATCTGTTGTGGTGGCCGTACCTATAAAAGGAAGCCGGATATGGCATGTTGTGGTATTAGGCCCTTCCTATACATGGAACTGGTCTGCTGCAGAGGAAAAATCTCAGTTAGTTATTTTAATGATATCATTGACATTACGGAAGATTAAATACAGACAAAGAGTTGGTGTGGCCTATGAATGGGCGTAGACTAAGAGTTATCATTATTTTCAAGCGAAGACATTAAATATTTCCCAACTCAATGAATATAATATATTATTAACCAACTAATTAAATCCAAAAATTACATTTAAATATATATTTTAAGATGTACACTTCAACAGAAAATCGTTTAATTTAATTAGATCTTATTACGTGGTTACTTTCTTTAAAACAATATTATATTCATCACATAGAAGAGACCAGATAATGCCAGGTGCTGTAATACTCTACCCTATGATGTTCTGAAGCAGTCCTGTTGTTATAATCGTATCTTCAATCGCCCAAATAACTCCCGTTAAATTTACAATTTCTTTTGAGACTTGATATCTGTATTCCTTTATAATAGTATATATATATATATATATCTTTATGTAAGTATACTAATTAGGTTTTACTATATTATATATGTTTACAAATTAAATTAATTATATTTTATTTCATTTTATTTCAATTACATATATTTTGAATTTGATAAAAGAACTAATAAATTAATTATATTATAAACTATATCATTGGAAATAAAGTGTAAATAGCAGTACTGATAATAAATTAATACCTAATATAAATATTGCAACATTAATCGAATTACTTTCAAAATATGTAATGCGCAAACATTGGAATTAATCTATTTTAGTATATGTTATAAAAATAAGTAGATTTAACCTATTATAAGAATATGTATATTTATATTTAAATTCACTATTAGGAATTATTCTATTTAATAGTATGTTTTTATAAACTATTATTATAGTTTATATGATTAGTAATAAAATAAATAACAGATGTGTATATAATACCCCTAGTATAGAGAGTAATTATAAATAATTATCAAGGTAACATCATCCCTTCAACCATATAATACATCCAGATTTACCAATGATCAATTAAAAATGTTCTCTCTTCTCTAATCTATCTATACAATATTAACGCATGATGTATGCCGATTGCTCCTTTATTCTACATTCCACAAGTTATTTACACAGATATTAACTAATTTGTACTTCAGAATACTCTATTTTAAATTTAATTTCAATTTCTAAAATATTATCTACGACTATAGTTTAGTTATTCTTTAAACAATTTTAGTTATTTTCTACAAAATCTGTTATTTTCGTATCTATAATTTTTATATGCAATTCGTATTCGCTGTTCATCATTGCTATTATATAATCTGAAAACATTATTTCTTCCCAACCAAACATTAATTTAAATGGAGAGTTGAAAGCATGTTTAGCGATGTTTTAATAGTTTATTATTCTTTGAAAATTTGTGGCCATTTTATTATTTGTCTTATAATTCTATATTAAAATAACGATTGTTTTGTTTTTACTTTCTGTTAACCATTTGGTAATATGAACAATCGCTAATTTTATGATCACAATCACTAATTTAAATGATTTCACCTTTGTATTTCTCTAACTAAGTAAAACAAAGGTTTATTCTTGCCAGAGTTCTCTTAGTTCCTTAGTGGACATTTTTTTATATATATTTCCATCAGCAATATTTGGTTAACTACATTGGTAATACCAGAATATTCTCCCCTTCATTACTATTCTAGTGCATTACTCCCTCAATTAGAATTATATCCATTCTAATATATATATATACATACATGCACATACATACACACACACACATATATATATATATATATATATATATATATATAACATCTTATATTTATTATTATATATAATTATTGAATTTAATCATTTAACAAGTAGTGTCTTCGAATAATATATATATATATATATATATATATGTAACCGTATGACTGGATTACATATATACTGGATTACAGAGTGTGAATGTTCCCAGCAAACAGAATGATGTAATATTTTGTAAAAATCCTTTGACGTGTTCACAAAATAAAAAAATAATATAAGAGAAATTATGCAATGCAAAAATGAAATTACCTGGATTGTTTGCTGGGTTCCTATTAATAGAATGAATGTTTTGCAGTGTGAATATGTAAGAACAGAATTGTATAAAAGTATTCGTATGTAATTGTGTGATTGTGATTATATAAATTTGCAGATGATGATTGTGTTGGTGTTTATCGGAGCGTGACTAACGAGTATAAGTGTGTACACATGTGGATAATGTTCGCACTTCATTTTATATCAAAATAGAATATACAACTATTAAGCCTCTTGAGAAGAACTCCATTTTCGCTGTGAGTTATTGATGAATAAATATTAACAAAATCTCTTACTCAATTTCTTCTTGTGTTCCCTAAAATCAGCCGGCAAGGCTACATATATATAGATATATATATATATATATATATATATATATATATATATAATATATATATATATATATATATATATATATAACATATATATATATATATATATATATATATATATGTGTGTTTGCGTGTGTTTATATACATATTAACTAGACCACCTATTATAGATATTATATACATACATGTGATATGTATACATGAGATAGGTAGTGTTCATAACAACAAGTTCTAAAATATAAAAATTATAATCTGGGATGTTATGGTGTCTTCAGTTGGAAAATTAATATTTAGACAAAATCAGTTATATGATCTATCTTTTAACTAATATTTCTACACAAGTTTATTATGTCTAAAAGCAAGATATTTTGAATCAGAATAATTGTAAATCAAAATCACTTTATTAGATTCATGATATAAAAAATATATAATAACGATAAACAACTTCATACTTATAGATATAATTTATTTATGAAACTAAATGAATATAAATTATGAATTATAAATTTATATATTAAAATATATGATGATTTAAAAAATAAATCTTTATTATTATATTTAAAATTAAGTTTTAATTAATAAAAAGAAAATTTAGAAGCGAAAAGTGACTTACAGGATTAACTATACATACAACTGATATTTCAACTGTCTACACTAATACATTATGGATATTTGTATGTCAATAAATATATCACTAGTGCAAATTGATATATCAAACCACTTCTTGTTCAATAAATAAAATTAGGAGTTGAAACATGTAAATAAAGATTAAATTAAGAATCATATATATATATAATAATCATATACATATATATATAATAATCATATACATATATATATAATAAATAACATTTTAAAAATAAGAATAATATATTTATTATTTATAAAGAAGTATTTATAGTTAGAATACTAGCAAATATTAATAATCATAATAGAAAATATTACAAAATATGTAATTAAAATTTAAACTTTTCTAGTAAAGTAATTATTATTTATGTGAAAACTATAGATTATATATTTATTTAAATATAGTACATCAAGTTGAGAATATTATCAATTAAGTGTTAGATTTTGAATTATAGAATTGTTAAGTTGTAATAATGATAATAAAAAGGTTACTAAACGTAAATCCAATACATAATGTTTATCTTATTATATCTTATTATATTCGTTCTATAGAACGAATATACTAAGAATATAATGAAGAAGTTATAACTTCAAAATAATCTTATATATCTTGATCGACAGTATTACAGTGAATCGAAGGGATGTGGTTAGATCTATCCAATCTGCGAAACTGGAACCGAACTGTAAACATTCACAATTATATATATAAGATATTTTACCAATTAAAAATGCTATGCTTGAAAAATCCACGAATCTATGTTTCTAAATCAATAACTATGTTTCTAAAACAATACACTATTAAATTTCAAATATAAATTTTATATTGTAATAAATTAGAATATTGTAAATTGATACTTCAAGTTGATATACAAATTAATCAAATATATATAATTTAATATTATTTATATAACTTTTCTTATACACACGACTATTTGTAATAATAATAAGTTAATATCGTACAATTCAGTATGTTATCATAATTATAGTAATACGTCTTAATTAACTAACAAATGAATTAAATCAAGACTATAGAAATAATTGTAATAGTATTGATATATTTATATTTTGCAAGTAATTTTTACGAATATTTGATAAATAACATATGGTGATAGTAAATAATAATTATATATATATATATATATATATATATATTACATCCTGGCGCAAAATATTTATAAAATCAATAAACAAATATTCATAACTGCCTATTTTATTGAAAAATATAAATTTATATACAAGTATGATAAATATAGATTATAGATTGACAAAGTTTCTCAAATTGTCAATGTCTACGATCCGATATATATATATATATATATATATATATATATATATATATATATATATATATATATATATATATGCCTATAGGCATTGTATGCAAATTATATACAACCATATCATACATTAAGCTACTATGTGTGTCATTTCCTTAGCATGGATTATATTGTAAAATGTCTTTACTGTGATCTAAATACTAGTACTATTGCAACCGAAACATTATCGAGGCCTGTTATTTAATAAACAATAAAATAGATAAGTTTATATCCAGAGGAATCAAAATAGTTAACTTACAGGAGGGAAACGATTGTTAAACGTGCCCAACTTTTACAGAGATAGGGTTCCAGTGTTCACATTGAATCAGTACATTAGTGAAATATCATACCATACTTTATCAATAAAATCTGTAGTAAAACCTAATTAAATAAGTGCATTGAATAATGAAGCTAGGATTATTCTAAATAACTATGTTTAAATACTAATAATGTGAACTTTATGATATCATTAAATGTAATATCTAAACGTAATTATTAAAATATATACTTGATATTATATAATTTGTTTACATTATTTCCAGTAACGGTTGCAAATCGGATTGAAAATTAGATGTTACTTTATTTATAAATAAATATTAATTAAAGTTAATAGAATTTAGAATATTAATCGTATTATAAAATAGTTATATCAATTAGATATGTTTATCATAGATTTTTTTATATAGAATACACTCTTCACAATGAAAATAACCAGTAAATACATTATTATATTTATAATTGCATATAATTAATAATATGGATATTGTATATTCACGTATTATAATAAAAATAAACATTCGAGCCGACTCGAATAAGTTTATTAAAAATGAATAACGTATTTTGAATCCATATCCTAAAATCTATAAGATGGCTATTTTCATAATCTAAAAAAATAATTGAATACCGTCAATTTAAATAATGTCTCCTCCACCTCGGCTTTCGTGCTCGATTTCTCACCCAATATTTAATATTTACCTTAGAAATTTAAACCTAGCGATAGGTAATTGATAAAGCCACAAATTCTTTATATATATTTATATTCGATAAATCAATTTTTAGTACCGTAAATAGGTAGTAAAGTTTAAAAATCACTTTTTTCGATTTTACATTTTTAGAGACGATTTTAAGGTATTAATTTAATTATTTTTGAAAATATCTAAATCCTATGTCCTAGAGTTCGACCGTATCTTACTTTTCTTATATCGATATCGATATTTATTAAAATATATTTAGATATAATACACGTTATATTTTTATAAGTTTTTCGAGTATCTCGAGTAAATCGATGAATCACGCATTTCCATGAATCACCGAGCGCTCTCAACCTCTATATACGTATATAGGAAGGTATAGGCGAAATTAAGTTAGCGTAAACTTGAATATGAATTTAAATGTATGTATTGTATAGTAATGCTATATCGTCATAATACGATATATTAACTGCACTATAATGCTATACTATAACATTACTCCCATCATATTGTATCAGGTTCGTTTTTTTGTTTGGTTCTGCGAGGTTTTTTTTTAATAAATTAATATAAATTTGACGCCAGGTTAAGTTCATATACTATAATTATAATGTTTGGGTTACTGTTTTGCTTTGAGTTTGTTTTTAAGTTAGAATTTGAGTTTATATTGGGTTTTAATTTGTATTTTTGTTTTTTTATGTAGTTTTTTTTGAATAAAATAATATAAATTAAATATTTAGCTATGTTCGTATATTAAAATTATAATATTTAAGTTTGCGGTTGGGTTTGGTTTTATGTGGATTTTTTTAGAATATATTGAAATAAAGTCGATGTCGGACTATATTCATAAACAATAATTATAATGTATATGTTTGGATTTAGGTTTAGTCCCGTGTGGGTTTTTCTTTAAATAAATTAAATACATTAACACTAATAATCAAATTACGGCTACACAACTACACCCACTGCACTAATTAACCCAATATATAATCGTTAGCGTAAATATGTTATATTATATCGATTTCCGATTTGGTTCCCGTAAATTATTTTATTAAATACATTATATACATCCTCAGATTTGTAATATATAAATTTATACGCAGAAATGAATAGTTTAATTATTGATTGCATTCGCAATGTCTTGCGCTTGTCTTAATATTATAATACTACATTATAGTATTCAAAATACACATTTATAATGATGTCAATAGTGTAATAATATTATATATAGGATGGATATAATTACATGTGATTATAATCACATGTGATTATATATAAAGATATTGCATTTAAATAGTGCTGACTAATGGTATACATCAATATTTAATATGTATATATTACATAATACATAATTATATATATTACATATATTACACAATACATACATTTGACCATCAAAGTGACATACGTTATTCATTATATTGTGGCGTGTGACAATAATGACACACTGTATATTGCATATATGCAGTATACAATGAATACAATATTGCATTCGGTGACTAACATGGTTGATAACATTTTGATTACAATATATTATTATATATAGTTCATAATATATCAATATATATATATATATATATAAATCATATATTGTGCATGATCAAATGATAACGTAAATGACCACAATAGAACAATTATAAAAAGGTTATTGTTTAAATGTTTATTAAATCATATATTATTTGTATGACTTAATTAATAATGTATATATATATATATATATATATATATATAGCTATAGTAATTAGGTTATATATTGGTATTCTATTATTAGTAACAAGCGCAAGACATGCAATCAATAATTAAACTATTCATTTCTGCCTATAAATTTATATATATTACAAATCTGAGGATGTATATAATGTATTTAATAAAATAATTTACGTGAACCAAATCGGAAATCGATATAATATAACATATTTACGACATAAATAAAATAATATGATATGCTCGTTATATTATACAATGAACATTAAATTTATTTAAATTTATTTTTAAAAAATATATATATATAAAAATCTATATATACCAATCGAAAAACTTAAATGCAAATATTCTAATTATAGTATATGAGCATTCCCTAGCATAAAATTTGATACATTTATTTTAAAAAACCCACTCGGAATCATGCCCATACGTAGTCGGAAACCTTGCATCGTATAATATATAGTATACGTAACACGCTAACGATTATATATTGAGTTAATTAGTATAGTTTGGTAGCCGTAATTTGATTATTAGTGTTAATGTATAGCAGCGCAATCAGTAAAACCCTTAGTTCTTTTATTTTTATTCCTATTGGAATATTGAAAATATAATATTGAATTATAATATATAAAAATTTAATTATTTTTTTACTATACGAACTCAGTTTTTAGTTATTTGATATATGTATATAAATTAAGGGTTTAGTTGTAATACGATATATATTATTAAAACTAACTTCCAAATGTTAGTCTTTAATTTACTGCATAGTAATTAAAATATATAAATAAAATAAAATATATAAATATGAATATGTAGTCTAATAATTATTATTTTAAATAATATTTAATTAAAACTAAGATAATGTACGAAATTATGTATAATTGAAATAACTAACTTGTCCTTAGGGACGGATTCGATGTTTCTGTGTTAATTAAAAAATGTATTAATCTTTATATTCTATAATAAAATAGTATAATAAAATGTCGAGTTAGTTAATAATTTAATATATTTAAACAAACAAACTGAAAGAAGTCTGACATTTTTATAATAAATGAATACGAAATTAATAAGTTAAAAATTCTTCGTACTCTATAGTAATTAAAATATGTATTAATATTTAAATTAATATAATATTTAAACTAAGACTAAGATGATGTACGAAATTATGTATAATTGAAATAACTAACTCAACGTCGTAAAATGATTGTACGTTTCTGTATGTTAATTAAACGTTTTATCAATATTTATATTCTATAATAAAATAGTATAAATAAAACACATATATAAATATGAATATGTAGTCTGTTAGTTAATAATTAAATATATTTAAATACCAAACCGAGAGAAGTCAGACATTTTTATAAATGAATACGAAATTAATAAGTTAAAAATGCTTCGTACTCTTTCATTTAATTTTATAATATACATTATATATCTACGATATTATTTAAAATATCATATATTCAAACAACATAATAGTTGATCGAATATTCCAACATTATACTTAAATTATGTTTCTATATATTCTCATATATTAAATGAACTATAGTCTATGATAAATGATTATTTCTTGTTTAGTAGAGTACACAAATAATTATAAGTAAAATCTACTGTGAACGGCAGTCAAGTGACATATGTCATTTGGCACATTACTTGTACAATGACATGACTGGATATTTTACAAATATTTAGGGGTTTATAAAATTATAAGTAAAATCTACCAATAAAATCTGCACTTATCGACGGTCAATGACCATTCAGTGACATGCGGTCAAGTGACATGTGTCATTTGGCACATTACTTGTATAATGACACGACTGGATAATTTACAAATATTTAGGGGGTTTATATAATTCCTACTAATATCAAAATCATTTAATTAGTAAATGACATAACAAATATCGCAACTATCTTGATATGTTATAAATGACACAATATAATACAGAGTACAATTAAAGTGATTTCTAAATATACATATAAAGTAGGATTAGATTGTACTATATATTGATTAAAATGTATGCAAATATACTGTTTATAACTAAAATATATTATAATAATTAATTGTTATAGTAGATATATATTATATAATGCAATATTCATTCTTTGGAAATACAATATGTATATTCATTAATATGTCCACTATCACTCTTAGTACCTGTAATAACAAATATACCTAATAAAATAAATGAAACAAATATAGAAATTAAAATATATAATAATATTTTTAAACATGTGTTGTAATTTCGAATCTAATAATAGAATGATATATAAAGCTAAGCAAGCTATATAAAGCTATGCAAAGCTATATAAATCTATATATAAAATTATACAATATATAGTTATACAACTCTATAATATCATTTTCTATAATATCATTATAGAAAATGATATTATCTTTGCTCATGTATTATATATTATATAATATTATATTGTACGATATATTATATATATTATATTATATAAGGCTTTGGTAATTTAGTACAGTGGGTAGCCACGCTTCACTCTTTAACATCGTAGTAACGAATTATAGTGTTCATTAATACCGAAGTTAATACATAAAGAATTATGTAATACATAATGAATATTAGAGGGTTATATCGTGGATTTAAAGCCTAGTGCAGTTCATAAGGAATGCATGTTAGAGGTTATGTCATAGTAGTATAGCCAAGTGCAGTTCGTATATGAAATATGCTGGGGTTAGTATCGTATTATTGTAGCCTAGTGAAGTTATATATCATATTATAACGATATATTAGTCCTATACAATACATACATTTAAATACACATTCAAGTTAACTATATCATAGTATAGCCTATACTTTCTTATATACGCGTATAGAGATTGAGAGCGCTGCGTGATTCATCAAAATGCGTGACTCATAGATTTACTCATCTCTCGAATTTCGATTTCGAAAAATTTCTAAAAATATAACGTCGATTATTTCGAAACTTATTATAATAAATATCTATATCGGTATAGTAAAAGTAATATACGGTCGAACTCTAAGACATAGGATTTAGATATTTTCAAAAATAAGTAAATTAATAACCTAAAATCGGCTCTAAAAATGTAAAATCGAAAAAAGTAAATTTTCAATTTTACTACCTATTTACGGTACTAAAAATTGATTTATCGAATATAAATATATATAAAGAATTTGTAGCTTTATCAATTATCTATCACTAGGTTTAAATTTCTAAGGTAAATATTAAATATTGGGTGAGAAATCGAGCGCGAGAGCCGAGGTGCGAGGAGACATTTTTTAAATTGAGTATATGAACTTTTTTGAAGAAACACAACTATTCTTTTTTTAGATTATGGAAATAGCCATCTTATATAATCGGGGGTAAGGATCCCGAACCCGTTATTAATTTTTATTTATCTCATTCGAGTCGTCTTTAATCACCGAGAAACCAACGTGTTCATTTAATCCTGTACATATTTTAAAACACGTGTTGTAATTTCGAATCTAATAATATAATTATATATAAAGCTATGCAAAGCTTTATAAACTATGCAAAGCTACATAAATCTATATAAAAAATTATACAATATATAGTTATATAACTCTATAATATCATTTTCTATAATATCATATTAATATGTATAAATACAAACTATATTTATATATTACGTAGTTATATAGCAAACTTTGCTCATGTATTATATATTATATTATATTATATTGTATGATATATTATATATATTATATCATATTATATAAGGCTTTGGTAATTTAGTACAGTGGGTAGCCTCGCTTCACTCGTTAACATCGTAGTAATGAATTATAGTGTTAATTAATATCGAAGTTAATACATACAGAATTCTTTAATACATATCGAATGTTGGAGGGTTATGTCATGGATTTAAAGCCTAGTGCAGTTTATAAGGAATGCATGCTAGAGGTTATGGCATAGTATTATAGCCTAGTGATGTTCATATATGAAGTATGCTGGGGTTAGTATCGTATTATTGTAGCCTAGTGCATTTACATATCATATTAAAACGATATATTAATCTTATACGATACATACATTTAAATACATATTCGAGTTAACTATAGAATATACTTTCCTATATACTTGTATATACATCGAGAGCGCTGCGTGATTCATCGAAATGCGTGTATCATAGATTTATTCGAGTCTCTCGAATTTCGTTTTTGAAAAATTTCTAAAAATATAACGTCGATTATCTCGAAACTTATTATAAAAAATATCGATATCGGTATAGTAAAAGTAAGATACGGTCGAACTCTAAGACATAGGATTTAGATATTTTTAAAAATAATTAAATTAATACCTTAAAAGCGTCTCTAAAAATGTAAAATCGAAAAAAGTGATTTTTCAACTTTACTACCTATTTACAGTACTAAAAATTGATTTATCGAATATAAATATTTATAAAGAATTTGTAGCTTTATCAATTATCTATCGATTGGTTTAAATTTCTAAGGTAAATATTAAATATTGGGTGAGAAATCGAGCGCGAGAGCCGAGATGCGAGGAGACATTTTTAAAATTGACGGTCAAACTTTTTTGAAGAAACGCGAATATTCATTTTATAGATTACGGAAATAGCCATCTTATATAATCTGGGGTAAGGATTCCGAATCCGTTATTAATTTTTATTAATCTCATTCGAGTCGTCTTTAATCGTCGAGAAACCAACGCGTTCGTTAAATCCTATACATATTTTAAAACGCGCGTCGTAATTTCGAATCTAATAATAGAACGATATGTAAAGCTACGTAAAGCTATATATAAATATATATATACCAACTATATACGGTATATACGTATAGGCGTATATCGAGATACGTAAGTATTTATATTATACATCGGATTCGTTAAATGCGCGTATCGAAAATGTGCGTATCTCGTTCGCGGGCGTTTTTCGCCCCGGATTAATTGACCTAGATCGAGAAATAAAACCTTTAACGTTTTTACACGCGCGAAATTAAACCGTTAATTTCCGTCTGGAGTATGATATCAGCCACGTATATAATAGCGCTTAGAATAGGCTAGGCGGGCGTATTTAGATCGGTATTGGCGTACTAATCGAAACGAAATCTAAAAATATAAAGATCCTAAGTCGTAGCCGATACCCGTATCTACCGGGACGCAAATTTTCTAAACTTTCGGAGTACTATCGGGGCTATAGAAAATTTCGAATACTTCATTTATTATACTAATATTCTATTTTTGCGACTTTTTAAGACGCTATTATATTTCTCTTCGGCCCGGGAAGGTCGGGGGAAAAATTAGAAAAATCCGAATTTTATTAGAAAACCGTATTTTCGAATACTTAATTTATTACACTAATAAAATTATTTTCGACTTTTTTCCTGTTCCCCCGCGTTAAATACCCCGCCGGGAAGGGGCTACCGTCTTAGAATTTTCGAATAGGTCTCGTTAGAGATTTTAGTATTTTATTAGTTAAGCGTCGATTAAGTATACTTAACCGATATAAAAATTCAAAAACTCGGTACCCCGTTCCTCGTACGAAGCTGAGGACGTACGACGTTTTTTTCAAAAATACGTTAACTCCGAAACTCGCCGAGTTAGCTATCTCCCAACGTTAAAAAAATGCCCCGGGCTAACGACGACCACGAAGGCTAGAAAGTGGGTAAAAGACATTTTTTCGGGGGAAATAATTTTTTTAAAAATCTAAAAATTTGCTGGAATACGTGGGCTATGCGACGGCGGGTCGTCAAAAATTTGGCCGCGAAATCTTCGATATCGAAGTCGTAGGGCTATCGCTCGGGCTGCGTGCTCGCTGGGATTTTCTGAACTCGTATTATATTATTATAGAAGATTATAGACAAGCGCAAGACATTGCGAATGCAATCAATAAATGTTAGGATTAGACGTGTATATGGATTGATATATATCTATATATATATATAATCGATATTAAATATTATAAAGGGGCATTCACACAGAACTTTTTTACAGCTTTTAAGCTGCCTAATTAGGCAGCTTTCTGCTGGATTCGAGATATGTTCAATATTTCTAGCTTTTTTCTGCTTTTTTATCAAAATAGAACATGTCGAATATTTCTTGCCTAAAGGTCAGCAGAAAGCTGGCTGAATGCACCTTATTGGTTAACCTTTTGATTGACAGCTGATTTTCTTTGTTGATTTATGCAAATTTATTATTTATTGACAGATTCATTTATTTGTTAATATTATTTAATTTTATTTTAACTTGGATGTTTTAATATCTGCCGATTTAAATATAATATTAATAGTAGAGATCGTATACGACGTGATTTGTTATTCATTGTATTGTAATATTAATATAATTTGTATATAATTTAAATATGTGCGTATTAAATAACGGTTTAAATATGGGCGTATTTACATTAAGCTCAAAGTGACAGATCGAGCTTTTTTATTCGAGCTTTTTCTAGCTTTTTCAGTGTGAACGCATTTTAAATTACCAGCTTTTTCTGCAGCTTAAAGCTGCCTAATTAGGCAGCTTAAAAGCTGGAAAAAGCTCTGTGTGAATGCCCTTAAGTAAATTTTAGAATGAACGCGAATTAATGTTGCGAATCATTATACACGACGCGCGCCACTCTTGCGGGCGTCGATTAGTCTATTCGATGATTGGTCGACGCGTAGATTAAAATTAAGTCACGCCTCTTTTATCAGCAGAATATTTTATGTATATATAGATGTATATAAATTTATATTTATATATATTATAATTTTATAGATGTATATATAGTGTTTAAATACCTACATTTTCGCGAACACGATCGGAAACCGATTTAATATAACATATTTATAACATAAATAATATGTATTATACGATATGTTCATTTATGAACATTAAATTTATTTTAATTTATTTTTTAAAAAACTTATATAAAAATGAAAACCAATCAAAAACTTAAAAGCAAATATTCTAAGTATAGTATATAAACATAACCTAGCATCAAATTTATATTATTTTATATAAAAAAACCTACAAAGAACTAAACCCAAACCCATACCCAAACCAAAACTAAAACCAAAACCCAAACATTATATTTATAGTATGTGAACTTAGCTTGACATAAAATGTATTTTAATATATTTTAAAAAAGCCCACATAAACCCAAACCAAAAAATAACCTAAAACCAAAATAAAATTTTATAATTATAGGATATGAACATATTCTGGCATCAAATTTAATTTAATTTATTTTAAAAAATCCACACAGAACCAAACCAAAATTCAAACCCCCAAATTATAATTATAGTATATAAATATATCTCAGCATTAAAATGTATTATAATGCATTCTAAAAAAAGCCTACACAGAATCAAACCCAAACCAAAAACCAAAAACAAATAATATAATTATAGTCTATGAACATTTCCTGGCATCAAATTTATTTTAATTTATTCAAAACCCCACATAGAAACAAACTTAAACAAAATATTATAATTATATTATATAAACATAGCCCGAGATTAAATATATATTATTTTATTTTTAAAAATACATATAAAGAACTAAACCCAAACCCCAACATATATCCAAAACGAACCCTAAAACCAAAAATAATTATTATTTGTTTATGAAGATAGCCTGAGATTAAATATATACTATTTTATTTGTAAAAAAACCTCAGAAATAATCACAAATACAAACTCAAATCCAAACCTAAAACTAAACTCAAATCTAAAACTATAGTTTTAGGACTTATAAGTCCTAAACAGAATCCAAACCAAAAACATAAACCCAAACAATATAATTATAGTATATGAACTTAATCTGGCGTCAAAGTTATATTAATTTATTCAAAAAAAACTACTCAGAAACAAAAAAAAAGCCAAACCCAATACAAAAATTAGTTATCCCATATGATGGGAGTAATTGTTATAGTATTGCATATAGTGCATTTAATATATCATATTATAACGATACAGCAGTACTATACAATGCATACATGCCTAAAATTTAAATTGTTATTTATGAATTATTTACTACAGATCAACAAGATCAACAAGAAATTGGTGATAATAATCTTCAAGAGGTTATCAATGGTGGAAGAAATATGCTTGATATAAGGAAATTAGCAATGATTTGCGACAGATATTTTATTGATGACCGAAAAGCAACAGCAATTGTAACTACTACAGCCTTGATGTTGGGCCATGGAAGGGATCAAATAATTGATAAATTCAAGATCAACAGAACACGGAAATTATTATGGAAAAAAAATGTTGAATATATGAAAAATATAGATAATAGCCAAATATCTAGTTTGTATTTCGATGGTAGAATAGATAATACACTATCAGAAAGGGGAAAAATTATTAAAGAAGAACATATTACCTTATTGAAAGAACACGGTATCATATATCTAGGCCATGTGTTAACGAATGCATCTAATGCTGATGAAATTTGCAAGGCTATTATAGGAAGATTAGGAAAATTAGATAATCTTTCGTTGATCGGATATGATGGAGCGAGTGTAAATACAGGAATATATAATGTTATTATTCAGAAATTTGAAAATCTATTTGACTAGAAAATGCATTGGTGAAGTGGTGTGTTAGTACCATAAATGATATATTTAATATGATTATATCTATTATTAATTAATATACTTGATATATGCATTTAACAGGTGTGCTTATTACATATGAATGAATTACCATTAAGAAAGTTATTCAAAGCCTTGAATGTATCTGAATTTCTAGCACCTCATCCATATCTTGGGAATATCGGAAAAAGCCTGAAGAATACAGAACATTTAGATATTGTTAATTTTAATATTATAGGATGTTTTTTTCCAGTAATTGACAATTTAAATAGTGATTCTAAATATTTATGTGATATGTGTAATTCTATTAGCCAATGTTAAGTAGCTACATCTCTCAAAATTAGATCACCTGGAAAAATCCATAATGCAAGGTGCATTACTTAATTAATTAATTAATACAAGGTGGATTACCCTTGCCAACAATATATTGAGGTTGTATGTTGGATTAGAAAATCCTACCAAAGAAATAGTAATACTTACAAAATATATTATGAATGTTTATGCACCAGCCTATTTTCTGTTCAAATTCAATTCTAGTATCGGACGGAGCAAGAATTTGTTTTCAAATTATCAGAACATCACGAAAAAAAAAAAATTATAAAATTCTAGTTGTTAATAGTATTCAATACAATAGTTATTTTTCCCATTCTGAAAATATTATTATATCTATGATCGGTGATACAAATTTAGAAATAAGAAGAAAAGGAATACAATATATCATAGAAGCCAGAAAGAATAGAAATAATATAATAAGAAAATTTGAAAAACCTAATATAAATTTTAATGCTAACAATTATTATGAAATGATTGATTTCAAATGTGTATTTGAATCAATACTAACATATAAATATACTAATGAAGATTTAGATACTTTTCTCAAAGAAGAATTTTTTCCAATCCTTTTTAGTTATCCTTGTCATTCTCAGGTGGTTGAACGTCGAATAAAGGATATTACCACTAGTTCATTAAAGCTGAATAAACCTGAGGAAAGAGATGGTATGTACATAAATGTTATTAATTATAGAAAAATAATGCTAATTAAAAGAGAGTTTCTAATGTGATTATATATATATTATATTTTATTTGAATTTACAATATATAACTGCATTATTATACATTTTTTTTTACTAATATTCAGTTTTTATAAATAAATTATTAATTTAGTTATATATATTATTTTTATTTTATTGTTATTTAAATATAATATTTTACTCAATATGTAAATATAAATTGCGAATTGAATTCTTCACATTAAGAATAATTTATTATAAATTAACTAATAGTATAAATACTATTATCATGTCTTAATTACTAAAATAGTAAATAATATATCATTATTAATTTGCATTAAGATGAATCAGTGTATAATATTATATTAAGTTTATAATATAAATAATTTACAATTATTTTAGAAATACCTACTTTTTTAATTGAACAACATCATGCATGCATACAATAATATAACAAACCTCGATAACAATTCATTAAATAAATTTGATTAGTGAATTCAATAAAAAAAAGTATTTAAGAAACGTGAATTGAATTTCATCAATATTGTTGTCAATTTCGGTTTTGTTTTGATTGATAGGTCAATTTACTCATACGACACTCCATACTAATATATATATATAAGTATAAATATGTATATATAAATATGTATCATATAAAGTTTTTTTCAAATAATTAAAATTTTAATTATACTCATTTGCCGGCGTTTTTATACTTTTTTTTATAAATCGATAAATTCAATAATCTCGAATTGCTATCTTATAGATTTAGGGGCGAGGATTCTGAATCCGTATTCGGATTTTAATAATACCCACATAATGTATTTTGTATACCATTAAAAAATGTCATTTTGTTATCTACCCGTTAATATCTACCCGTTATCGAGTAATCGTCGATAAACTATCGAGTAGGTAACGCACGCAAAACCGTTAATTTCTGCCTGGAGTATGATATCAGCCACGTGCAATGTACATTAGGCCGGTGTCGTATAATAAAACATCGCCGTATAATAAAACATCACCAAAGGTCACGTGACTTTATAAATTCATATAACTAGTTAAATATAACGTTAAACGACATGAATATTTACGTGGTTATAGAGTATATGCATATTCGTATAACACGTGAATATCAAATTATAATATTGTGAAACTATCGAGTATTTTGAATTTTAATATTTTTAAATTAAAAAATAAAAATATTATTATTAGTATGTTATTCTATCTATATTTAATTCTATTCGTTATAATGAACACTCATTTTTAAAGAATTATAACAACCTATATTTAGTTGAAATATAAAGCCTAGTAGATGTTTAACACTATGAACATAAAAAGCGTGATTTTGTATATTAAATTTACAATTTTCGAAAGTATTTTAAATAATTTCTATAATATTTTATCGCCATGAACTCGTGACCCTGTATGTGGACCTTTACATCATTACTTTAAAATTGAAAATTATTAAAGTGCATTTTTAAAATTAAAAAAACTTTCTATTATGACTGATTTAGATATATATACTACATTTATTGGTTAGTATTAACTATATATATTATCTAATAGTATTATATAGTATATAATATATAATACTATTACATTTTGTAAAATAAAGTTTTAACTATTTAAACATATTTATAATTGCGTATTAAAACATATTTATAATTGCGATATCCGATTCATTTATGATCATTTAAATTCTAATAACTAATAAGAAATATAGATAACTATATATGTAAATATGTGTCTATATTCATTTAGATAATTTAGCCATTTGCTATTGCTGTATATGCTTTTATCGTTTGAAACTTGGCAATATCATTTTTGCATCGTCGATATCTAGTAATTTTTACTTTTAATTTTGACTCTAGAAATATTTATCTTATAATTCCACGCATTCCATATGTCACAACACCTACTATATTGTTAATATGTGGTATATGATAGAGAAGCTTTGGTCTCACCAAATTAAAAATTATGTATGATATATAATTAGTAGAATATTACTGATATGATTACATTATTAGATAGTTGATATAATATCCAAAGTATTATATGTTAAGTACTTTAAATAATTATAAGTGTAGCTACTATTTAATCATGCATTTAGGTGACGTAAAGAAATTCTTAGTTAATCGGAAACATAAAATAGGAATTTCAAAAACAGAAAAAAGAAAAATTACGAATGCATGTTTAAGATTTACAAAAACTAAAAATGGAAAAAAATTAAAAAGTCACTATTTTTTTAAAGGTTTTATTAAAAAATATATATATAATTAATATATTTTATATTTGATACATAAATAATTGTATATTAACATTTATAAATGTATAGATGATACATCAATATTATGGTATAATAATATAAGTCATGATGTTAAAGTATTAGAAAATGAGAAACAGATTTTGGAGATTCTTGAAACTTTTCATTCCAGTCAATCCGGTGGCCATTCTGGAATGTTAGTTTTATATATGGGTATATGCTGTGTATAATATATAATTCATTGTTAGTGCTATACAGTATATCAAGAGGATTGGTAAAGACTACTACTATTGTATTTTCATTATAATTGTAGGGAAAATACCATAAACAAGATATCGGAAAGATATTATTGGAAAGGCATGTCTGTTACTATAAGAGATTATGTTCGTATAACAAAAATTTAAAATTTGTAATTCAATTTTAGATTATGATATATGTTATATATAATTAAAAATATAAATAATTTATACATAATGTATTTCAAATATATATACAAACTATGTGATCATTTTATAAAGATAAAGAGGTGTGAAAAATGTCAACGGTATGAAAATACCAAAACTCAATTGAAAGTTATGAAACCTATAATTGTTTCAAAACCTTTTGAGCTTGCAGGAGTTGATTTAATTGGACCACTTCCTACAACTAAAAATGGAAATAAGTAATGGAAAAATTACTGTATTTAAATATATTAATTTTTCAAATTAGATAATAAAACTTATATTTATTATTAATATATGCAGATATATTTTAACTTTAGTGGATTATTTCACTAAATGGGTCGATGAATTCAAAAACCTCTCAAGATGTTTCAAGGTACATATAATAAGTACACAAATTATATAAATATATTATGGGTTTGGATAATAATAAAGTATTTATATGATAATTTTAAATCAGAGCTTTGGAAATATATTTCTACCGATATGGTGCTCCTGATAAAATTCTTAGTGATCAGGGAAGAGAATTTGTTAATAAGGTATATAGATAAGTTTCAAATTCGATGTATAGATATTTATATTGATTTTATTTTATATGATTTTATAATGCCTAATTAAAATGCTTGCTATACATTTTTTTAAATTTATTTAGTATATATTTTTTGCATTGGATTATTTTATCTTTCTATCATATATATTATTTTGACTCGATTATAGATTTGATTTTTATAATATTACAAAAAAGTGAATGGCATTTTAGGGTGAGGTTAATATTATTTATAAAAAGAGCATGTTAAAATGTATTGTTAATGATTTGTTTAAGTTAATGATTCCGTTTATATAAATATATGTTTATAATATAATTTATTATATCATCATTAAATTATTTAACTATTTCTAATACTAAATATGTATTACAGATAAATGAATCATTATCAAAAAACTTTGGTGTAAAAAGATTAATTACATCTGCTTTCCAACCGCAGACTAATGGCCTATGTGAGAGAATGAATGGTCAGATAGTTATGAGATTAAGTAAAAATTGTGTGAATGAGAATAAGAATGATTGGGATGAATGCCTAGATAAAATATTATTTTCTATTAGAATTCAAAAACAAAAAAGTACAAAATTTTCACCATTTTTTTTATTATTTAATAGAAATGCGAAAGTGCCAGTTGAATTATCAGAAGATAATGATAATGTGTATATGGTAGATGAAAGTATGACTGTTAATGAAATAAATGGATCCGGTGATCATGAATGGAATATTAATTCAAATTTTGTAAAATAGAAGATAATTGTATAGATATTAATGATAGTATGAATGTAATGATGTATGATAGTAACAATATAACAAAAAAATGTAATAATGATAGCAATGTTACTCAAAATGAAAGAATAATTATAGATGATTTTGATATAAATGATGATGTAAATAGACTGATGAATAAACATATTGACCAGTTTGTTATGGTAGAAAATAACTCTAGAATAAAAATAAAAGAAATTGTAAATGATAATATCCAAAAAGCTCAAGAAAAGTATATCAATGATTTAAAAAAAAAACAAACTAAATCAATAAAATCATATTCATTTGAAATTGGAATGACAGTTTTAAATAAAAATTCTAGAGATAGTGAAAGAAAGGGTGGTAAATTGAATGCCAAGTGGTTAGGTAAGTACACAATCACAGATATAAGGGGAAATTGTGCAAAAATAAAAAATAGCGATGATGGAAAAATAATAAATGTTTAATTAACCTATCTAAATTAAAACCCTATTTAGAATTTAATAAAATTGTAAATAAACCGATTAATTTACTAAAAAATCTTAGATTGCTTAAATAAAACTTATAGGATAGGTCCATATATAATTAGTAAAGAAAGTATATTATCGATTGATTCATGGTTAGATGATCAGATTATTAATTCATAATCAGTATATTTTAATTAATCGATATAAAAATAATTGTTATTATATTGATTTTTATATGCTTACTGCCATTGGAAAAATTCTAATTATGGTAAGTGTAAATTCAATGATGATACAAATTTAGTACTAATGGGTGTACTAATTAGTCGCAGATTATATAAAAAAAAAAGTGTTTATAATAGATAGTTTAAATAAGGACAATTTGGATACTATACATCATTTTATGTTAGTATAATTATTATGCAATATCCTGAGTAATTGTTATCACTTTTTAATATATAATATAATTATTTATACTTATTACTTATAACAAATATTTATTATCTAGGATATATGACTATAACTCGAATCCCAGCAATAAATGGACTATAAAGAAAATAACTGGTGGGATTCAGAGAGATAATAGTTCATGTGGTTTATTTACATTAATGCATGCAGAACATTTTTTTAAGAATGAGGATATAGGTTCAATTAATCATGATCAAATCATTGAATACAAAAAGAAAATATTTGAAAATATTATGTAAAATAAAATATAGATATTCAATAATGTATTTTTACACTTTTAATTAAATATTATATTGGTACTTAAGTTGATACATTTTAGATATTAATTAAATTAAAACTTTAACATTGATTTAATATACATATACATCTTTAGATATTATAAATTGATACAATCACTTATTAATTCCTATATTTATATTTACAAATAATGCTACTTTTTCTGTTAAGATGTTGTTATGATTATCGATGGTTTATAAATTTAAATAGAAATTACACCCATCCCAATATATAAAATAAATTAACACTATATAGTATTTCCCATTAATAATATAATATAATTCCTTCATAGAAATATTATTATGTAATTTAAGCATAATTAAATTAACTATTCCTAATATATGTATTAATATATTTGTGTAATACATATTTTCAATATAAAATAATATAAGATACTTGAAATATATACTAACTTGAATAAAAACATCGTATGGTAATTTTCAAAATTAAAAAATATTGTTTATAATATAGTGATGTAAAGGTCCACATACAGGGTCACGAGTTCATGGCATGAAATATTATAGAAATTATTTAAAATACTTTCGAAAATTGAAAATTTAATATACAAAATCACGCCTTTTATGTTCATAGTGTTAAACATCTACTAGGCTTTATATTTCAACTAAATATATGTTGTTATAATTCTTTAAAAATGAGTGTTCATTATAACGAATAGAATTAAATATTATTAATAATATTTTTATTTTTCAATTTAAAAATATTAAAATTCAAAATACTCGATAGTTTCACAATATTATAATTTGAAATTCACGTGTAATATGAATATACATATACTCTATAACCACGTAAATATTCATGTCGTTTAACGTTATATTTAACGAGTTTTAACGGTTTAGGTACATTAAATTCTCGTAATATTTTCGATGATGGTAGTCCTCTAGCTTGTAAAATTTTTACAACTGCCTTCATTCTAATGTCGGCATTCTCATCAGCAAGCATTGCCAGTAAAACATAATATGTTATTTTTTATGGTAAACCATTCCTTAGCATATACTAAAATAACATATTTTACAATTTTTATAAAAATATCAGAAGGATCAAGCGTTGAAATATACAATCTTAAAATACGATTAGCAGTCGTCAACCATCTAGCATTATGGATAGGGCCTGGGGATCTAGTAGAAAATCTTTCTGGAGCAATTCCAGTTTTAATAATAATAATAATATCAGCTAAATACTTTTGATCACTACTAAGTTGAGAAGTATCATTTGGGAATGTAGTACTCTCAATAGGTATGAAATTTACAATTTCAAAACTTTCGGCCTTATCAAGCAGATTTCCGACTTGTCCCGACCGCTCACTTGGACCTATAGATATACCATCCAAATTCTCCAAGACCTTTTTAAGTGGCAATTCATTCATATGTAGTATACAAATCTGTATTAAAGCAATTATATAATAGTTTAGTTTTATACAATTTATTCTTTATAAATATTATTTATTTAAAAAATTTAAATTACTATTAAATATAATTACTAACTCTGCTTTAACAAATGGTATGTAATTTGGACTTCTAGATCCAGATGCAGAACTAGATGTGTTAGTATCAGAAATATTTTCCGATTCTTTTTCTTGAGTTCTATATATAATAAATTTAAATGCACTAATACTATACAAACAAGACAATTCAATTGAATATTAACTTCCATAGTGTATAACTAAATTTATTAATATAAAGTTATACACAAAAATGATAACACAAATAAAATATTAAATTATTATTGTGATATAGATTCAAATATCTTATGATTATATCAAATATAATTTCTTATAAATAGTTTTAATTTACACAATTATTTATAATATTTAGAATGTTTAAAATCAGTAATCAATTTACAAATATTAATAATAGTTTTATTGGAACTGTAGTCATAAATAAATGTTCTATAAATTAACTAACCCGTCATTGTTTGTATCACCACTAATGTTAGCTGGTTCACGTTGAGAACGATGACTTTCAATCCTTTGTATTCTATTACTTATTTGATCTAAATAAAAAGCTAATTCTTTGCTCGGTATCTTCCTATCCATGCTACAAGAACATAAAATATCTATTGCATGTGGATCTTTAGATTTACGATAACAGCTACACGACGCAATATCGAATAACTTGTTATATTTCTCAAAGAATTTTTTTTTTTCATTTCAAAATTTTGTTTGTGATTAAATTTTGATAATGCCTTAATATTAGTCAATAACCTTGTAAATTTTATTTGTATGCTTGTAAAGGGCACATTTGGAATACAAGCTTCTTCTCAAATTAATCGTAGATCTTGAATTGTTTGTTTCGAATTTGAATTAAATTCAAGATATTGACAATATAATTCAATACTTGTAGGGAGCTTTGTTCTCGTATACTTTTTGGCAACAAAAGCATTATTGAAAGGAGTTTGTTTTCGAGTTGTAGGAGGCATGTTAAATCGTCGAAGGCATATATTAAAATGAAATATAACAAATATATTTTCAAAATATTAATTTCGCGCAAAATATTTATTTATGTTTTAAGTTTGTTTAATGTTTTCGCGCATGAGTAGTTCATTTCCGTTTTTAAAAAATATTTAAATATTTTCAAAATTATTTATGTTTTAAAAGTTAATGTGACACGCAATGAAATAATTTTATTAAAAATGCTTAAACACGTATTTAATTAATTATATCATTGATTATACCCTAAAAGTATATTTGGATTTCATTTTAAGCGAACCACCCTAATGTACATTAAGGGTGGTCATTTTTATGCCTATATTGATAAATCTGATTAAAACTAGTTGCATCTTATAGAGTTATAATAATACTCTATTATATGATAGGAAATTTTACATTAGAAAAATATAAAATTCGAAAATATAGATTTAATATATAGATAATGAATATTAATTTTTGAAACTCCGAAAAATGCATAATATGAGTATAGTGATTGCCAAAACCAAATGTAAGTAATATTTCAAATTTTTTTTTGGAATTTATTGGCAAAATATTTTTTTTAATTTTTTTTTGAAAATTAACATTTTCACACTATTTGTTGACTTATATTTATTATAATCTGTGTAACTGTATTTAGTTTAATTTATATATTTGTTATGTAGATAAAATATAATTAAAAGTTTTAAAAAAACATAATAATATGTATTTTAGACACATTTTCTAAAAAAAATTTAGTTTTATTAATTTTTTAACTAAGTCAAAATTATCAAAGATTATTTTATTTAATTTTTTTATTTATTCAATATTTGTTATAGACAACATATCTCTCTATTTTTGCCCTTTCATCATATTTTGAATAAAATTAATAATTTTCCCATCAATTTTTATTATGTAAATATAATAAAAATTTAATAATCTTTTTATATTAATTAACAATGTTTAATTGGTACAAAAATTATATGGTATATATATAATTAAGACTATTATAGAAAATTAATAATATGCAGTAATATATAAACAATTTTTATTATGTACAATATAGAAACAATGAAATATTAAATATATATTTTATACAATAAAATCACGTTTGGACGAAAAATCTTTATTATCGAATTCGCTACTACAGTCGGCTAGCGCTCGCTGAGATTTTATTTCTCAAATTATATTATATAATTTGAGAAGCGCAAGGCATTGCGAATGCAATCAATAAAGCTTAGTATTAGGCGTGTATAATGATACATATAATGATATATATATATATATATATATATATATATATACATAATCGATGTTAAATATTATAAGTAGATTTTAAAATGAACGCGAATTAGTTTTGAGATTCATTATATACGATGATTGGTCGAAGCGTAGATTAAAATTAAGTCACGCCTACTTTTATCGGCAATCATCGAATATTTTATGTATATAGATGTATATAGATTTAAATTTATATTTATTATAATTTTATGGATGTATATAATGTGTTTAAATACTTACATTACGGAAACCGATATTATATAACACATTTATAACATAAATAAAATGTATTATATGATATGTTGGTTTATGAACAATAAATTTATTTTAATATAATTTAAAATCAAAACATAAAACATAAAATGTTTGACATCAAATGTATTTTAATATATTTTAAAAAAGCCCACATAAATCCATACCCAAAAACAAACCTAAAACCAAATGTTTTAGGTTATATTATATTATACTTGTAATAGTTTATTTATGATATAATATTTAGTATGTATTATACATAACGCTATTGTATAGTTATCATATAAACTGGATATACGTTATAATTATCTTCATTCTTCAAAATTAGAAATTATTATAATTTTATTCTAAAATATAATATTTCAAAGATGATTTTTAATAATTATGCCTATCATTAAGTACTTTTTAATTATTATATCTGACTGACTCCGAATTATAATAAATATATGTACAATATATAACCATTATTTATATATTATAATAATCTAATAGTATAATATTATAGTAAACAGTATTCGATACATTTTACGTGTATAGTTAGTGACTGTCAGAAGAATTAATGACAAGTTATTACTTAAAATGATTTTAATAATCTACAATCTATTGTTTTCGTGCACTATTATTTCAATGCCGGGATATTAAACTTCTTTCAGGTAAGCTCGAATAAGTTGGTGAGAAGATAGCGGAGCCTCTGGTAACATCGACACACGTATCGCGATGCCCATTCTCCTCTTTAATTCGCACATGTAGTCAGCTCGGATACTCAGATGCGTATTCGATGAATCGTGTAGTAAAACATTTTTTGTAATAGGTTTTACAACGTTGATGTTTCCGAAGAAATCAATACTAGCTATAATGTGTTTCATTTCATATCCGTGTATTTCATAGAGCCAATCGTTTATGTCTAAATATAAATCGTATTTTAAATATGTATTTTATCAAATTAAATTAAATTAGTCTTTTATTAAAATATCTCCTAAAGTGAGGTTCACACCAAGTTATTACGAGTGTTTTTATTGCCGAGCAGACATTTAGGGTGAATATTATGCTAACTACAATGCTCTATTCCAAACTACGTTGAAAAGTTGTATAGAACACATTTCATTTAAGCCATTTTGGAGCTAGATTTTGAATTTCTTATAAATTATAATATTTGATTATTAATTATTAATTTTTAAATTTTAATTTTTAATAACTTTGAAAGTATCGTAAGAACTACTTATATATATAGATTGATGATTTATTAAAAATATTGGCGTTTTAGGGTGTTACAACTCTTTAGTCATTCTCCTAACTGAATTGAATTACGCCCGTAATTATGTTCGATAATATTGGTGTGAATCCCCCTTATGACGGATAACATATCATTTCTTTATTCTAACCCATCATTTGATTCCATGGATAGGAATATATGAGATCGTGTTTCATATAACTTTCTAATAATCTAGTATCTTTAAATATTTTATTATATTTCACAGCATGAATTATCTATAAGAAAATTAAAATATTATTTTAATCTAGAGATATATTGCGGAGTTTAATTATAATGGGTACTAAAAATGAAAATATATACCTCGTCATAATACAGTGCAGTCCATCTTCCGGTATCGGTATCTAGTATTTTACCATCAGTACTATGTAATAAAGTAGAATCCATTGGATCTACGATCATTGAAGAATATCCAATATCAAATTCAAAGTTATTACCTTTTACTATATGTCTATATCCTAATGCCATGCGTTAATTATAGTATTATTAATTTATATATTAATTATAATATTAATTTCAATATATTATTAATTAAATATATATATGTATATATATATGTGTATATATATATATATATATATATATATATATATATATATATATATATTATAAAATGTATATTTTAGCGTTTAATATTCCATACCTAAGGGATCATATATCATTTCCATTACAATACTACCATTTGTATTATATATTTGGTATGGAGAGTTAAAACTGTCCATGGCAATATAAAAATATAAAGTTTCATTCCAATTGTAACGATTAAATGCAAATAATCTAAATTAATTTTCAAAGCTATTATTACGTATCGATTATAGATCATAAATTAATATGAAATAAGTTTTTAATTCAGGATCAAACCGATGCTTATTTATTTGTCTTATCAAACCTATATTTATCATAGATATATTCGGTAATCACACTTGAGTTTCGGCAAGAATGCGTAATTAATTTCGGATTATTTAAATCCCCGTAAAAATATTGTAGACTAAAGTTATTAACTCTATCTACTATAGAAATCAATCTTCTTTCAGAATCGTAGATATAGTCGAACTTCTGAAATTGTAGTCATATTATACGCTTATTATATAATGAATATGTATAATTATTAATACATATATTGTATTAAACATCGTGTATTTATTATTACACATATTTTATAAGTAACCTTATTATCTTGCGTCCAGTAATCTAGAACACCTCTAGAATCGTAAACATATTTCTTATTAAAACGTTGGATTAAAAAGCCATCAACATCGTACATGTAATCTTTTGATTGTATCTATTTCCACGGTATATTTACTAGTGTATATATGTGTAAAATATATGTGTATATATGTGTGTTTAATAGTTAATAGTATATATATGTGTGTAAAAATTATAATTATAATAATAATTATAATTATACCGAAATATATAGTAATCATATATATATATATATATATATATATATATATATATATATATATATATATATATATATATATATAATGTTATATGGTGAAATATTCTATATAATCAATAGATTAATATTTTACTATAGTTATTAATTATAATACAGTTATCTATATATTATTTATTATTAATATCAGTATATTAATAATATTAGAATATGTAATAATATATTTTATTTGATAAACAAATTTTAAATGAATGATTTGTGTTAATTAATTTATATTATAAAAGTTATGTATATAACAAAATACTACCGATCGTTATTTGTGTATAGTTTGTAGTTTATTTTATATATTTCTAAACGTAATTTAGGAAAGAAATTCATTTTAATTGATTATATATATTTTTGAATTACAATTATTTAAATTATTAAACCAATTTAGTAATATGACAATTTTGATAAATCAAAATTAAATATCACAGATAAAAACAGTATATATGTATATCATAATAAATTGATATTCTCTAAGAAAAATATTATCTTAACTATTTATTTTTTTGAAGGTGTCTCAATAAATGAATTTTAATGGACTTTATTGCAATATTATTAAAATCGATCTTATATATTACCATAATAGGTAATATAATATATGATATAATAGTAACGAATAATGAAAACACGAAGTTATATATAAATCAAATCCAGTTTTAAAATAATCATTGCTACTGTACCAGAGTTCGATTAAATGTTATAACCAATTCATATTTGAATTCATTTATGTTTTTAATTAAGATTATAAAATTAAGCAATTTAGATTTGATAATTAATGAATTAGTAATAATATGGACACTTATTTTCTATCCTTTGCAATAATTATTTAAGAAGGTAAAATGGTATATATAGTGTAATTTAACTACAAGATATTAAATATTTATAACTTATTAATTCAAATGTATTATTATTTATATGTATATTTTGTTTTGAATAAACTTTAATATAATAAAAACTTTAATATAAACTTTTAAATAATTTATATATAAATATATTAATTAAAGTATGGTATTTATTACTAGTTTTAAAAATAAATAACCTGTCCCATTGAATTAATTTTAAAAGTTTTATTAGTACCATCTTCACAAACAATACTTATTAGATGGGAATAATTATTCCACGATAACATATAATTTTTCAATTTACCATTATAATTTTCATTTCGCTGGATTAGTCTTGAAAAAGAATCATATTTATTCAATTGACGATATATATCATTTTCTGAACTCTAAATTAAAAAAATTTTATTATATACATTTAATAAATTAGACTCTAAATATATTTAATGTGTATAACTATACTTCTTACTGTAATACCAACTTTTAATTTCATAGAAATTATGTTTCCATTCAGGTTATTATATTTTGTAAACGATGAAAATGTGTTGACTAGTTTAAATACAATTCTACAATTTTTGATACGTCCTGAATGAATAAAAATTATTCATAACTTAAAGAAATAATATGAAATAAATAATTCTCAAATATATTTGTAATAAATAATATTACTGAATTGTACATTATACAATTAGTATATTATACAATAGTATATTATACAATTAAAATAATATAACTTACATATTATTATTGTAATAGTAAATATTAAATTTATATTTTGGATATAAATTTTAATATAAAATTAATAATCTATAATAAATTACTATTATTAAATAATATATTTATAAATATATTACCAATTTAACTGAAAATTTAATATTAAAATTATTAAAATATATTTTAATAATTTTAATATATCATAAATATTAATTTGTCTTTTTAATTAATTTTTTTCATAAAATTATATTAGGATACATTTATATATATTTTTTAAGTTTTAATTTTTTTTCTAATTTATACACATAGATATGTATACATATTTACATATTATAAGACCTAAATTATCTAATGTAACGTGAAATGTGATATTTTTATAATTGATTCTCCTTATTTTCCCTCTTGTAAAATACCCGGAATAAATGTCAAATCTATCTAAAAATTAATAGAGTTTACTAATTACGTACATACCAACACATACACAAATACACACACATACAAACATACACATACACACACACATACACACACATATATATATACATATATATATATATATATATATATATATATATATATATATTATTACTTTAATTATGGTACAATTATGTGTTAAACATATATTCTAATAGTTACCTATATTATTAATGTCTCCGATAATATTATAATTTGTATTCTTATATGTATATTTAATGATTACTATACTTATCCAGAATTCGGTAGTAATAGAAGAAACTCGAAACCATTTATCATATGTGTAAGTAAAACTTACACATAAAAAACTGTATTTGAATATGGGTTCGATGTAATAATTATTAATTCATATTAACGTAATAATTATATATTAAAATAATTGTTACGATATTTAAATACTAACTCATTCGCAAAAATTATATCGTATTTTTTGACCAATGAAGCATAAGTTGTAAACAATATTTTATAAAACCATTTATTAGAATTGAATTTATAATATGCAATACTTTTTATATTACCAGTAATATAGTAATGATACAAAATTATGTCCTTATCATATTTTATTTTATTCAAATCACCTTCATCGGTGTAAGTATAAAATACCTGAAAATTGTATTATAACACAATATGATAGATATTTATAATACAAATCGTAATATACATAGTAAACAAAATAATGAATTTAAAATAATGTTATTTATAATTATAATATTATTTATATAACTATTTTAGAATTGTATTAGATTTATAATTTATTTAGAATTATCATTTTAGTAACCTCCCTCGAATAATTAATCGATAACGCAGTTGAAGGGAATTTAATCCGTGTAAGGTGTTCGTTGAAGTCGAAGTGTCTAATATAGTTATTATCTTGTAATGAATATATGGTTTTTATTTTGAATGAACTGATTTCATATTTGAATTTGTGGTCTGCATTATGTGATGATATTTTAAATAGATGACCATTATCATTATATTGAAATGAGTATTTTGCTCCGGTATCACACATCACCATCGATATACGTTGGGCCTATTAAAAAATCTTATTAATATATAGACTATATTATATAATAGTTAACATATAATATATGCTATATATTTATTTATACATATAACATAAATATGGAATTGTATAAAACGAGAAAGACCCTATAACCTCATTATTTAAATATTTGTAGATGTAACTGCCTCCGAAAGGATTAATAATTTCCACGATTACAGATCGTTTATTAATTATCGCATATTTATAATGGATTTCTATTTCTCCTCGTTTCCATCGTTCCAAGTCTCCATTTTCATTGTATTTCAATATTAATGAATATGAAGACGTATCTATGTATAAATTTATATAATTACAATCCTTACAATTTATTATAAAGTATTATTATTATAAAAAATAGTATTCATTAAATAATAAATAAATATTAATAGTTAGATAATACCACATACACAATAAATATGCTCACAAAGACACATACACACAGAGGGACAGACACATACACACATATACATACACACACACACACACACACACACACACACACACACATATATATATATATATATATATAATATATATATATATATATATATATATATATATATATATATATATATATATATATATTACTACTAACAATATATTATAGTATTACTAACTACTAACAATATATTATAGTATAATAATTGCTAATATACGATAAATAGGGCCTATTGAATATTTATACTAAATTACAATTTCAATAATTTCAAAGATACTAATATATAATTTAATAATAATATATAAAAATAATATTTGATATTATATCAGTTTAAAACAATATATTATTTATCATATTTTATAATTTATAAAGAATTTGTAATACATATAAAACGTTAACATTTCTCAAAATCAATAACAATAATAAAATATATGGATCACGTAAGGAATAAGATCTAGTGAGAATTAGTAAAAGTTAGCTATTCCAAAAAATAACCGAATAGAATTGCATAATTTGTATGCATGTTTTAGTATAAATCACTATAGTTATGATAATTATTAATATATGTTTAGTTTTTGTATTAAAAATACATATATTCGTATATATTTAAATATTATTTGTATGATTAAGTATATAAAATGCGTGAATTCACCTCAAGTATATAAGTTGATTGAAAAACACCTTACTATATGTTAAATATTATATATACAACATATATTCTACTATGAAGAAATATTATATCATATATAATATACGATCGAGTCACCTTCTATGTATACTTGTGTATACGTGTATTTCATATATTCATACAATTAATAAAATAATAATAACGTATAATAAATTACATATAAATAAAAAAATAAAAACATTTAAAAAACATACAATAATAATATATATAAGAATAATGAATTACATATCATTAAATAACTGAACACCTTTTATAAACATACCATTTATATCCACTTATATAAGTATAATAAATTACATGGCAATAAAAAACTAAAAACATTTATATTACTAAAAATATTATTATTATACCAGATTACTGTATCAAGTAGTTAAATGTATGCCAAATGAAAGATGAACAGGGAGGAGTATAAACACGTATGAAGAAGGAGCTATGCACGAGGGAAGTGTTGAGTAGATACTCTATATGTGACCAGAGAGAATTTATCATCTTACAAAAGACAACAAAATTTATGAATTAATGATAAGTAATTAACTAAACTCTATCTAGCTCCCTCTACACACACATACACATACACACATACAAACACACACACACATACACACACACAAACACACACACACACACACATACACACACACATATATATATATATATATATCCAATATATACTTTTTAAGAGAGCATCTCTTATCATTCAAATTAATTTATTCTAAAATAAATATATAAATCTTATTATTTTTATCACTCAGTTGCTAGTAAATTATTTAAATGTTATATTTAATTGATTATTATTTTCATACGGCATTATATACACATTGGAGGGATTTATTGATATATATATATATATATATATATATATATATATATATATTTATATATATTGTCGTTAATTGTTATATAAATGTAATCATAAAAATGCATATAACAATGATATTCTATGATACATAAATATTTGTTAAATACTTTTAATTTAATAACCCTTGGAGATATGTAATGATAACATTCTGAAGTTATATATTTGTTATTCTAACAATCTATGTTTAGTATTCTGATGTTCTATAGTATTATGCCTGAAAACTCGATAGCGATAATAATTGGTTATTAATAATTTGTAGTGTCAAACACATATACATTTTTAAGGTGTTTAACACCTATACATCTATATAGGTATTTAACACCTATAATTATAAACAGGAGTTTAACACCTACACAAATTTCAGCCGCTTTAATGTGTTTAACACCTATACAAATGTATAACATTTTATTTTGACATCTTGGTTTACTTGGTAAATTTGTCGATATTTGTGTTTTATTTATACAAGTGTGTAATGAATTTAATTTAAATTATTATATATTATAATTTACATATATGTTACTTTGACCCAATATTACCTAGTCGCCTATCTCGCCTATATGATTTTGACATAAGGGTTATTAAATAATCTAAGCATACCATGTAGATAATAATTGGATTTTTGTATATTCAATAATTAAATATATTTAATATTTAGTAATAGTAATTAGTAATAGACTTTGGTAAAAATTTAAAATTATTTAAAATTTATTTTCATCTAATAAACATTATTCTAAGATATATATATATATATATATGTATATATATATATATATATATATATATATATATATGTATATTGAGATACATCATATTTTATAGGCATAATTGATAGAATATTACTTAATATTTGATTTTTCTGATAACGTTTAACTTGCTACAATTATTATAATGAACGACTATTTGTAGTTAAAATGTATACAAATATATATTATTATAACATAATGTATAACATTATTAACTGTATAACATTATTATTAGAATAGGTGATTTCAAATAAAGTAAGAAAATAATTGCAAAAATTTAATATTTCAATTCATTTATTTTTAAATTATATTTTTAAACTAACGAATATTTTGTTTTTTGTTAAATATAAATCGATTGTGTATTTTAATTTTATGGTACAATCGTATATTGATAAATAATGCTCACACTTTTAATATAAATAAATTCAAAACCATTATATGGTATATACAATTTTAACGTTTCATGCATTAAATTAATCAAGGTAAATTTTATATTTTTTCTAATAAATAAATCATCAATTGAATTTATAAAAATTGTTTCCATTTCTTTCAAACCTTTATACAAATTATCGAAGGCTTTATAAGATCTGTAGTAAATAGTTTAGTAAATGCATGCCATTATTGATACTAACAATGTAACTTAAACAAGTAGTATAAGCTATTAGAATAACAACAGTTTGGGGAAATTGTATATACAGAAATTTTATCTTTATATTCTTATTTTAAAATTGTGTTAATACAGGGTTATAACAATATCCACATAACAAAAAATGTATCTTAAAAAAAGTATTATAAAATATACATATTTATGTGAAATTTATTTTGTAAATAGTTCTTTTTATTGTATACATATTGTTACATCTTTAGTAAGATGTGTTAGTATATTGTGTTAACAATATTATATTGCTAATTTAATTAACTAATATAGATATGCATAGAATATACTTATGTAAAGATACTTAATATATTATTTTCTTGTATCCATCCTTTTTATAAATAGAAATATGATTATGCACTATTCACTTAAAAAAACATATTCTATATTTTCATCAATAAAACAATACTTTGCAAGTAAATTGTTACTTCTTAAAAACCCCAAGCAAACAGAATATAATTTTAAAGATAATTTTCTTATAATATATCCTTCAATATACGAAATAATATCATCTTCGATTGAACTATTATAAGGAACCTCCTGTTAATTAAAAATTAATGGAAATTTAAATATAAATTTATATATATGTATATACATGTATACATACATATATATATATATATATATATATATATATATATATATATGTATATATATGTATATTAGTATTAATAATAACCATTTTATATACAATTGCATGTATTTTATTGTTCTCTTCTTTTGTTGTGTTGTTAGACTATCAATAAGTATTTGTTTAATTATTAATCTAAATTCTTGTGCAGAGGGATTATTTGATTGTTAATGTTTACCTCTTATATGAGAAAATAAATTTTCCATTGCATCATGATAATAATTTTATATATTTTGTTAGATTTATAATGATAATAATGACAATTATGAAATAATTCTCATAACCAGTTTAATTCAGATCGAAATTTATGGAACTTCATAAGCTCCCCAGTCTTTTTTACTCTTTTTGTAACTATTGTTACACTATTGTTAAGGAACTAGAAAAAGACATCTGCAATATTTAATATACAATTATAAATATTTTATCTATTTTATCTATTAAAAGTATAACTCAATATATTATATTATGTTATACATTATATTTACAATTATTATATAGTTTAAATATAGTAAATGTACATATATAAGTATTATTAACTTATTATAATGTATGGAGAAGAAACTATAATAAAAACTATTCAATAGAACATTGTCATATTTATTTATTTAAAAGAAAGAAAAATTCATAATTTGATATTAATATTTAATGAATTTATAAATCTATAATATTTACATATATTATATATAGTTTATGTATCAATAATTGATATTTGATATTGTTGGTATACAGTTAATATAATATTAATATAATTAAATATATATATATATATATATATATATATATATATATTATATGTTTTAATAGTTAATAAAAACACTTTTATCGATATACATTTAAATATTTTTAAATGCCGACATCTATTTGATTAATTGGTCATACTTTATAAATGTATTTAATTAGTCTATTTTTCATAATCATATTTATAATATATATATTATAGTTACTTTTCAAATAATATATTACGTGTTCAATTTGGTACGAAATGTTAATAAAACAAAATATATTTTTCAAAAATAATATGAAATCATATGATTTCATAATATTTTTGTAATCACCCAACTAAAAAATGTCAGTATGATACATTTCGCGCCACCTAGTAATCTTGGCTTTGACTATGATTTTATATTTATGGAAATTATTAAATATTAAGATGAGTTTTAGGATGTTTCTATAAACCTAATATAATAAAAAAAAAACTTAAACCTCTTAAATTTTCTAATTATTTATATATATATATATATATATAAATATATATATATATATATATATAAATATATATATATATACCTTGTATTATATTAATAATGGGAGTAAATTGAATTGGTTGATTGGCTTTATTATAATTAATTTCAAGTAATATTTGATTGTAATTGTTGTAAATTGATTGATGTTTAAATAATGGTTTATATACTACATTAATGATGTAATTCCCATTTACCTATGTAAATATTGATTTATATATAATCAATATATACATCAATATATAATGTAATACAATAATAATATAAGTATAATAAATCATTAAATATCATTAATAATATAATAACATTGTATAATCGTATATTGTTATTATTATTAGTTACTTTATTCTATTTTAATAATAATTAAGATTCACATTAGTGTTTGACACAATATTAATTGGGGTTTAAAAGTATTAATCTGATATCAGGGATAATAATAACGGAAAATGTTTTCGAAATTTTTTTTAAATGATCTGTGGTAGCCCGAATATGGACCGGAAGTTCATTCCATAATAATGGCTTAGCTATAGAGAAGGATCGAGCATAAATTCTCTAACTAAAAGAGTATTTTTCTAGAGAAGCGATACGTTGTAGGTAGTTTTTGTATTCTATCGTATAAAAAAAGCTTACGAAATAATTTAAGGATGGTATATTTTCAAGCGAGGAAATTCAATTATAGAGAACAAACATTAAAATAAAGTAATATTTAAGTTAAGTTTTATTACATTTTTTAACTAAATCAAAATTATGAAAGATTATTTTATTTAATTTTTTTATTGATTCAATAATTGTTATAGAAAACATATCTCTATCATTAACAATTTATATCGACGTCAGTCGATCTAGTCGATTAGTATGGAAGGAGACTGAGATGAATTAATAAATATGTATTGTGTTTTGAAATATTTAATATTAAGATAATTGGCTCTAAACCAGTACAATATCTCAATTAAATACTTAATTAATATTAATATTAATATTAATTAATATTAATTAATATTAATTAATATTAATTAATATTAATTAATATTAATTAATATTAATTAATATTAATTAATATTAATTAATATTAATTAATATTAATAGTTATAGCTATAGCATAATGTATTAAAATGTATGAAAATATATCTTAATATCTATATGATATTTATATTTAACAGGATTATAATTTAATTTTTATATTTGTTATGTATATAAAATATAATTAAAAGTTTAAAAAAATATAATAATATGTATTTTAGACACAGTTATAAAAAAAAATTAAGCTTTATTACATTGTTTAACTAAGTCAACATTATGAAAGATTATTTTATTTTATTTTTGTATTGATTCAATATTTGTTATAAAAACATATCTCTATATTTTTGCCGTTTTCTACTATTTTGAATAAAATTAATAATTTTTATTATGTAAAAGTAATGAAAATTTAATAATCTTTTAATTAATTTTATATTAATCTTTTTATGTTTAATTGATACAAAAATGGTACGGTATGTATATAATTAAGACTACAATAGAAAATTAATAATATGAAGTAATGTATAAACAATTTTTATTATGTACAATATAGAAACAATGAAATATTAAATATATATTTTATAAAATAAAATCACGTTTTGAAGAAAATTGTGGCATTTACTTTATTTGTATACGTGTAATATTAACTTGTAATTCAGGGGATACTATATTCCGACATTTTAAGTATGGCTAGGATAACATGGAAAGGATATACATAGGAATAATAGAATTTAAATATTCAATAAAATTACATGTTAATATGTGATATTAGTATTGATTATTAGCCATATATCGTCCGCAATTAAATTAAAATATTCATTTGCATTAAAATTAATTTTAGTTTAATAAAAACATGTACATTACTATTATTGCATTCCCTATATTCTATAATCTTCTTAACAGCCTTTAATCTAATCTCCTTTCTAGCATCTATTTTTTAGTATTTTCAATCATTTGGTAAATATGGTCTAGCTTTAACAGAAAATCACGTTTAGTATTCTTCATGGATCATCTGGAATATTATGCTCGAAAACTCGATAGTGTTAAAAATAGTTATTAATAATGTGTAGTGCATATAATAACACTTATACATTTGTAAGGTATTTAATACCTATACATTTGTAAAGGTGTTTAATACCTAATTATATTTATATATCTGTATATAATTATACATATATAACGAGAGTGTAGACAATGTTAGTCTAACTAACCGTTAGTACTTTAGAAGATTGAGATTTTAAACTAAGAATTTTAGTTTTATCAAAAGTTATATTCCATTGAAGTTCGTTCCGCAGACTATCGTCATATACTATACGATTAATCTGTATTTCAGACAAGAATTAAGTAAATTTATTAATTAAAACAACTATATATAAAACTAACGATCATATAATTTGACTCCTCCGATTTCTGTAACTCTATTGTCGAAATATTTGACAATACATTTGAAGGGAATTGTATTTGCATATTAAAATGAAGATCAGTTATTGTTTTCTTTTCCCATTCTTGGCTCATAACAAGAGTGTTATTCCAAGTATTAAATAATTGTGTCCCAATATCTATATTTTGTTTCTCAATTAATTCGGTTTTATTAAATTTTCTTTTTAAATTGTGTTCAAATATCTATTTTTCATTTCAAAAATAA
Organism: Osedax frankpressi; assembly: GCA_964035775.1. Taxonomy (NCBI): domain Eukaryota; kingdom Metazoa; phylum Annelida; class Polychaeta; order Sabellida; family Siboglinidae; genus Osedax; species Osedax frankpressi. The sequence continues at coordinate 33,513,142 of OZ038315.1, forward strand.
CTTAATATCATATTAAAATAATGGGTAGAAGTCATTATAAATTATTATTTTAGGTTTAAATCTAACATGTAACGCATTTATAATTCGTCCATATATATCATATGTATATTCAAATATTTCATTATTAAAATAAAGTTTCTTTTTTAAGAGTCTTAAAATTTAAACATAAAAATAATAATATTTTATATACAACCATGATTAATGTATGCTATAATATTTACATTTATAATAATTAGTTAATTACTAAATATAATATTCCTACGCTAACTCATTTTCATCATATTCATATACTGCATACGCGCCATTGCTATCCGTATACTTATTTAACATAGATGGCCCAACTTCCAATTGAATGCTGTATCCGTTACGGGTTGTCAGATTAATGTTCTTGGATTTACTTAAATAATCAAGAGCAATAATCTGTTGATTAATAGTCGATGGTAATTGAATACAGGAATATTATTAATGAAAATTTGTATATAAAAGTATAATGATATGTATTGCCTAAAATGATTGTAATATTATTATATAATATAATCAATATATTTATTACATTAGTTAATTTATACTAGATTACCAAGATAACATATTTTACCTAGAATTTTCCAGTTTTTGATTAATATGGATTAGAATAAAAAATAATATTTACTTAAATTACATTAATATATTTAATATACATATTTAAAATATTGAGTTTATATGAAAACAATCTAATTAACTATTTTAATTTAACATTACCAATTGGTAACACAATGTTTGCATGTTAGTACATTTCTTTCCAATGGGTATCTTGGTAATTTTTTCATTTATTGTACATTATTTTAATTAAATTAATTTAATATATATGAAAATATATTTAGGTATTAATTATATTGTGATTGATATTTACGCTTTTATTTTCAATATCTTTAATTTGTTCTAATATCATGTTGCCTTTAACGTTGATATATTTGAAGTAATAAATGATTTCTTTTGTAAATAAATTAAATGTATGTTGGTGAATTCCATTTTTATTAAACATAAATGACTCTCCTGTCTTAGGTTAAATATATGATTACTATAATTCATGAATTTAGATCATGAACATAATTTACCTCGGGGTTATCAATCGTATATGTATTGTAATCGCCATTCATATAGCGGGAAGCAATGCGAAGCAATCTATTGTTACCGTTATCGCTGACATACAATATATCATCTGGTGAAAATGTCAGGCAAGTTGGAAAGTAGAGGATCACCTGTGAGATGTTTAGATCAATTATTAACTCGGTATCACATATATGCATTAATATGCCTAACATCAGTGGTTGTATCGATGTATGATTTTTCCTGGCATTTGCATTTTTTAATATAACATTTGCAATATTTATTGATAAAATTATTGTCCAATAGATTTTTCCCGACAGATATTTTTACCTTTCCAGATGTTAACTGAATGGAAATTAAGTAAGTTTAATTATGTTACACTTATTAATTATTATATGAATATGAATTTAATTCAACTAACCATTATTCTTATGCGGTGTAATTGAATTTGATCATTTTCAATGAAATAAAGATCTCCATTTGAAGAAAATGATATATCGACTACTGAAGTCAATACAACTTCTCTAGTATCTATTAATTAGAGATAATATAGTATTCGCAGGTAATATGATAATATTAATATGAATACATATTTATTTAAACCATATTTCACCTTAATAGATTTATTTAATTTTAACAAATTATATAATGAAAATAAAAATGTGTATTTAATTTTTATATATAAATATAAATTTATATATATAAATATATATATATATATATATATATATATATATATATATATTAATACATAATATTTATATAATAAATCAATACAAAAATAATATTACATTAATTTTTCATAATTTGAATAATTATTTATTAAAATATAATTTTATATCCATAATTCTATATAAATTTTATTAAATTGGCAAATATAAAATAATATTAATGAATATTTCTAAATAATAGTGAATAATTTTGAATAGTAGTGAATATTAAAGAATATTATTAAAAATAGTAAATAGTAGCGAAAACTAGATAATTTGTACTAATATTAGTCAATATTAATAAATATTAGTCAATGTTAATGACTATTAGCACATATTAGTATTTTTAGCGATTATTTATGATTATTTTATTATTTATGAATATCAGTGAACAATAATAAATATTAACAAATATCAAAAGTATGGAATTTTGTAAAATATTGTCAAATTTTAGAAAATATTAGTCAAGAATATCTAATAATAATCAATTGTAATGAATATTAGTTTATATTAGAGCATATTAAAACATAATGTGAATAGTAGTGAATATTAGCTACTGGTTATAAATAGTAGTGAATATCAGTAATTATTTGTGAATAGTAGTAAATATTAATTAATATTGCCGAATATTAATAAATAATATTAAATATTGGTGAATAATAAAGAATAGTAATAATAATATTAATAATAATAATGAATAATAAAAGTAAATAGTTGGTATAAATAATAAAAAGTAACAAATAATATAAAATAGTAGTGAATAGTAGCATTCATTATACAGATTATTAATCTATAGGTGGAAGGTTAATTTTAAATTAATCTTCAAAATGACTAAACGTATTTTATTGATAAGTTACCTTCCACATATATATATATATATATATATATATATATATATATATATATATATGTCAATTATTGTATATTGCATGTAGAGCTGAATGTTATATACTATTATATAATTCTAGGATCGCATAGCTTTTCTAAAAAATGAGTTATTTATCGTATTGTTCATTATTTTTATTTTGTTGTATTATAATGTTACTGTCGACTACATATTAGAAACAAACGCCAAGAAAAAAATTATAAATAACCGAAAATATATGAATGTACTATTTTATAATATATTATTTTATAATATACGTTATTATTACTACAGACTTTACATTTAATAAATAAATCAGTACTGAATTATAATATACTAAAACTTGGGAGACTTTATTATATATATATAAATAGATATCAATATAATTATATAGATATATAATTTCTATAACCAATTCCATTATTGCAATAGGAATAATTCCCTAGAATTGTTATTAGCATATTTTCTCTTGATATCTTATGAATTACATTGCTATCACTTATATAAAGTGAATTATCAATATGGTTTATTGCCAATGATACTAAATTTCTAAATTGTACCTAAGAATATAGATAGTAATTGTATAATGATTGTATGGTATTATATATGTAGTATAGTATATTATTTATTACATTAATAAATAATTATCAAAGTCAAACCAAAATAAAAATTAATTTCTATTCTAACTTTTGTCAAGTGAATTGGAACATTGCATGGCATATTGGGTAAAACAAATCTATTCAAATTATTACCAATTATTGTATAAATTCTACCATCTTTGGTAATTTTTCGAATATTAAGAGTATCTGAGAAGTAAATTGTTCCGTCTTTGTCAATTGTAAGTGCTGCATAATATTGTAAAATAATCAATATAAATAATAGATGAAATGATAAAGTTAATCTTAGTAAGTAAGTTAAAAGATAATAAAATATAAATATAGTTGTTACTAATATATAAAAATCATAATATATCTAAATATCACTACAAAATCAATACATTAATAAAATTATTTAACCAATTGTATAATTATTATTATTGATAAACTGATACAAATAATATTATTATTCTGATAAAATTCTGATAAAAATAACATTATAATAATAATATGCTCTCCTCTAACATTAACAGGTTTATTCAAAATATAATTATTAGAAATATGTAAATACTTATCCAAAGTGTCGATATACTATAAATAACATATTTTAATTTTTTAGATAAAATACTAAATAGTTTAATTTATGATTACAGATTAAAAGTAAAAATTAACTTTTCTATCTTAACAATTGGTCTAAAACATTAAATAATTATAGAATAAATTAAGAATAATTCTAAAATAAATACACTTTTATTATTTATTCCAAAAAACATATATAACATATAAATTATATATAACAACCTAATGGATGGAGAAGTGAAGCTTGTATAGCATAACCCCCATCGCCACATTGTTTAGGTCCAGGATAACAATGCCTGTCTAAGTTTTTAAGGAGTTATGCACATAATACAAAGTATCTTCTAATGAATATTTAACTATCTCGATTGTAAAATATACAATATATTAGTTATATTGATATATTTTAGTTATATCGATATTTTATATAATAATGAACAAACCTTTACTTCCAGCTATAGTACGATAGTTTTTATTAATATTTCTAACTTCATCCATTATTTCAATAACAATAATTCTATTATTAGCAGGGTTGGTGATATATAAAAGGCCATCCAGTGGAGAAATTGCAATAGAATACTTGTATTTATCAGGCTCTTCACTATAAAGATAATATAATTAAACAAAAACAATACCTACAACAAACTTTATATTATTATAATAGCGGTATTCTACTGTAACATACCTATACAGTTTACTTGTAATAAATAACCTCATTCGTAGTATGGACTTAGATATTTTTCTATTTTTTGGTATTTTTCTTATGAGATTCCAATCTGCAACATAAATACTTCCATCTGATCCACTTGCCAAATCAACTATATATTTTACTCTACCTACATAATTATAAATAATAAGCATATGCTTCGTTAATAAATAATAAGATCATAATATATTATTAGAATACTATTGTCTATTTCTATTATCATATTTGGCATACCATTTATATCGTTTGTATTTCCATTACAATCGAGTTTAATATCTCTTTTTTCTCCATCATATCCTAATATGCGATGTACTTTCAAAGGCTGATTTTTTAAATATATATTTGTTCCGTCACCCATGTGGAGAATACCTAATATTAAATTAATTTTACGAATGCAATTTCTGTGAAAACCAAAATTATCACAACTTATTATTACAAAGGTCAACTTACATCCGCTTCGATAAATATAAATATATAGATATATAAATGCATAAATATATATATACATATATATATATATATATATATATATGCATGCAAAGAGATTTAACCATGTTTAGTATTGTAGGCATGGTGAATATTAATATTCCAACTTCCGATATTCGTGGATTTTATATCGTAACCGGAAATTTTCTCAATTTTAGTAACTGTAAAAACTCGATCACATCCTTCGTAAATATAATCCACGACAACTGTAGAAAATAGTACATGTATAAATGTAATTGTAATCGTATATTAAAAATTAAATTTTAAAATATTTCTATAATATTAAAAATACTTTATAATCATAAATAAATTGTATGAATAACGAGATTATTTACTGATATTTATAGGAATAAATAACACTAACTATGTGCGTCTACAATTCCATAGACCTTTTGTCCGAAGACGTTCTTTTTATCCCATGTGAAGATGTAGAAAATATCGGATTTGGCTATATAGTGTTTCGAAGATGTAATACCTTCAACGCTAACTCTGATCTTGATTGACCTCAAGCTTCCTTTGGAACCAGTTAGTTGGATATACAATATCGAATAATAGCCTCCATATTTCGACGAATGATAGATAATATGTAGATTTGTGTCTTCTATAGATATACTATCTTGTAATATCTGTAGAATATTCAATGTAGAGAATTTATATATATATATATATATATATAAAAGTTAAGAGGACAATTGTAAGTATAGTTTAAACTTAAACTTAAATTCTTTATCCTAATATTATTATCGTATTCAACGAGAGTGCCATGATTATTCCATAAATTATTCTTCTAACAAAATTTACAATTATTATGTAAGAATTCTTCTAGTAAAGAACTTCATATACATATATATGGAAATCGTCTCAATGTATAAATATTCTATACTAAATATCAGGTATAAATAGTATACCTGAGTATTGACAATCACTTGATTGCTTATAGGACAAACAGACTTCATTGATGTTGTAAGAGGATTTAGTATTGAAGGATAAATATTCAAGTAATTGTGAACAGTCAGACATTTCTTAGTTATGGATTGAGTTATTATTTTCTTTTGATTATACCGTCTACAAATTTAATTTATAAATATATTTAATTAAATTTTGTACTTATAATATTATAATTAGTCAAATAAACTAATCTAGAAATTGTTTATCTATTATTCTTAGATTTTGTTGAATTATCAATTTTTTTAAAGTTTTATAACTAACTTAATATATAAGTTGTTTAAAGAAATGACTATATTAATAAAACTACCATAAAAACCTCAAAATAATAGTTGGTATAGTTAAAAATGTATTCCAATGTACATATACAAATGTTTTTTCCATGAAGTAGTTGTCGTGTATGAATTTGATTTGCATAGACTCCCCTCCATTAACATAAAAATAGAATCTATTCATTTTTAGAATTAAATAATATATGTATTATAACTATAGATGTGCTATAAGTATAAACATATGTATAAGCCTAACTAACTGTCCTGAATCTCTAGAGAAAGTATAGCCATACATATTTATTTCTGGAACAAATATCTTTACTCCCTGTATTGCTTTCCCTTCTGTAGTTTCCACGCGTCCTATAATTACTGCAACTCTTCTATAATAATAAGGTATTATTATATAGATTAGTATATGATTTATATGTTAGGTCTATATAAATAGCCTACTATTTTATGAAGTGGATACAATACGATTAGTTATACTAACCCTTTATCGTAGAAGTAATTTTGAGTGCTCGACTGCGAAGTATTTTTGTAGATAATGAAGTTGGTTTTCTTAAAAAAACTGTCACGAGGTAGAAATGATGAATTTATCTGTTTTAAATATACGACAGGTTCAATGAGTTTTCTGCAGTAATTTGATTCTTTGCAGTGTTGCTTACTACAACACGTCGAACGTATGCAGTTTGATAGTCCATCTAAGAAGGTACAATATTCTTAATAAAGATGCAAAGATATTGATTTATATAATGGTTATTCTGTGTTTGATGATTGGTTAAGAGATCTAATTGTTATGATAATATACATTTAATATAAATGATTTATCGGAAATGTAATAGCATGCCAATTTGTTATTGATACAATGATAACTTCTGTATATAGAGTATATAGTATTATGTATATACATAATATATATATATATATATATATATATATATATATATATATATATATGTGTGTGTGTATGTGTGTATGGGTATGCTAGTGTGTATTTGTGTTTATTAATAGTTTTAATACCAAATTTTATTTATTGCTAGTCATACCTAAGCCATCTTCCTTCTGGTAGCTGCAATCAATACCCATACGTACGTCACACAATTCACCCGTCCATGAATAATCGCAAATGCAAATATGTTCCAAGTAAGAGGCTCTATAGATGTTTTGAATGCAAGCTCCGTGTAAATTGCAATTCTTAGCACATTTACTGTTCGCCAACTTTTCCAAATCTGTAAATATTCTGTAATTAATAATGGATAAATAATGTGATATAAATGATACAGTATAGAATAAATTATTTAAAAACTAAATATTATAGTTTATATTCTTATATATCAAATGGTATATTAAATACTTATCAATTATATATATATGCGCATAAAACGTTCTAACTAATAATTATAATGACCTTCTTCATATACGTTGTATACGCAAGTGCAAGTCTGACAACCATATTTGTCCTTGCGGAAAAGTGCGCATCTTTTTATTTTACAATTCAAATTAATAATACATTTAGTTTTATCGTCGTAGATATCTTAACATGGTTTAATGTTTATGTTAATCATGTAAATGTAATTTCAAATATAATTATATATCTATATTGATCTAAATATTATATACTTTTTATTATTATATATGTTTTACATATATTATATTAATTATATAATATATTATCTAGTATCTGCTAAATTTATATATTTAGTAATACATTATAAAAAACATATATTTCAAATAAAATAGATTAATATAAACAAACTGTAATGACTTTCTAATGATTTTTAAACTTGTTATCACAACCTTTATTATAAATACAATATACCTTGTACTACTGTTTATATTATTTAATTTTTAATTTCGCGAATTATATTCTAAATTGTATTCGATAACAAATTACTCACTACAAATCTAATCAGTTAATTCATTTCATTATATAAACATGAATGAAAAATATCTCCAATTTTGTAAATAAAACGCAATACATATTAAAATTATAAATAACTTCAATACTTCATTATTGACTTTACTAAATAAATAATAAACAATAATAAATACAAATTATTACTAAACGTGATAATAGTCAATTATAAAATAGTACAATGAAAACAAATAAACTATAACCAAATACTTAGGTAATAATGAGAACTGACTATTCTTATATACTAAAGTATTATTTATTTTTCAAATCACTAATAGACTTTTACATAACTAAATTACCCAGAATAACAGCACTTATGTGAAAACTTAACTTAAGATAAAATACAAATAATAAATATATTGTATAGTAATACAAATATAATACTAAATCCTAATTCATTCGCTAATGATACTACATAAAAAACTCCTAATGATAAAATAACGTTTACATTAAGTATAATTGATCATATGTCTAAACACATCAAAAGCATTTAGCTAATATTAAATAACAAATTAAAGGTTTATATTTCATAGAGGCAAGCATATATTTTAATAACAAAACCGAATACAAATTACCTGACAAATTCTAACTAAAAACTATATCAAAATAATATGAGTCAGTGAAAGATTGATAAAATATTAAATTTAATAACAATTTTAACTTACAAGAGAATCAGGTATTGTTCTATTATGTTACAGATTATTATTGACATATTAATTTTCTACATAAATATAAATTAATGTATAAATACATCGAATAGATAAATAGTTTTTTGGACACATATAATTAAATATATTGATATTACTGATACAGTACTAACATAACCAAACATTATGAAATTGTGAAATAAATTCTAATTAGAAAGAATTATGTAACACAATACTTTTCTTAGAAATAAACTAGGTTATAAACTAGATAATTATGCTTATATTTATATTTAATTAACAGACTTAAAATATGAACTACTAATCTTATATTTAGTTATAAATTTAACTTTATATGAAATTACTTACTTTTACATCTCATCCATTACATTTGACATAGAAATAATAATTATAATAATTATAATTTTGTATTATTAAATATATAGCCACAATCAATATTAGAAATGACTCTATATTTATAACTAATACATTAGAACTAATACATTAGAACTAATACATTATAACTAATACATTAGAACTAATACATTATAACTAATACATTATAACTAATACATTAGAACTAATACATTAGAACTAATACATTAGAACTAATACATTAGAACTAATACATTAGAACTAATACATTAGAACTAATACATTAGAACTAATACATTAGAACTAATACATTAGAACTAATACATTAGAACTAATACATTAGAACTAATACATTAGAACTAATACATTAGAACTAATACATTATAACTAATAAATTATAACTAATACATTAGAACTAATACATTAGAACTAATACATTAGAACTAATAAATTAGAACTAATACATTAGAACTAATACATTAGAACTAATACATTAGAACTAATACATTAGAACTAATATATTAGAACTAATACATTAGAACTAATACATTAGAACTAATACATTAGAACTAATACATTAGAACTAATACATTATAACTAATACATTAGAACTAATACATTAGAACTAATACATTAGAACTAATACATTAGAATTAATACATTATAACTAATACATTAGAACTAATACATTAGAACTAATACATTAGAACTAATACATTAGAACTAATACATTAGAACTAATACATTAGAACTAATACATTAGAACTAATACATTAGAACTAATACATTAGAACTAATACATTAGAACTAATACATTAGAACTAATACATTAGAACTAATACATTAGAACTAATACATTAGAACTAATACATTAGAACTAATACATTAGAACTAATACATTAGAACTAATACATTAGAACTAATACATTAGAACTAATACATTAGAACTAATACATTAGAACTAATACATTAGAACTAATACATTAGAACTAATACATTAGAACTAATACATTAGAACTAATACATTAGAACT
>OZ038315.1:33528350-33537314 GCA_964035775.1 Osedax frankpressi
TTTTTATTAAATTATTAATTTTAAATTATTAATAATTAATTATTAAATTATTAGTTGTTAATATAATTAAATATAATTATATATAATATATAATTATATTATTAAGTAGTAGTCGTAGTAGTAGTAGTAGTAGTAGTAGTAGTAGTAGTAGTAGTAGTAGTAGTAGTAGTAGTAGTAGTAGTAGTAGTAGTAGTAGTAGTAGTAGTAGTAGTAGTAGTAGTAGTAGTAGTAGTAGTAGTAGTAGTAGTAGTAGTAGTAGTAGTAGTAGTAGTAGTAGTAGTAGTAGTAGTAGTAGTAGTAGTAGTAGTAGTAGTAGTAGTAGTAGTAGTAGTAGTAGTAGTAGTAGTAGTAGTAGTAGTAGTAGTAGTAGTAGTAGTAGTAGTAGTAGTAGTAGTAGTAGTAGTAGTAGTAGTAGTAGTAGTAGTAGTAGTAGTAGTAGTAGTAGTAGTAGTAGTAGTAGTAGTAGTAGTAGTAGTAGTAGTAGTAGTAGTAGTAGTAGTAGTAGTAGTAGTAGTAGTAGTAGTAGTAGTAGTAGTAGTAGTAGTAGTAGTAGTAGTAGTAGTAGTAGTAGTAGTAGTAGTAGTAGTAGTAGTAGTAGTAGTAGTAGTAGTAGTAGTAGTAGTAGTAGTAGTAGTAGTAGTAGTAGTAGTAGTAGTAGTAGTAGTAGTAGTAGTAGTAGTAGTAGTAGTAGTAGTAGTAGTAGTAGTAGTAGTAGTAGTAGTAGTAGTAGTAGTAGTAGTAGTAGTAGTAGTAGTAGTAGTAGTAGTAGTAGTAGTAGTAGTAGTAGTAGTAGTAGTAGTAGTAGTAGTAGTAGTAGTAGTAGTAGTAGTAGTAGTAGTAGTAGTAGTAGTAGTAGTAGTAGTAGTAGTAGTAGTAGTAGTAGTAGTAGTAGTAGTAGTAGTAGTAGTAGTAGTAGTAGTAGTAGTAGTAGTAGTAGTAGTAGTAGTAGTAGTAGTAGTAGTAGTAGTAGTAGTAGTAGTAGTAGTAGTAGTAGTAGTAGTAGTAGTAGTAGTAGTAGTAGTAGTAGTAGTAGTAGTAGTAGTAGTAGTAGTAGTAGTAGTAGTAGTAGTAGTAGTAGTAGTAGTAGTAGTAGTAGTAGTAGTAGTAGTAGTAGTAGTAGTAGTAGTAGTAGTAGTAGTAGTAGTAGTAGTAGTAGTAGTAGTAGTAGTAGTAGTAGTAGTAGTAGTAGTAGTAGTAGTAGTAGTAGTAGTAGTAGTAGTAGTAGTAGTAGTAGTAGTAGTAGTAGTAATTAAGAATTATATTAAGAATTATATTAAGAATTATATTAAGAATTATATTAAGAATTATATTAAGAATTATATTAAGAATTATATTAAGAATTATATTAAGAATTATATTAAGAATTATATTAAGAATTATATTAAGAATTATATTAAGAATTATATTAAGAATTATATTAAGAATTATATTAAGAATTATATTAAGAATTATATTAAGAATTATATTAAGAATTATATTAAGAATTATATTAAGAATTATATTAAGAATTATATTAAGAATTATATTAAGAATTATATTAAGAATTATATTAAGAATTATATTAAGAATTATATTAAGAATTATATTAAGAATTATATTAAGAATTATATTAAGAATTATATTAAGAATTATATTAAGAATTATATTAAGAATTATATTAAGAATTATATTAAGAATTATATTAAGAATTATATTAAGAATTATATTAAGAATTATATTAAGAATTATATTAAGAATTATATTAAGAATTATATTAAGAATTATATTAAGAATTATATTAAGAATTATATTAAGAATTATATTAAGAATTATATTAAGAATTATATTAAGAATTATATTAAGAATTATATTAAGAATTATATTAAGAATTATATTAAGAATTATATTAAGAATTATATTAAGAATTATATTAAGAATTATATTAAGAATTATATTAAGAATTATATTAAGAATTATATTAAGAATTATATTAAGAATTATATTAAGAATTATATTAAGAATTATATTAAGAATTATATTAAGAATTATATTAAGAATTATATTAAGAATTATATTAAGAATTATATTAAGAATTATATTAAGAATTATATTAAGAATTATATTAAGAATTATATTAAGAATTATATTAAGAATTATATTAAGAATTATATTAAGAATTATATTAAGAATTATATTAAGAATTATATTAAGAATTATATTAAGAATTATATTAAGAATTATATTAAGAATTATATTAAGAATTATATTAAGAATTATATTAAGAATTATATTAAGAATTATATTAAGAATTATATTAAGAATTATATTAAGAATTATATTAAGAATTATATTAAGAATTATATTAAGAATTATATTAAGAATTATATTAAGAATTATATTAAGAATTATATTAAGAATTATATTAAGAATTATATTAAGAATTATATTAAGAATTATATTAAGAATTATATTAAGAATTATATTAAGAATTATATTAAGAATTATATTAAGAATTATATTAAGAATTATATTAAGAATTATATTAAGAATTATATTAAGAATTATATTAAGAATTATATTAAGAATTATATTAAGAATTATATTAAGAATTATATTAAGAATTATATTAAGAATTATATTAAGAATTATATTAAGAATTATATTAAGAATTATATTAAGAATTATATTAAGAATTATATTAAGAATTATATTAAGAATTATATTAAGAATTATATTAAGAATTATATTAAGAATTATATTAAGAATTATATTAAGAATTATATTAAGAATTATATTAAGAATTATATTAAGAATTATATTAAGAATTATATTAAGAATTATATTAAGAATTATATTAAGAATTATATTAAGAATTATATTAAGAATTATATTAAGAATTATATTAAGAATTATATTAAGAATTATATTAAGAATTATATTAAGAATTATATTAAGAATTATATTAAGAATTATATTAAGAATTATATTAAGAATTATATTAAGAATTATATTAAGAATTATATTAAGAATTATATTAAGAATTATATTAAGAATTATATTAAGAATTATATTAAGAATTATATTAAGAATTATATTAAGAATTATATTAAGAATTATATTAAGAATTATATTAAGAATTATATTAAGAATTATATTAAGAATTATATTAAGAATTATATTAAGAATTATATTAAGAATTATATTAAGAATTATATTAAGAATTATATTAAGAATTATATTAAGAATTATATTAAGAATTATATTAAGAATTATATTAAGAATTATATTAAGAATTATATTAAGAATTATATTAAGAATTATATTAAGAATTATATTAAGAATTATATTAAGAATTATATTAAGAATTATATTAAGAATTATATTAAGAATTATATTAAGAATTATATTAAGAATTATATTAAGAATTATATTAAGAATTATATTAAGAATTATATTAAGAATTATATTAAGAATTATATTAAGAATTATATTAAGAATTATATTAAGAATTATATTAAGAATTATATTAAGAATTATATTAAGAATTATATTAAGAATTATATTAAGAATTATATTAAGAATTATATTAAGAATTATATTAAGAATTATATTAAGAATTATATTAAGAATTATATTAAGAATTATACTAAGAATTATATTAAGAATTATATTAAGAATTATATTAAGAATTATATTAAGAATTATATTAAGAATTATATTAAGAATTATATTAAGAATTATATTAAGAATTATATTAAGAATTATATTAAGAATTATATTAAGAATTATATTAAGAATTATATTAAGAATTATATTAAGAATTATATTAAGAATTATATTAAGAATTATATTAAGAATTATATTAAGAATTATATTAAGAATTATATTAAGAATTATATTAAGAATTATATTAAGAATTATATTAAGAATTATATTAAGAATTATATTAAGAATTATATTAAGAATTATATTAAGAATTATATTAAGAATTATATTAAGAATTATATTAAGAATTATATTAAGAATTATATTAAGAATTATATTAAGAATTATATTAAGAATTATATTAAGAATTATATTAAGAATTATATTAAGAATTATATTAAGAATTATATTAAGAATTATATTAAGAATTATATTAAGAATTATATTAAGAATTATATTAAGAATTATATTAAGAATTATATTAAGAATTATATTAAGAATTATATTAAGAATTATATTAAGAATTATATTAAGAATTATATTAAGAATTATATTAAGAATTATATTAAGAATTATATTAAGAATTATATTAAGAATTATATTAAGAATTATATTAAGAATTATATTAAGAATTATATTAAGAATTATATTAAGAATTATATTAAGAATTATATTAAGAATTATATTAAGAATTATATTAAGAATTATATTAAGAATTATATTAAGAATTATATTAAGAATTATATTAAGAATTATATTAAGAATTATATTAAGAATTATATTAAGAATTATATTAAGAATTATATTAAGAATTATATTAAGAATTATATTAAGAATTATATTAAGAATTATATTAAGAATTATATTAAGAATTATATTAAGAATTATATTAAGAATTATATTAAGAATTATATTAAGAATTATATTAAGAATTATATTAAGAATTATATTAAGAATTATATTAAGAATTATATTAAGAATTATATTAAGAATTATATTAAGAATTATATTAAGAATTATATTAAGAATTATATTAAGAATTATATTAAGAATTATATTAAGAATTATATTAAGAATTATATTAAGAATTATATTAAGAATTATATTAAGAATTATATTAAGAATTATATTAAGAATTATATTAAGAATTATATTAAGAATTATATTAAGAATTATATTAAGAATTATATTAAGAATTATATTAAGAATTATATTAAGAATTATATTAAGAATTATATTAAGAATTATATTAAGAATTATATTAAGAATTATATTAAGAATTATATTAAGAATTATATTAAGAATTATATTAAGAATTATATTAAGAATTATATTAAGAATTATATTAAGAATTATATTAAGAATTATATTAAGAATTATATTAAGAATTATATTAAGAATTATATTAAGAATTATATTAAGAATTATATTAAGAATTATATTAAGAATTTAAGAATTATATTAAGAATTATATTAAGAATTATATTAAGAATTATATTAAGAATTATATTAAGAATTATATTAAGAATTATATTAAGAATTATATTAAGAATTATATTAAGAATTATATTAAGAATTATATTAAGAATTATATTAAGAATTATATTAAGAATTATATTAAGAATTATATTAAGAATTATATTAAGAATTATATTAAGAATTATATTAAGAATTATATTAAGAATTATATTAAGAATTATATTAAGAATTATATTAAGAATTATATTAAGAATTATATTAAGAATTATATTAAGAATTATATTAAGAATTATATTAAGAATTATATTAAGAATTATATTAAGAATTATATTAAGAATTATATTAAGAATTATATTAAGAATTATATTAAGAATTATATTAAGAATTATATTAAGAATTATATTAAGAATTATATTAAGAATTATATTAAGAATTATATTAAGAATTATATTAAGAATTATATTAAGAATTATATTAAGAATTATATTAAGAATTATATTAAGAATTATATTAAGAATTATATTAAGAATTATATTAAGAATTATATTAAGAATTATATTAAGAATTATATTAAGAATTATATTAAGAATTATATTAAGAATTATATTAAGAATTATATTAAGAATTATATTAAGAATTATATTAAGAATTATATTAAGAATTATATTAAGAATTATATTAAGAATTATATTAAGAATTATATTAAGAATTATATTAAGAATTATATTAAGAATTATATTAAGAATTATATTAAGAATTATATTAAGAATTATATTAAGAATTATATTAAGAATTATATTAAGAATTATATTAAGAATTATATTAAGAATTATATTAAGAATTATATTAAGAATTATATTAAGAATTATATTAAGAATTATATTAAGAATTATATTAAGAATTATATTAAGAATTATATTAAGAATTATATTAAGAATTATATTAAGAATTATATTAAGAATTATATTAAGAATTATATTAAGAATTATATTAAGAATTATATTAAGAATTATATTAAGAATTATATTAAGAATTATATTAAGAATTATATTAAGAATTATATTAAGAATTATATTAAGAATTATATTAAGAATTATATTAAGAATTATATTAAGAATTATATTAAGAATTATATTAAGAATTATATTAAGAATTATATTAAGAATTATATTAAGAATTATATTAAGAATTATATTAAGAATTATATTAAGAATTATATTAAGAATTATATTAAGAATTATATTAAGAATTATATTAAGAATTATATTAAGAATTATATTAAGAATTATATTAAGAATTATATTAAGAATTATATTAAGAATTATATTAAGAATTATATTAAGAATTATATTAAGAATTATATTAAGAATTATATTAAGAATTATATTAAGAATTATATTAAGAATTATATTAAGAATTATATTAAGAATTATATTAAGAATTATATTAAGAATTATATTAAGAATTATATTAAGAATTATATTAAGAATTATATTAAGAATTATATTAAGAATTATATTAAGAATTATATTAAGAATTATATTAAGAATTATATTAAGAATTATATTAAGAATTATATTAAGAATTATATTAAGAATTATATTAAGAATTATATTAAGAATTATATTAAGAATTATATTAAGAATTATATTAAGAATTATATTAAGAATTATATTAAGAATTATATTAAGAATTATATTAAGAATTATATTAAGAATTATATTAAGAATTATATTAAGAATTATATTAAGAATTATATTAAGAATTATATTAAGAATTATATTAAGAATTATATTAAGAATTATATTAAGAATTATATTAAGAATTATATTAAGAATTATATTAAGAATTATATTAAGAATTATATTAAGAATTATATTAAGAATTATATTAAGAATTATATTAAGAATTATATTAAGAATTATATTAAGAATTATATTAAGAATTATATTAAGAATTATATTAAGAATTATATTAAGAATTATATTAAGAATTATATTAAGAATTATATTAAGAATTATATTAAGAATTATATTAAGAAGAATTATATTAAGAATTATATTAAGAATTATATTAAGAATTATATTAAGAATTATATTAAGAATTATATAAGAATTATATTAAGAATTATATTAAGAATTATATTAAGAATTATATTAAGAATTATATTAAGAATTATATTAAGAATTATATTAAGAATTATATTAAGAATTATATTAAGAATTATATTAAGAATTATATTAAGAATTATATTAAGAATTATATTAAGAATTATATTAAGAATTATATTAAGAATTATATTAAGAATTATATTAAGAATTATATTAATGAATTATATTAAGAATTATATTAAGAATTATATTAAGAATTATATTAAGAATTATATTAAGAATTATATTAAGAATTATATTAAGAATTATATTAAGAATTATATTAAGAATTATATTAAGAATTATATTAAGAATTATATTAAGAATTATATTAAGAATTATATTAAGAATTATATTAAGAATTATATTAAGAATTATATTAAGAATTATATTAAGAATTATATTAAGAATTATATTAAGAATTATATTAAGAATTATATTAAGAATTATATTAAGAATTATATTAAGAATTATATTAAGAATTATATTAAGAATTATATTAAGAATTATATTAAGAATTATATTAAGAATTATATTAAGAATTATATTAAGAATTATATTAAGAATTATATTAAGAATTATATTAAGAATTATATTAAGAATTATATTAAGAATTATATTAAGAATTATATTAAGAATTATATTAAGAATTATATTAAGAATTATATTAAGAATTATATTAAGAATTATATTAAGAATTATATTAAGAATTATATTAAGAATTATATTAAGAATTATATTAAGAATTATATTAAGAATTATATTAAGAATTATATTAAGAATTATATTAAGAAAATTATATTAAGAATTATATTAAGAATTATATTAAGAATTATATTAAGAATTATATTAAGAATTATATTAAGAATTATATTAAGAATTATATTAAGAATTATATTAAGAATTATATTAAGAATTATATTAAGAATTATATTAAGAATTATATTAAGAATTATATTAAGAATTATATTAAGAATTATATTAAGAATTATATTAAGAATTATATTAAGAATTATATTAAGAATTATATTAAGAATTATATTAAGAATTATATTAAGAATTATATTAAGAATTATATTAAGAATTATATTAAGAATTATATTAAGAATTATATTAAGAATTATATTAAGAATTATATTAAGAATTATATTAAGAATTATATTAAGAATTATATTAAGAATTATATTAAGAATTATATTAAGAATTATATTAAGAATTATATTAAGAATTATATTAAGAATTATATTAAGAATTATATTAAGAATTATATTAAGAATTATATTAAGAATTATATTAAGAATTATATTAAGAATTATATTAAGAATTATATTAAGAATTATATTAAGAATTATATTAAGAATTATATTAAGAATTATATTAAGAATTATATTAAGAATTATATTAAGAATTATATTAAGAATTATATTAAGAATTATATTAAGAATTATATTAAGAATTATATTAAGAATTATATTAAGAATTATATTAAGAATTATATTAAGAATTATATTAAGAATTATATTAAGAATTATATTAAGAATTATATTAAGAATTATATTAAGAATTATATTAAGAATTATATTAAGAATTATATTAAAGAATTATATTAAGAATTATATTAAGAATTATATTAAGAATTATATTAAGAATT